>NW_021024909.1:861317-959989 GCF_004153795.1 Camellia sinensis | reverse complement strand
TTTGGACAGTCCCTCACAAAATGACCTATTTCACCACATTCGTAACAAGCTCCAGACGCCCGACGACAGGCCCCGAAATGTGGCTTCCCACAACTAGAACATGTCGGTTTAGCACCACTTTCCTGCCTTGGGTTGCTCGAACTGTCAACATTTGCTTTCTTCTTGGTACCAAATTGTGCTCGGCGATTGTCATAATTCTGTCTCTTCCTCTGGCTCTCTCCCGAACTCTGGTATCTGTTCAAGTTAGCTTCGGCCAGAATGGCTTTGTCCAATACTCCGGCGTAAGTCGGCATGTTAAGCATGTTAACTCGGTCTTGTATTGGTCCACGCAGCCCACTTTCAAACTTTCTAGCCTTCATATATTCATCATTGACCATGTGGGGTGCATACCTCGCCAACTCAGTAAAGGCACAGTCATATTCAGCTACTGTTCTACTGACTTGCGTCAAAGTCTGAAACTCGGTAGCCTTGCGATTTCGAACACTTAAGGGAAAATGCTTGGTGTAAAACAACTCCAAAAATTGGGTCCAGGTCAAGTCTGGATTGCCTTCTTGAACCATCATCCACCATCTACGGGCGTCGTCATCTAGTGTAAAAGCTGCTAATGTCACCTTCTAGGTGTTGGTGCTGGGAAAGATCTCGAACAGCTTTTCCATTTCCAAAACCCACGCTTCGGCTTTCATCGGCTCTATACCCCCTTGGAATCTCGGTGGCTTCATTTTCTTGAACTCTCTGATCAAAGCTATCGTGCCGTCCCCGTATAAAGCTGGCTGTGGGGGCACTTGTGGTACTGGAGGAGGTGGGGGCGGAACTGCATTTCAGCCGTTTGTCTGCTCGGCCTGAGTCGATGTAGCACTAGCGTACTGTTGCCTTGTCTGCCTTAGCTTGCGAGCCAAACCTTCAACTAACCTTTCCAGTCTGTCCAATCTGTTCTCGGACTGATCTCGGCCAGCTGGAGGTCTACCTCTCCTCATGATGCTATGAGTATGCAAAATGTGACTTTAAAACAAAATGAACAAATAATCACGTAGACAAGTAACAGTTAAACATGCCGAGACAATGCACACCTTGTTCACATAGCATGCAATATGATGCAATCCTAACATCCTTCTAAGGGGAAATCCTATGCTCTTTAGGACTCAAAGTGTGTGAATAACGTATACCAAGGAACTTGTGCTCTGATACCATTCTGTCACGACCCCAAACCGCCCCTAGTAGTTTGGTGCCGTGATGGCCAGTAATCCGAGATTACCGAAGGCCAACTTTCAAGATTCACACACAATCAGGGTATAAATATATGGGGTTAACATGTGCGGAAGCGATACATACAAATCAGATTAGTCCATAAGAGCTGTGCATAAGTCAGATGAAATAGCAAACATCTTCATATGGGTTACAACTTAGTTACAAGTCAAGCAAAGTACAAATTACATCTTGATCAAAAGGCTTCTCAAGCCGACGTGTGCAAAATACAAGTATTACAAATTGAGAAGCATAATTTTCAAGATTGCCGACGTAAATACAAGTCAAGCCGACATGATCAAAAATCCGAAAAACAAGCTCGCGAATCACATCTAGGCGTCATCGCCTTCTTGCTCATCACCTACATATATATAGAGAGGGTGAGCTTGGATACTCAGTGAATGATATAAATAATAAAGGGGTTTGCATGAATAATAGCTGAAGTCCTTTCAAAACAATACAAGTCAAAACTTAATATAACAAGGGATAGACCTCGTCCATCTAACAAATCTTCAAAGCTTCAAGGGATGCTTACTAGCATCGATATATTACAAATGATAACATTCCGGCAAACATATCCACGCGGTAAACCGTCAGTGGCAAAACAAGTCAAAGCAAGGGAGATATCTCAAACAAGGGTGCTACGAAAGTTTAGAGTCCTCTAGCACAAGGGACCTATGTTATAAAGGCCCGCAGCCTTTTAACACGAGAGTACTGCGAAAGTTTAGAGTCCTCCAGCACAAGGGACTTTCAAAACAAGATGTGTTGCGAAAGTTTAGAGTCCTCCAGCACAAGGGACTTTCAAAGCAAGATGTGCAGTTGCATTATAGTCCCCTGGCACTAAGGACTTTCAAAGAAGGTCATCAAAACAAGATAATGCTTGATATACAAAATAGGGACAATTATTCATGCTTAACAAATACTTTCAAAACAAAGCAAAGCAAAGTCTTTATCAAAACATGTAACATTGCTTTATTAAAAATACCACTCACATAGTTCTTCAAACGTCGGGGTCAAGGCAAGTCCCAGTCCTCAAAACTCGAATCTAACGGTTCAAGCTCCAACGATCAAGCTTGGAAGTTCACTCTCTCACTCAAAACTTCTCCTTCTTCTTCCTAGAGTTTTTCTCTCTAAAAGGCAAGATTTGATACAAAATGATATGTTTCTCCCGACAGTCACTGACTTAATCCCTCTGCTGGGACACGTGGTATCGACTGGTTGGCTCTACTCAAAAAGGTGATTGACTGATAAGACAAGACCATGACAAAGTGTGTTCAACAAGCTAGACGGCAAGAGCACTCCGGCAAGTGATGATCTCGGCTAAGGGAAAGCTTCGGCAAGCAGGGTAACAATGACATCGGCTTGGAAGGACAACTCTTGACTAAGCTGTGCCACACCTTGGCCTAGATGTGCCACACCTCGGTCTAGGTCATACCATTCCAGGAACAAAATCACTAAGTGCAAGGATCAAGGATCTAGAACGCCTAGATGACAACATCTCGGCCTAGATGAAGCACATCTCGGCCTAGGCGACGCGAACCTCGGCCTAGATGGTGGCATCTCGGCCAATATGCCAGGGTGGAGATGGAGGTCAACCGAAGGGATTCCAAGACAGTTCTAAGTGGAAAAGGTTTCGAAGGTGTCTAGGCTTAAGATGACCTCGGCAATGCACCAGGCAAGAACAAAGCATGCAAGCAACATTCGAGCAAAACAAGACAAGATTTGCAAATACACATATCAAAACAAGATCATACATAAATGTATGCAAGTATGACTAAGTTGAAATGAGGGTTGTTACAGATAATGTACAAATAATATGCAATAGTGGGTTCAATGAATTTGTATTATGAGATGAACTATTAAACAAAATTGTGTAATTGTGCAATTAATTTCATATCTTCAATTGCATTATAGGTACGGATTATAGAAAATTGAAGTGAGAAATTGATTTAAAAAGATTTGTATAACACTATATATTTAAAAGAATTGCTTATTATTTAAGATAAGAATGTGATCTCAACAATCTAACTATAAATTGATATTCATGTTTATAAAATTTTTCATTTATCATTTGGGTACAGATCAATTTATCCATACAAATCTCTATACTTTGTATACATATCACATATCATCAATTTAAAATACAAGTATAATTACAATATTTAACAATTGATGAAAAAGTATGTGCGTCAACGTACATACCTAACCACTAATATTTTATAAGAATCTCATTGACATGTAATGTTCTCAATAATTTATGCGTGGCATAGGGGTTGAAAGAATCTCATTAATATGTAATTTTCTCAATAATTTATGGGAAATTTTATTTCCATAATATTCAAATTTTCAAGTCGATACTTCACCATCCATGGCACCTGTTTGTCATTAATTGAACAATAATAGATTAACTCGCATTGACAATCTACAGGAAAAAGAAACCATGCCTGTAGACTGTCATTACCATCTAACCTCCAATCATAAACATTTACTCTGACCAATCCATTGGCATTGGGTGCGCAAAAAGGGAAATATTTTATCAATATTTTATCAACCTTAATACTCTTTTGTTTGTATCTCAACCTCAACTGAGAAAATAAATTAGGCAAATCAAGTTCAATACAACTGAAATTACTTGCTAAAACACCTTCAACAATACCCGTTTTTATATCGTCCACCTCCATTAACCTGAACATTACAAATAAAAATACATAAAATTACAATTCTAAACAGTTTCAAAGTACATTTGACTCCTTAAAGTAATTTTGCATTCTTTTCTACTAACAGTAGCAACCACTAAATATATGGCACCCTTCTGAATACTTCCAACATTTCCCAACAGCGTATCTTTGTAGTCCGTCCAAACATCAACTGGGAAGAACCAGTCCACAACTTCTAACTTTTTATCTTTGTATACATAATTTCTCAATGTACACACTTATGAAATTGGTTTTATGTTTTTGTTCTCAGTCCACACATCATATGTTCCAATTATATCCTAAACTAACATCCTTGTACATATACCACCTAAACCATTCATTCCAGGTGCATACCCATTTTCTATTCCACCCACCCTGAAGACACAACATCAAACTCCATTAAAGAAGGCTCATGGTGACTCCATTGAAGACGCATAACATTGTTGAAAGTAAGCATCTCCCTCCCATTTTGTTTTTCGTCTATCTGCACGCCTTCGACAACTCTATCTATCTCTTATTTTTCATAAACTCTCGTTTTTTCCTAGAAAAGAAATTCAATTTTGCTCATTTGGTATTAGTTATCCAAATAAAAAAGGTTCATTTGATTTTTAACTTCCGAAACACGTAAAAAAATTCAGAATTTGATTTCCAAAATAAATTCTTAAATTCGAAAGTTGAGTTCCGAATTTAGTTTCGGAACTTGATTTTCGAATAGAATCAACAATTTCGACAGTTGATATCCAAAAAAAGTCCACAACTTCTAACTTTTTATCTTTGTATACATAATTTCTTAATGCACACACTTATGAAATTGGTTTTATGTTTTTGTTCTCAGTCCACACATCATATGTTCCAATTACATCCTAAACTAACATCCTCGTACATATACCACCTAAACCATTCATTCCAGGTGCAGACCCATTTTCTATTCCACCCACCCTGAAGACACAACATCAAACCCCATTGAAGAAGGCTCATGGTGACTCCATTGAAGACGCATAGCATTGTTGAAAGTAAGCATCTCTCTCTCATTTTGTTTTAGTCTATCTGCATGCCTTTGACAACTCCATTGAAGATTTACAACTCCATCTATCTCTTATTTTTCATAAACTCTCGTTTTTTCCTAGAAAAGAAATTCAATTTTGCTCATTTGGTATTAGTTATCCAAATAAAAATGGTTTATTCGATTTTTAACTTCCAAAACACGTAAAAAAATTCAGAATTTGATTTCCAAAATAAATTCTTAAATTCGAAAGTTGAGTTCCGAATTTAGTTTCGGAACTTGATTTTCGAATAGAATCAACAATTTCGGCAGTTGATATCCAAAAAAAGTAAAGTATGGTGGCTAAATTTTGGTATGAAAATGGTCATATACTAGGTCTTGGATTCGAGTTCGCAGACTATGCTCTTCACCAATTGAACACTGATCTTTCACTGAAGTTGTTTCTTGACTTCCATCTATATTGAAAATATGGAGTCTTCATTGTGTGGAGTAAACTCTTTTTAGTTGATCTATACACAAGAAGAAGAAGATGAAATTAACAGCTTGTCTCATACTTTCAAACACTTGGGGAAACTGTTGGATACTACAAGGTCACGTGCTGATATAAAAGTTTTTAACTTTTTCATAGACTAGTCGTCGTGTTGGCTTTGAAACTTGTAAGCACAAGGACTGGAAATTTAATAATCCTTTCACTTAATTTAACCGAAGAAACAATGGAGGAAGTAAGAAATAATGAAAAAATTTAGGTTTAATTTTTTTTACTCAAAAGATGTGTATTGAAATTTTTTTTTATTTTTAAATGATGTGTATAGAGAAAATTTTGACTTAATATTATGAGTGTGTTTTGATGTCCATTAAGATCATTTTACTTTAAGATATAATTGTTATTAAAATAATATTTTATTAAGTGTGTATATTAAGATAAGTGTATGAAAATAGGATTTCTCATAATTTATGCGTGGCATAGGGGCTGGAGCAAGCAAGATATAAGTCAATTGTGGAAAAGTCAGTCCGTTGTATATACGTTGATCTGCTTAGACTTATGAATAGATAGATAGACCCGGAGGAGACCCTGATAATAATTGAAGTGTATCAGAGACATTACAGCGTGAACCTTCATTGGGCATACATCATCATAGAAAGTGGACTAGCTTTTCTCTTGTTCACTTTCTCTCTATTGGTTCAAGTGGGATGGGAGTAATCTATAATCAACTTTGAAAATTGATACTGGCGCTTTAAAAAAAAGGGATTTACATGTAGATTTTAATAAGTAGGTTTATTGTCTAATATGTATTATGATAATTAATGATATTTTTTATTAAACACTATTAAAAAATATTACTAATTGTTAATTTTTAACGATAGTTTGAAAATTTTGTCACGAAAAATAACACTTATAAATTTTAGCGGCAACATAAAAAAATAGTCACAAAAAAAATCACTAATTTACAACTTTTAGTGACAGTTTACAAATTCGTCACACAAAAATGTCACTAATTGTAAGTTTTAGCGACAATTTATAAAAACTGTAATTGAAAACAAGTCACTAATTGTCAATTTTTAGCGACATTTGTAAAAGATAGTTACAAAAAAATTATTTTTAGTAACGATTTTACTAAGACTTATTTCTAATAGGACTTGATGGGAATTAAGTCCAATTATTAGCATCTATTGGTAATTTACCCTTTAAAAAAATGGGTTATGCTATAGACCCTAAATGATTTACCAAAATTTCTAGCAAATCTCTTATATGAGTATGGGTTCCACACGTATGTGAATTTGTGTGGGTTTCACACCAATGTAAAAGATTTGATAGAAAATTTAGTAAATCATTTGGGATCAATAGCATTTTCCAAAAAAAAAATACTTTGATAGAAAATTTAGTAAATCATTTGGAATCAATAGCATTTTCCAAAAAAAATACTCTAGACATCCAGTGTGTTTGGTTTCAATTTTTTAGAATTTTTAGTGAATATTTTTAAAATTTTAAGCAATTTTTTTTTTAAATTTTTTTCTATGTACCTTACTTAAATGTATCTAAAAAGATGTATTTGAAAAGAAAAATATTTTTTTTAAAAAAAATATTTTAAAAAATCAATAAATACACAAAAATATAAAAAAAATGTACTAAATTCTCATTTTTTTTTTATATATATTTTTGGTATTTAGTGAATTTTCTAAAGATTTTTTTTCACAAATTATATATTTTTTAAGTGTATTTATGTTAAATGTATCTAAAATTAAAAAAATTGCTTAGAATATTAAAAAAAAATTAGTGAAAATATAAACACAAGAAACAAAAAATTTCAATTTTCTGAAGAGTGAATCCTAAAAATCTAAACCAAACAAACTGAATATTTTTTTTTTTGAAAAAATTGAAAGAACTGAATTAATTTTTTTTAAGCAAAATTGAAAATTTTGTGTCCATATAGGACTATGATGATGGACCATTGATGTGAAAGATTGAAAAAGAAAAACTTTTAAAAATGAAAAAACTGATAATGTTCTCGATTTTATTAGATAGTTGAATCAAACCAATAAGTAAAAAGGCAAAAACATTTAACCTCATGCTCTATTTTTTTTTCCATCAATTAGTGAAACAATTATCTGGAACATTACTATGCAAATTTGATAATGTTCTTAGTTTTAAAAATTGGAAAAAAACTAATAATATTATCATTTTTACTAAATATGACTTATTGGTTCAAAAAATCTTAGATAAGATCTGAGTTACCATAACATTTGTAAATAGGACTTTTGGGTAATTAACTCATTACTTGTAGTAATATGGATCCTATTATTTATGTCAATATTTATGATGAATATACACTATGAATCAGTTGATTCTCTTGCTACTATGCTTGATCCTCTTGTAATAGTAACATTATCATCTAAGGGCACGTCTAGTAGTGTTTTGGAGCATTTTGAAAGAGTATCTGTAACTTCTCTTAATGGTATAGTTGTAACTAAAGCAAAATATAATATTGTGTAAATTTACTAGTGATGCATCTGCAAGTGGTAAATATTGTCCCATTTTGTTGAAATGATGCAAGGAGGTTTTGTACCTTAATTTCATGCTTTTTCAGAACATACTACTAGAAACAGGATATTAAAGAAATTGTAGAATATTAAAATTGAATTATTTAATAATTTTAAATATTTGAGTGGAAGAATTTGTTTAACACATGATTTGTGATCAAATAGTGGTTTAGCATATCAATGCATGGCACATGATGTTGATATTGATATTGACTATAAATTAAATAAACGAATAATTTTATTAAGATTAATTGAACTTTCATACACTGGTTCTACACTTGGAGTAGAAATAAGGAATATATTATCTATGTGGGCTTTGCAAATAAAATATTATTATTACTTTAGAAAATACAACATATTACAATCAGAATGTATCACACCTTAAATTAACTTTACAATTACTTATTGATGGTGATTTATATCATGTTCATTGTTGTGGTAATATTTTAAACTTGATTGTTAAAAATTCTATGCATGTATATGAGGATTTTGTACTGATAATAAAACAAGCGGTTCTTACTATTATATCTTATGTTAATCGAAATTCAGAATATATAAAATTTTGTCAATGAGAAGGTATGAAATTAGAAAATTAATTTTAGACCTTGACAACAGGTGGAATTCAACGTATAATATGTTAAAAATACCTTGTGAACAAAGAAAAGTAATAAATTTATTGTTTGCAACAATAACAATAGGAGGAATACTGAAACCCATAGAAGATAATTGCTAGCACGTATTTTCTAAAAAATTTTGATCGAACAACAAAACTATTTTATTATATATATATATATATATATAATTCACCATTTGTTTTAGGGGCAAATTACATTGGTGGTCCTTATATTTTTCCCTTATGTCATTTTAGTCTCTCAACTTTCAATTGGCTCAATTTTAATCCTTAATTTTAAATTTTGTATCATTTTGGTCCAATTGATAATGCCGTTAGTGTTTTTGATGAAAAATAATCACTGAATTGGTTAAGTTTAACTCACTAAGTTTAGAAAATTTATAATTTTACTTTAAAAAATATGACACATGCCACTTATATTCATATTTTTCAAAAAAAATAAAATAAAATAAATGCTAAGAGTTGTAATCAATTGGACCAAATTGAAAAAAAAATCATAAATTTAAGGTCAAAATTAAGCCAATTGAAATTATAAGGACCAAAATGACACAAAGACTAAAGTAAAGGGACTACTGTCACAATTTGCCCCTTGTTTTACATATGTTAGTAGAAATAATGAAACTTTTCACAGAATATATGGATAATGAATATTATCACCATTTATTATTGCAATGAAGAAAAATTTTGATAAATATTTTGATCCATTACCTCATCTTTATGTTTAGCCATCGTAGTTGATCCCAGGTGTATTAACACTGGTTTACAAAATTTTTTACAACTTATTTTCACTAACGAAAAACAATATGATCCTATTATGACAACCCTCAAAAGATTATTTGAAGAATATAAGGATATTGTAGTTGTAAATAAACCACCAACGCACACTATACTAGCCTCATCTTGGGGTGAAAGATTAAGTATTTTTCAAAATAAAAATTAGTAGAATATCTTAAAATGCAAGCGTAAGTAGTTCTAAATTACAATGTTATTTGGATAACCAACCTATTGATGATGACGAGGATTTTGATATTTTGGGTTGATGGAAACAAAATGAAACTATGTGGCCTGTGCTTTCACAAATTGTAACACCCCAAAAATATTACAATACGACCATCCCACAACAAATATTAATTTCAAACAGATGACTGAATATAATGTTCCTCTATTCATAAGGTTTCGTCTCTTTACAAAAGTGTGACACATGTAGTAATACATTCACAAGTTCTAATCCTGAATCTATAACTTGTGTCATCGGTACAAGATATGAAATAAGAATAAACAGATATGGTAATGCCCTATTGGCTACAACTTTCTAAGACGGTGATTGATTACAAAAAAAGTGAGTTTAAACTCAACAGAAATAAAGCCCTAGGCTTGTACAAAATAATAATAATAAAAAAAGCTCTTGGCTCCAGTCCTCCCAAGCTATTGTCTTGGTGGTGACATATCATCAGCACCTGAAAATGGTTTTTTCACATAGGGTGAGCCAAAGCCTAGTAAAGATACTCTAACATAGTGTATGAATCATAATAGAGTTATAAGGTGGATGCATATGCAATGCTCGCTCCAAAACAATTTATATCTCTTTTCAAGCCATGCTATGTCAAGTTTATATCACAATTCATGAAATCAATTCCATTTCAGTAGAAAACAGGGCAGTGGATACAACACTAGGAATCTCTAGGACGTGTCTGCAAGTAGGCTACAAGCACTACCAATTTGTCATTTTTACCGGTATTAACTGGAAGGCTCGACACCTAACTGCCCAGGTTTCTGGACTTTCACCAAGGACACACAAGCCAACATAATACCACTACTACACTCTCATCCAGATTTACAAGGTATTTACCCATTTTTCTCAAAACAACAACCATTTTCAAAGTGTTAACTATGTTACAATGCTCAATGCAAATGGATGAGAAAATAGTTTCAATTCACCTAATTCTCATGCAATTTCTACAACAATCATAGCTATCCTTCATCGATAGCCCAAAACAGATATCTTTAAACAGATAGATAATTTTCAACATAGATATTCTTTTCAACATTTCCAATTAGGAGTGATAATTTATATCCAACTCTATCCCCATCATCATCATTGTTCCAATTCAATAAAACCAACATCAATTTCATTTCCACTTTACAAAAATCAAATTTTCACAATTTAGGGCAAAACCCCATTTCTTTAAAAATCAATTTTCACGGATAAAATCCACCACTTATCACAACCCAACTAGATATCTTCTCCCGGATGGATTCTACCTCATGATCACCCCGCTGTGCTTTCAAAACTTGGCTAACAAGTGTAGGTTGTACAACTACAATAAACAAAGTTGCCTACTCAACGGACTCGCCAATGGCGCCTAATATCTCCAATTCTCGGATGGCAATACTAGCTATACTACTAATGGGTTTTCTACTCAAGGCATCGACCACTACATTGGCCATCCTCGGATAATAGTGTAACTCAAAGTCATGAATTACATCCAGTTCCTCTACTTCAGATTCAAATCCTTTTGTGAAAACAGATACTTCAGACTCTTGTGATCGGAGAATACCTCAAACCTTTCACCATAAAGATGATGTCTCAAAATCTTCAAATCACAACTACTATAGCTCTAGGTCATGAGTAGAATAGTTTTTCTTGTGTGTTTTCAACTGTCGTGAGCCATAAGCTACTGCTTTCCCCCATCTTGCATCAAGACATAACCCAAACCTTCCCGAGACATATCACAATACACAAAATAGGCCAAATCCCTCTTTGAAATAATCAACGCTGGAGCAGTGGTAAGTCTAACCTTAAGCTCTTGAAATGACTTCTCACAAGTCTCATTCCACACAAACAAGATGCTCTAGGTGAAAACCCTAATTGCCTTAAAGAAGATCTGGAAGCCGTACCCTAAATTATGACAGAAAAACAGCTTTATAGCAAACATGGCCGCGATGGTCGCTCGAGCGTAGGATCTGTTGCTTGAACAACGAGACTGATAAGCATGTGTTCCTTAAGTGTCTTCGCTCGAGCCACTAACATTTTGCCTAATAAGGGCCATGGTGACCCATGTCCAGGGGGTGCCACATAGTTCAGAAGTAGTATTAAATTGGAATTTGTAAGTATTTTTTATAAAAAAAAAGAAACAAAAATATTTACATATTTATGCATATTTATTTGAAAAACTGAACTTGGGTTTAAAAAAAAAAAAAGTGCATTTATGTTTAGAACTATTAAATGAATAGTTAGGCCTTGTTTGGAAACAAACTATTTTAGTAATTTTTTGACTTTTTCCAAGAAGATGTGCAAAAAAATACAGAGAGTGATGTGATAACTTATAGTGAGTTTTGACTTTTTAGCTAAAATATATAGTTGTTAGTTATATTTATGTATGAAAAATTATCTAATATCGGGTTGTCTTAAATTTTGACCCATATTCTAACCCTAGCCTTACAACTAATCTAAAAAATTGATCGTTTGATTAGTAAAAATATTTCTTAATAATAAATTTGAACTTTATGTTTACATTTTATCATAGTTTCTCAAGTTGTGATGGGTATGAATTAGTTTGAAATTTTCAGTATTGAATTAAATACTAAAAATAGCCTAAAAACTGAGTTTGAGCCAATTTTTATGACAACAACTCTTGGCTCAAGCCTAATCCTTAAAGAATTATCTTGGTTTATATCCAATCCATAAGTTACTTGGCCAATATATTTATTTAAATTTTAATTTGTAAGTATATTTTTAAATATTTTTTTTATAACATAAATAGAAAATATATGTACAAATATTATTTTGGTATATTTATTAAAATTTGTAAATTTTAATTAAGAAATTATAGATTTAGATTTAAAATGTATCTAATATCTACTATATTATTCTTAAAGTATATTTTTATCTCAAAAATTATTTAATGTATTTTTAAACACTGAATTCACACATGTAATTTTTTTTTTGATCAGCAAAGAATAGGAACTTTATTGATGAAACAAAAAACTATTACATCAATAAAACAAAAGGGAGGATGAGTGCAAAAAATATCATAGCAAACGAAATCAATCCAACTAGGTTGGCACCAATAAGACCGTCCAATCATATGCTAGCACGACATCAAGAATTAGTGAAGAACTAACCACAAAAACCAAAATCAACCCCACCTAATGAAAATCTAACCAAACCTAATACAAACCGAACAACCAAAGCTACCAAACAACAAGGAAACAGGACAGCAACAGTAATTCACTGCCCATACAGACCAGCAACAAAACCATAGCAGCAGAAAAAATGACATCAAATCTAATCATATGCTAGCACAACATCAAGAATTGGTAAAGAACCAACCACAAACACCAAAATCAACCCCACCTAATGAAAATCTAACTAAACCTAATACAAACCGAACAACCAAAGCTACCAAACAACAAGGAAACAGGACAGCAACAGTAATTCACTGCCCATACAGACCAGCAACAAAACCATAGCAGCAGAAAAAATGACATCAAATCTAATCATATGCTAGCACAACATCAAGAATTGGTAAAGAACCAACCACAAACACCAAAATCAACCCCACCTAATGAAAATCTAACTAAACCTAATACAAACCGAACAACCAAAGCTACCAAACAACAAGGAAACAGGACAGCAACAGTAATTCACTGCCCATACAGACCAGCAACAAAACCATAGCAGCAGAAAAAATGACATCAAATCTAATCATATGCTAGCACAACATCAAGAATTGGTAAAGAACCAACCACAAACACCAAAATCAACCCCACCTAATGAAAATCTAACTAAACCTAATACAAACCGAACAACCAAAGCTACCAAACAACAAGGAAACAGGACAGCAACAGTAATTCACTGCCCATACAGACCAGCAACAAAACCATAGCAGCAGAAAAAATGACATCAAATCTAATCATATGCTAGCACAACATCAAGAATTGGTAAAGAACCAACCACAAACACCAAAATCAACCCCACCTAATGAAAATCTAACTAAACCTAATACAAACCGAACAACCAAAGCTACCAAACAACAAGGAAACAGGACAGCAACAGTAATTCACTGCCCATACAGACCAGCAACAAAACCATAGCAGCAGAAAAAATGACATCAAATCTAATCATATGCTAGCACAACATCAAGAATTGGTAAAGAACCAACCACAAACACCAAAATCAACCCCACCTAATGAAAATCTAACTAAACCTAATACAAACCGAACAACCAAAGCTACCAAACAGCAAGGAAACAGGACAACAACAACAATTCACTGCCCATACAGACCAGCAACAAACCATAGCAGCAGAAAAAAAAGACATCAAAGAAAGAACATCAGCAGCAGCAGCCAACTGAAAAAGATCACTGCCCACACCACCAGTAATTCATAGCAGCAGCAGCCACCACAGAGTATATACTCTTTTTCACCTTTCTGACCTAAGGTATACTGGCCTTTTGTTTTGCTCTAGTAACAGCGCGAGAGAAATTAAGCACACCAATCTTCATCAGCTTCCACGACTTCTGAATACAAGCCAAGTTAACCCATCTTGCATGGTTAGCTAGTAAATCCGATAGTGTCTCACAAGGGAAGGTTCAAAGCCAAAAGCTACCTATCCTTTGCAGAATATTTTCAATTTCTGTACTCTCTGTAATTAGATCATGTTGTTGCATTTTCTCTCCGTCAAATTCCATTCATGTGGGGGATTGTTGGAAAAAATTGTTTTATATAGGCATATTTTTAACCCAATTTGGGTGGACCCCAAACGTGTTTTGGGGTGGGTCCGAAGAGGTGACGTGTTCCTTGCCGCGTGGCAAGTCACACGGTGAAGACGGTACGTCAAAACCATTTATGAGTGAATGGGAAGTTGACGTCGTTTTCGGGTTTTACATTAATTTTTTAGATAAAATTCATTTGAATTTTTTCAATAAAAATTATTGTGGGAATTTAATTTAATTCTAAAATTCAAATTTTGGGTTCCTATTTAGTTTCCTAAAAAAATTTTGTCTTTGTAAGAATTTAATTTAATTCTAAATTCCTAAGTGGTTTCCTAAATGTTTGTACATTTTCATTTATTTATTAAACAATTTAATTTTTTTAATATATATATATATATTCAAATGTTTTAATATATATATTTATATATATTCAAAATAGTTTATGTAAATGAATTTGGAACAGTTGCTCAACAGGCATTTGTTTTCCACTAACGGACAAAAAACCTCCATTCTTTAATGGGTGCAATGTTTAAATTTGGTGTGCAACGTTTTCACTTAAATAGCACCTGTTCGGAACATTTTTTGGTTGCCTATATATATATTAACTTTTCCAGCAGTTTGGGCATTCGGAAAATTTAGTGATATTTTGTTCCTTTGTGTTATCCAGATTTTCCTACTTTTGCTTTATTCTTCATTTTAATTTTAGGAATAAATATTCAGAGAGTATAGATCACAGGTTTGGTTCGCCGAACAAATTGTTTGGAGTACTACTACAATTTGTGAAGATCATTGTATCCTGGGAGATAGACGCCACTCAACCGTAAGTACCATAGCGGGGCGAATCTGTCTTAAGGACAGAGTGTCACACACTCGACTTGGTCTTGTAATTTTATTTGGTTCAATAAAATAAATCCGGTAGGTTATTTATTTATTTTATTTGAATTTGTTTTTTGTTATTTTATTTACACAGAAGATTGTTCCAACACCTTTAACCTTGGGAAACCTCACCCAACTGGTAGAACTTTACATATCTGGTACTCAAATCAGTGGTCCCATTCCTTCAGGTATTGGTCAATTAGTAAATTAACCAATTTGACTTCTCTGGATCTCTCTACAAATCAAATAAGTGGTTCTATCCCTCATGAAATAGGAAAATTAAAGAAATTGGTTAAGTTGGATATGGGAACAAATCATATAAGTGGTTCTATCCCTCCTGAAACAGGAAAATTAAACAATTAGGTTAAGTTGGATAATGGTCCAATGCCGTCATCTATTAGTCAGTTAACTAGTTTGACTTCTCTCGGTCTCTCTTTGAATAATATCAACCTTCCATTCCTCCAGAAATAGGAAAGCTAAAAAATTTGGTTAGCCTAGATATGAGCTTAAATATGCTTAGTGGTCCAGTCTCTTCATACATTGGTCAATTGACCAATCTGATCTTTTTGTATCTTTCTTCAAATCGATTCAATGGTTCCATCCCTCTAGTAATATGGAAGCTAAAGAATTTGCAAAAAATTTCTATGCATGATAACATGTTTAGTGGTCCAATCCCTTCATCTTTTGGTCAATTGAGCAATTTGATCTTTCTAGATCTCTCTTCAAATAGAATTAGCGGCTCCATCCCTCAAGAGACTTGGAAACTAAAGAATTTCCAAGTGATTAATATGGGTCATAACATACTTAGTGGTTCAATCTCTTCATTTTTGGGTGAATTGATCAATTTGACATTTTTAGATCTTTCTTCAGACCGACTCAACGGTTCCATCCCTCTAGAAATAGGATATTTGACGCACTTGTCTTACTTGGACTTGAGTAGCAACTTCCTCACAGGTCGAATTCCATTGTCTCTAGATCGATTGACAGATCTTTACTCTCTTAATCTGTCTGCAAATCAGATGGACGGAATGGCACCACCTGATCATGGGGGTTTGCCCAGCCTTAGTGAGCTTGATTTGTCATTGAACCAACTTTCAGGCCACATACTAAACCTCCAACTTACCAATGGAGCTCGGCATCTAGATCTCTCGCATAATCGGCTCACCGGGCCTCTCCCTAAGAAGCTAGAACAACTCAGCAATTTGTTGTACCTAGGATTGAGTAGCAACTATTTGAATGGACCAATACCGACTGGATTAGCATCTTTGCCATTAGAGTACTTAAATCTCTCCCACAATAATCTGTCTGGTGAAATCCCCATTGGTTTTACGGGACGGCATGGATCTGTTGACTTGTCAAACAATGCTTTCGAGGATCAAATATCACATAGATCTCAACATGCGCATCTAAAGAAGAAAAAAGTCATGCTTATTCTCTTCATTTCCCTTCCCCTTATTGCAATTTTTCTTGCCTTAATTGGATTTATGTTCTTTTGTCGGGCCAAGATTAAAAACAACCAAAGCGTGGCAAGAGTGATTAATTGCCTACAAAAACATCATCGCAGCAACAAATGATTTTGACATTAGATATTGCATAGGAACAGGTGGTTATGGCAGCATTCATAGAGCACAATTGCCTAGTGGCAAGGTATTTGCATTGAAGAAGCTTCATCGTTTTGAAGCTGAGGATTCAAATTTTGACAAGAGTTTCAAGAATGAGGTGCAAATGTTAACTAAAATACGATATCGAAATATAGTGAAACTTTATGGATTTTGTTTGCACAACAGATGCATGTTCCTGGTGTATGAATATTTGGAAAGGGGAAGCTTGTTTTGTGCCTTGAGAATTGATGTTGATGCTGTTGAATTAGGATGGACTCAGAGGGTAAACATTATTAAAGCAATAGCACATTCTCTATCCTACTTGCATAATGATTGCAACCCACCTATTGTTCACCGAGACATATCGAGCAACAACATTCTATTGAACTCTGAATTGGAGGCTTGTGTCTCTGACTTTGGCACCGCTAGGCAGTTATATCCCGATTCATCGAATCAAACAGTAATTGCAGGCACTTATGGATATATTGCCCCAGGTAATAACAAAAGTACTTTTTCCTTTATATGTAGTTTATTTTTTAAAGAAAAAAAAAACATTTAAAATGTTTAAATTTAAGTAACTAACAAATTTTTTTTTTTTTTAAAACTCAATTATTCGTGATAGATAAATATTTCACATAATCACTCTTCATTAGCTTCTTTAAATAGAAATATGGTTTCTTTCATTGATCTTTTTGTTTGTGCAGAACTTGCCTACACTATGGTTGTGACTGAAAAATCCGATGTTTATAGCTTTGGGGTAGTTGCACTAGAAACAATCATGGAAAAGCATCCAGGAGAACTCCTCTCATCATTGGCATCGTTGTCTACTCAAAATATAATGCTAAGTGATGTCTTAGACTCACGCCTTCCGTATCCAACTAATCTGACAGTTGTAAGGAACATTGTGCTAGCTGCTGCGTTGGCATTTGCATGTGTGCATTCTGAGCCAAGATCTCGTCCAACAATGCTATTCGTATCTCAAGAGTTGCTTGTTTGCAAGAAGACTTTAGCTACACCTTTTCGTGTGATTTCACTACAACATCTATTGAATCCAGAAATGGATTTTACATGAATAAAGAAATAAGTCCATGCATGAATTTCCCATCAAGAATTTTTTTTTTTGAAATGTTAAGTATCAAAAATATCTTTTTCAATAATGCTACACATACCATTTTTTTATACCACTTTTCATGTATCAGCTTATGTGTTAACTCATCATGGTCCTACAATCACAATTAAATTAAATTCATAATCTTATCTCTATCGTTTGAACTAATTTAACTCTATTCAATCTTTATCATTTTATTTGTGTATGCAATCAGCCATTTCATGGTGAATGTGATTTTTATTTTATATATATTTTTTAATGTTTTTGTTATTTCAAGGATAATGATATGTGCATTTGAAATTTTTCATGCACTCCGTAGACCAATTAAAAGGGGAACTTGTGATAACCTTAAGGAAAACTAATTCTAATTTAAATTCCATTACCAAAATAATAATTTTAGTCATCTAATCATGTTAGTTTCCCATTAAAAAAGGGTTGATTAAAATTTAATCCCTTCACTTTCAATTGTGTTAAATTGTAATGTTATCCTTTCATCTATATGATTTTAATGAGACTAACAAAAATCGGTATGTATGCCACATGTTACTTTTTTTTAGGACAATTAAAAGTGGAACTAAACTAGGATTTTAATGAAAATGTTGAGTATGAAAATGAGAATTTTATAAAAAAAAATTAGATAAATCAAATAATCATATTCTTTTTATTTTGTTGCATTTGTCTGCGAAAAAATGGATCACAAGTGTGTTTTTTTCAAATAGACCATCTATTTTTTTTTTAGAGACAATTGCAATAAAATGAAAAAATTATAATTATTGGATTGACCTAATTTTTTTTCCATAGATGATACATAAATGGTACTACAAATAAACAGTTTGAATTATTGAAATAGGACTTGTGTAGGCTCCACAGGTCCCGACAACATAGTCAAAATCAATTTAAACTTGAGAATTTCTGTCTTCTATGTTGTTCTGAGAAATAAAATGGGGGTGCACAAGTTGAAAATGGCACCGTAACATTGCTTTTCCTGCAACATTTTCCTATCTTAAGCTACTGGAATCTGCCGTCCTATACATGTGGTGTACAACCTTGCTTTTGCCTTTCTTATTTATTTCTTCTCACTTTTTTATTTTTATTTTATTTTTTTAATCTCTTTTTAACAATCAAAGTTGCGAGATTCATCAACAAGATGTTTTGCTCGATATGGAATTATGATGGTAGAATCACATATGAAGACATCATCAAAGCAACAAATGACTTTGACATCAGACATTGCATCGGAACTAGCGGTTATGGTAGCGTGTACGGAGCTCAGTTGCCAAGTGGCTAAGTAGTTGCCTTGAAGAAACTTCATCGTTTGGAAGCAAAAGAGCCCACTTTCGACAAGAGTTTCAAAAATGAGGCGCAAATGTTAACTAATATATGGCACCGAAACATAGTAAAGGTTCTGTTTGCACAACAGATGCATGTTCTTGGTATACGAGTACATGAAAAGGGGAAGTTTGTTTTGTGCCTTGAGGATTGATATCGAAGATGTTGAATTAGGATGGACTCAAAGGTTGAAGATTGTTAAAGCAATAGCACATGCTCTATCCTACTTGCATCATGATTGCAATCCACCTATTGTTCACCGAGACATATCAAGCAGCAATATTCTATTGCACTCTAAATTGGAGGCTTTTGTTTCAACTTTGGCACTGCAAGATTGCTATATCTGAATTCATAAAATCAAACCATAATTGCAGGAACTTATGGATATATTGCCCGAGGTAGCAAAAGTACTTTTTCCTTTATAGGTATTATTATTATTTTTAATTTTAAATAAAGTGGGAAAAATTGAGCTAAAATGTTTAAATAATAGTAATTATTTTTCTCTAACTCAATTATTCATGATAAATAAAAACACTTTAGGAATCGCACTTCATTAACTTATTTAAAGAGAAAGTGAAGTCTATGATTTATTTAATTGATTTTTTGTTTGTGCAGAACTTGCCTACACCATAGTTGTGATTGAAAAGTGGGGTGATAGCACTGGAAACAATCATGGGAAAAGCATTCAGGAGAACTCCATTCATCATTGGCATCACGATCTACTCCAAAAGTAATGCTAACTGACGTATTAGACCTGCACCTTCTGCCTCTAACTAATCTAGTGGTTGTAGGGTACAATGTTCTTGTTGCTTTGTGGCATTTACATGCGTGTGTTTTGAGCCAAGAATTGAGTTTTATCCAATAAATGAATAAACTCGATGCTTGAGTTTCCCATCAAAGAAAAATGTCCATTTAGAAATGTTGCGGATCATGTTTTTTTGGGGACCTTCTTGTTACAAATATTATGTATGAGGATTGCTATATATTTTCAAATAAATTTTTCGTTTTTTTTTTTTTTTTTTCAAGTTTCAAACATTGTGTTGAAACCTCAATTGTTAATTTTTTTTTATTTTTATATTTTATGTTTTCCTTGCAGCAATCCCAAGCCAAGCCACGAGGAAAAGAATGTTCCCTTTTATATCTTTTAGAATTTGAGTTCTGGTAATCTCTCCTACTTGAACAAGATGCAGCAATCTCTCATACATGCATATTAACAACTTTGATTTTTACTACAATTTTTTGATCAGCAAAAAAGATCCACTTTATTGATGAAGATTCAACAATACAGATGAATACATCAACAAAGAAGGAAAAAAGCACACCAGAGAATGGTGAGATACCATCCAAGAAGACAACCAAACAAAACAACAGAACTACACCCCACCCAGAAAAACAAACAGCGACACACCATACAAAGAAAACTAACAGAACCACCAATTTAGTCCTAACACCCCCAGCTTCCACCAACTACAAGAGAATAGAAGCAACCCAACACCACCGATGATATTAAGACAGAGATACATACCAGATTTGTTGTAATCTCTGAATGATGTCCTGGACTGAATAAGAACACCCTTTTGAATGAGCTTTGACCCAAAAAGCCACTCTAGCCAAAATCAACTCACAGAATTCTGCAAGGCAAAGCTGCTTCCCAAAGAAAACTACTTCATTTCTGAGTTTCCAAGTAGACCACATGACAGCCAAGGAATAACTTTCCAAATTCTATCTTCAAACTCTCTCCACTTAAATCCCATCCACCAATGAAGCAACCCTTCAACATTACCAGGCACAGCCCACTGAATCCCCCACTAGTTTAACACTGTAGACCATACTTGCCAAACAAAAGGGCACCAAAGAAGAACATGATTAACTGTTTCAGCATCATTCCTGCAAAGAACACAATCAATGGAAGCACTTTGGTTGAGCACGCCAATCTTTTGCAGAAACATGGTTGTTTTCAATCTACCTTTCCATGCTAACCAACCAAGGAACTGAACTTTCGGAGGGGCCAAATTATACCATAACAGACCAGTGCACAGAATAGAAGGACTATCTGCAAAAGTTTTTGAAAGGGAGGATATAGAAAATTGTTCTGATGAACATGGCAGCCACTTCAAACAATCTTCATTGTCCCCAGCCCCCAACTCTACTTGATTAACTAAGGTAACTAACCTTTCCAACTCCTCGGCCTCCCACGCAAACAACACTCTTCGAAACTTAAATTCCCAGACCCCTGATAATCTTTTCCTCTCCAATAATGCACTTAAAGTTATATCTTTTTCTGTTGATAAACTGAACAGCCTAGGGAATTTTTCCATGAGACACTGATTCCCACACCAATGATCCAACCAAACCTGAATCCTGCCCCCATTTCCCACAACCAGCTTAATGTTATCAAGAAAGATACTCTTCAATTGAGGGTTTGATTGGCCAACCCTTAATATCCCTCCCCATACCTTAGATAAATATTCATCAGAGCTAGGAAAAGGCAACCATTTCCCACCATTATACTGGTATCTACTACACAGAACCCTTTTCCATAAGGATTTATCTTCAACACCAAATCTCCACCGCCATTTCGCTAGAAGACAGCCATTCACATCCTTTAGCCTTCTGATTCCCAACCCACCTTGGTCCCTTGTTTTAGTAATCTCCTCCCATTTAACTAGATGAATCTTCCTTCTTAATTCGGACCCTCCCCATAAGAAAGCTGCCCTCAAACTCTCAATTGTCTTAATCACAGAATGGGGCATCTTAAAAATGGATAAGTAGTACACAGGTAAGCTGGACAGAACAGACCTGATGAGAGTTAAACGACCCCCAAAAGAGAGAAGTTTCCTTTTCCAAGATGCTAATTTGGCCTTGATTTTATCGATCACTGGTTTCCAAGTTTTCTTCAATCTAGGGCTAGCACCAAGAGGCAAACCAAGATAAGCTAGAGGAAGACTTTGATTTTGACAATTAAGCACACCAGCACAGTCCTTAACCATCTGCACAATCACACCAATTCCACATACATAGCTTTTATGGAAATTTATTTTCAGCCCTGACACTAATTGGAAACATCTCAAAATTCGTTTTAATGCTATAACCTCCCCCACATCAGCCTTGCAAAAAATTATAGTATCGTCGGCGAACTGTAAATGTGAAACAGTTGTGCTTGCCCCCTCCTGACCAATAATAGCACCTGTGATAAGCCCAGATTCACCTGCCCTTTTAATCAACATATTTAAACCCTCTGCAACCAGGTTAAAAAGGAAAGGTGACAAGGGATCTCCCTGCCTGAGGCCTTTTTCAGGGCTAAATTCCACCGTAGGAGACCCATTAACTAGTACAGAAACTTTAGGAGTACAAACACACTCCTGAATCCATTTTCTCTATCTTGCTCCAAATCCAAACCTACTCATCATAGATAGAAGGCAATCCCAATTCACAGAGTCATATGCTTTTTCGAAATCTAATTTCAAAATCAAACCAGACTGACCTTATGTGAATGCAGTACACAACCCAGTTACATGGGTGTGGGACTCACCTTATGTGATAGGATGATCGATTTTTGTATTCATAAACTTTTACTATGAAAAAGGAAAAGAAATGGAAAAAAGAAAAGAAAAGAAGTGATGCATATGAACTCAATGTTCTAGTTGTCACATTATTATAAGTGAATTAGGAGTGTTATTTTAAAGTTTCAGTAGTCTACTGTTTAGAATAATTTATCTTATTAAAAAATACAAATACAAGAAATGAGAATAAAGAAAGGAAAGATCAACAGGGTGCGAGTCATGAAAATTTCGAAGATGTGGATGGATGAGCTGCTTTAATAAAATGGAATGTAACTTGTCCAAATTAATGTGATGGTTATGTGTGGGTCAGGGTAAGATTTTGTATGGATTTTTTTTTGGGTTCAAATTTTAGTTTTAAATTAAGTTAAAATGTAACTTGTCAAAATTAATGTGATGGTTACTGTACCAAATGTCATGTACTGACTCATTAAAAATGCGAGTTTTACACCAAACACCTTGTAATTCCTATTGCATCACTTGGGTTAGATTCTTGGAAATAATGCAAGCACGGGGTACGTAGTACCACTTGTAGAGTTGGCTTCTCAAAAGGATGATAAGCGCTCAGTCCGTAACATAATGCTAAAGAGTATTTATTTGGAAGTTTTACACCAAACACCTTGTAATTCCTATTGCATCACTTGGGTTAGATTCTTGGAAATAATGCAAGCACGGGGTACGTAGTACCACTTGTAGAGTTGGCTTCTCAAAAGGATGATAAGCGCTCAGTCCGTAACATAATGCTAAAGAGTATTTATTTGGTCTTGTGAAAATTTTATAGTGGTGTTGTGTACACCCAATTGAATAAATTGTCAGGCCCCAAGCTCCGTGACAACGCCACACACTCATTTAAGTGAGCATGCAAGGCTAAGAGTCCAACACATAACCAACAATGTAAAATACTCAAATTAAATCCTTAAATATCATAATGCTAAAAACCATACAAATAGATAATTCTTATCATATGAAATTGTCTACCAAGTCCACTAATAAAAAAATAATAATAATCCAAGCACTTAAATCATAGTCCTACTCTCGGCACTCCCACAAGTAAAAACCCCGCGCAGCTCTACTCCTCGGAATCTGAAAAATAAAATAAGGGTAAGCTAGACAGCCCAGTAAATAACCAACCACACTGCTAGTTGGATCAAGTATACTAAAAAAAAAAAAAAAAATAGTCGATAACTAATAAATATATTTTTTTGCTACGATTCAATTAAATTAACAATTTATTTGTAAAATGGTTTCATAGTTGAAAATAAACAGTGTAGCAATACATTTTAATTGAAAAGACAATGAGGTAATTCAACGAAATTTCGTTGTTCAAAACTGATGGTTCGATATTCAATGTTCAATGATGCGATTCACAAAACCCAAGTCTTGGTGACACGGTCACTTAGGCCCGGATAAGGCCCAGAACCACACATAGACCGGTGGTAAAGCCCCAAAAAAAACTAGTTTCTGTGCCAATAATAACCCCTATTGCCTAAGGTCCAAATCTAATGTTCAAAATTTAAACAATACACAACTTTTAAATAAAATATTCGATATTTTCAGAATAAACATTTAGTACAATTTTCATAATAGTTTCATAAAATATTCAAATAATTTTCATAATAATATTCGATGCTGTTTTATACTTGACCCATATTTTATTTTAAGAGAACATGAAGGCTATGAATAAATACTTATAATTTTAAACGATTCAATAGGAATAAAAATGTACCAACAGTGATAGAGGGTTACTTACATAAAACGCTTAAAAACAATATTCCAATACTAACTCCAAACATTTAGCTCCACCACTTTAATCACACAAACCTAATAAATAAAACCTGAAATAAATTAATATTTTTACGTGTTACATACACCCACAAAAGCCCCACCATATTAGATTAATGTATTGTTTTAATATCCAAGTGATCAAACCATTCAACCCAACTTTATAGCCAAACACACCCTTACCCATGATACAAAACTCCATTGTTTCTATTACCCACCCAAAGTTACACGTACACATTGCACCCAATTCTCAAAACCTTAGTAGGCACCTATAGATCTTCCAAATCCCCTTAATGCATTGATTGTTTAATTTCTCAACATAAACTTAATAATCAACAGTAAAGGCAGATTTTACCTCAACCAATGGGTATACCAAAATCACCCAATGTGCTGCCTCCAATCCCTATTGCAGCCTGACTTGAACCTCTCTTTCTTTTTCTTTTCTTTTTTTCTTTTACCTTCTCAAACCCTTGCCGCCTATGGAACAATTCACAGCCTCTGTTTTGTTTGTTTTTTAAGACTTAAAGCCACAACAAGTGGGCTTATTAACCTAATTTCTCAAAGTTACAAAATTACCCATCTAAGTAATATAAAATATAATGTCATCTCATAACTAATTCTTTGATATTAATAAATGACCCATATAAATTAATTTAATTACTAATCTATACAATAAAATAATCCTACACACAACTTGGGTTTTACATAAACACATGACTCAAAAAAATAAGAACATGAGCCTATTTTGGGAAGTGGATTTTTTTTGACTTATTAGCTTTTTTAAAAATACGTCTAAAAAAAAGTAGAGAGATAATGTGATCTAAATAAGTCAATAAGCCAATAAATTGATTTTTTTTTTTGCCTTCCCAAAAGAGGCTAGAGTGAACCACATTGATCTCCCATCACAAACACATGGGCCCCATTTGGTTTAGTCTTTGAATTTATTTATTTTATTTTTTTTTTGAGTTTTGAGTTGTATTTTGAAAAATAAGTTGTGAAAATTAAAAATTTATTTAGTTATGAGTTTTGAAAATAATTTTAGAATGATTTGTAATTTTTTTTTTTTTGGTAGTTGAATAGATAGGTGTGAGAGAAAATTTGATTGATTGATATATAAAATGTGAAAGAATGAGAGAGGAGAGAGCAGTGAGAAAAAGTGATTTATTTATTAATAAAAAGAAGAAAGAAGGAGAGAGGAGAGACAAAAAATAATTTTGAAAAGAGTTTTGAAAATTTATTAACCAAACATGTTTTTTAACTTTTTCATCCAAATGTTAATTTAAAAATTAATCCAAACATTGATGTGGTGGTAAACTACCAATAGGTCCTAATAGTTAGACTTAATTCCCATAAAATCCTTTTGAAAATAAGTTTTAGTAAAATCGTTGTTAAAAAAAACAAAATTGTGACGATTTTTTTGCATATATCGCTAAAAATTGACAATTAATGACTTTTTTCACGATTTTTATGAAATAAATCAATAAATTAATTTTTTTCCCTTAATTGCCAAAATAGGCCCTTTTCTCTTTGGTTCAAGTGGCATGGGAGTATTCTATACTCAACATTTGAAATTGGTACTGGAGCTTTAAAAATTTTAAAAAAAAATTCCGGACAAACTAGCATTGTTTTTGATAAAACGGGACCCATTTCATTTTAGTAACTTAAGATTTATTACACTAATACTTGTAGTTGTGTCACATTAAATACTAAACAAAAAGTTTTTTGTTTATAAAAAAAAATCATCCTGACTATGAAAAATCAAATGATACGAAACATATATATATATAAGTGATAATGCATTAGAGTTGAGATATAAATGACTTATCATTATATATAAGCAGACTGCTTACTTATAGAGAATCATCAATAATAGGTTAAGCACATTATTTATTTATTGTGATAAATCAAAAGCCAAGAACAAAGGTCGTTGAATTTGGGCTGCTGGATTTCACTTTGTATTTGGTCAAGCATCCTTGATGAAATCAGTCCCTATACCATCAATCAAAATCAAAGAAAGAAGATATATAGATTGATAAATTTTTAAAAATAAAAATTTTTGGAGTAAAAAATTTACTCCATGCCAACCGAGTAAATTTACTTTTTGGAGTAAAAATTCACTTTGTCCTTCATTCAAATTAAGTAGGTGTTTGGCATGCACCAAAAACATACATACATTTATTTGGATCACATCAATCAACATCTATTAACATCAATAAATATCTCCTTTCTACTTTTCTAATCACTTTCTCTATTTTTTTACATATTTTTTTTATAAAAGTCAAAAAATATAATTATTTAGAACATCCCAAACCACCCAAAATTTAGCAGACCTTTTACCTAGCCATTAGCAAAACTTTATGCTATTTTATAGCAATAACAGCTTTGATATCTCATTATTAGAGTTGCTCTAATAATGAATAAATCCACTGAATTTTTAAACTCAACTGCGGAATTGTGATATACCCATGTATATGTTTGTCTATGTAAAGGAAGCTAGTGACATCTTTATTTTTATTTGGATAAAATCAAATTGACCATCTTTGAGATTGGAGAAAAATACAATAAATCTTAGAAGTTTGACATTGACATCTTCTTTAGTAGTGATGATGTGATTGATCCAAGGGAGGGCGAGTCGGGCTGACCCACGCTTCCAACACCTTTTACCGGTCTCAGAGCTCACTGGTGGTGCCTGTAAAAAGGTCCAATAGGGAATGGGAGTCCCCCAACTAAAGCTATGTAAAGATGTATGCCATTTCATTTGACTTATGCACTGCTCTTATGGACCACTTGTATTTTAGATTATTGCTTCCGCACTTGTGAGTCCCTATATCTATACTCTGATTGTGTGTGAATTTTGGAAGTTAGCCTTTGGTAATCTCGGATTACTGGCCATCACGGCACCAAACTACTAGGGGCGGTTTGGGGTCGTGACACAACATCTCCTCTCTATTTTTCTACCCATTTTCTCTATTTTTCTACACTTTTTTTTTATATATAAAAATTCAAAAAGTACACTTATTTAGAACATTCCAAAGAAGAACAAAAAGTTTTTAGGGACTAAAGTAAATAAGTAGCCCAACATAAAGGGACAAAAAAAGTGTAATTTATCGAAAACAAAACTAGTCCTAAAATAAAAATTGAAGGTGCTAGTTTACATTACAACAATTATTAGTAGCTTGAATTTTCATGACTCGAATGGCTCGAATATATCAAAATGAACAATTATTAGTAGCCTGAATTTTCATGGCTTGAAACAATCGTTTTGATACATTCGAGCCATTCGAGTCATACAAAATTGAGTTACGAAGCATTTTTGTTTACATTATTTCCATTGTCCAGTAAAGATGGTAGGAAAGCAAATTCCATAATTAGGATGACCTTCGGGGAGGAGACTGAAATGCAATTCTTGTCCAAATTAATGTGAGAGCAATATTTGGTAGTCCGAGTATGAGGCTGTCTCGAATGATTCGAAATTCACCTTGCCGATCGTTCGGCGAGGAGGCTGACAGTCACAGTCGACAAAGGTGACAATCACGGTAGACAATCTTTCACCCGGTCGTCTGAGCAGACGTCTGGCCAACACTCATTCCGGCCATTTCAATCCCCTCTAATTCGAGCTACTACGCTTTTTCCTTAATGTGATGGTTAGTGTGCCCCTCCTAGGGCTTGAAGAAAAACTTTACTAAAAATTTGTCAAGAAAGTTGTTAGGATCAAAAAAGTGCAATTGATGTACAAAAAACGTTGATGGTTTAAAAATGATATATAATTTTATTTTTTAGATTTAATAATGTATAAATGAGATGATTAGTTGATAATTAAAAAAATATATGAGAGAGTTATCTCAGATATTCTAATTAATTATCAAATCATAGAGTCTGAACAATTAAAATAATTTGTCTACATTTGATAATAATTGAGGTACACAATAGAAATGGCTCGAAAATATTCTAATGAAACATACTTGAAATAGCTTTTTCCTGTAACATTTTCCTCTCATGCTAGTACTGTATCTGCCGTCTTATGTGGTGTGTAAAACCATGCTTTTGCTTTTAATTTCTTTTTAATCCATTTTTTCTCTGTCTTTAACCATCAAAGCTGAGAGAGTTATCAATAACACGTTATGCACATTTTCTCACTTTTTTGTGAAAAATCAAAAGCTGTGGCCAAGCAAGGTTAAATGAATGTGGACTGTTTGATATGTCCCTAATTCATTCATCCATTGTTCTCTCAAGTCATGGATCATGATTTCGACATTCAGGAAGCTAGAAGGAAAGTTGGTATAATTTTCGCCACAATAACGCGGAGAGAGGAAGACTGACTCCCTGTGTATGGGTCAATATTGTGAGTCTGACATCAATATTTTTAAAAAGCCTGCTAGAGCTCTGATCTGAATATGCATTGCATACATGCTCCAATTATTTTAGAGCTACAAAGTCCCATACATACATCAATTATGAGTAAAAATAACGTATCCTCTTCTTTTTATTCTGCTCTACTCGTAGCACTGTGCATTGCGGCTACTAATATTTTCTTAGTGCCAGCAACTGTGAATTCATCATCATTATCATCGTTAGAGGCCAAAGCTCTACTCAATAAACGTTGGTGGGGAAACTTTTCTTCTGCAAATCATTGTTAGTTGGAAGGCATCATTTGTAATGAGGCAGGAAGTGTCATTCGGATTGTCCTTTCTTATTATTCTTCCCCCCACCGAAAGCTTGAAAACATGGATTGGACTTCCTTCCCAAACCTTGAAGATCTCATTCTCAATGAGTGTAACTTACTGGAAGGATCCCCGTGGAAATTGGTTCTCTGTCAAAGATCACCTGCCTTGACCTCTCAAGCAACAAAAATCTTGAAGGTTTGCTACCTCTTACCCTGGGAAACCTCACCCAACTAATACAACTTTACATATATTATACTAATATCACTGGTCCAATCCCTTCATCTATTGGTCAATTGACTAATTTGACATATCTCTATCTTTTTTCAAATTGACTCAACGGTTCCATCCCTCAAGAAATAGGAATGCTAAAGAACTTGATTTTTATGTCTATACATGATAATAATTTTCATGGTCCAATCCCTTCATCTATTGGTCAATTGACTAATCTGACCTATCTACGTTTTTTTCAAATCGAATCAACAGTTCCATCCCTGTAGAAATAGGAGATTTGATGCAATTGGCACACTTGAACCTTAGCCATAACCTCCTTACCGGTAAGATCCCATCTTCAATAGGTAAGTTGATTAACTTGAACTTTTTTGATGCATCTTCAAATCAAGTTAATGACACCATACCCGCTGAACTTGCGCTTTTATCCTACCTTAGACATCTCGATTTGTCATCAAACCAACTTTCAGGCCAACTACCACCAATCGAAGTTCCAATCAGCTTTCAGTATCTGGACCTCTCTCATAATTTTCTTACTAGGCCTATCCCAAGAGAGCTAGAGCAATTAGAAAATTTGGAGTACTTGAGCTTGAATGACAATGATTTGAATGGAACAATACCAACCAGACTTGCATATTTGTCGCAATTACAACACTTAAATCTCTCCCACAATAATCTCTCTGGTAGAGTCCCATGCAGTGTTTACTCCATAAAAGTTCATGACTTGTCATACAATCCTCTCAACGGTCAAATCCCACGATATGGATATGATTGTCCACCCTCATCACAAGCCCCATCACAAGTAATTAACAAGACTACCTGCTGTAAAGCCATAAATTCTTCCAATATGCTTACTCTCCTCATTTCTCTCCTTGTCATAGTTTTCCTTGGTTTACTTGCATTTGGGTGTTTTCTTTGTCGCAAGATCCATAAAAAACAAACTAAGGCAAGAGCAATGAAACATGGGGATATTTGCTCGATAAGGAATTATGATGGAAGAATTGCATATAAAGATATCATCAAAGCAACAAACGACTTTGACATCAAATACTGCATTGGAACTGGCGGTTATGGCAGCGTGTATAGAGCTCAGTTGCTAAGTGGCAAAGTAGTTGCCTTGAAGAAGCTCCATCGTTTCGAAGCAGAGGACCCTATTTTTGACAAGAGTTTTAGAAATAAGGAGCAAATGTTTAGTAACATACGGCACTGAAACATATATAGTGAAGCTTTATGGGTTCTGTTTACACAATAGATGCATGTTCTTGGTGTATGAGTACATGGAAAGGGTAAGCTTGTTTTGTGCCCTGAGAATTGAGGTCAAAGCTGTTGAATTAGGATGGACTCAGAGGTTAAACATCGTTAAATCAGTAGCACATGCTCTATCCTACCTGCATCATGATTGCACCGCACCTATTGTTCATCGAGACATATCAACGAACAACATTTTGTTGAACTCTGAAATGAAGGCTTTCATTGGCGACTTTGGCACTGCTAGATTGTTATATCCAGATTCATCGAATCAAACCATAATTGCAGGCACTTACGGATATATTGCCCCAGGTAACAACAATATTTTTCCTTTATATGTATTTATTTTTTCAATAAAAAGCGGGAAAAAAAAACTATTCAAATTTTTTTTTTTTTTAGTGAGATACATGTTTAGTGGCTACCAATTTTTCATCCTAAGTCAATGATAGATAAATATTTCACATAATTATTTGTCATTAAGTTGCTTTAAAATAGAAAGTGAAAATATAGAGTTTCTTTCATTAATCTTTTTGTTTGTGCAGAACTTGCCTACACAATGGTTGTGATTGAAAAGTGTGATGTTTATAGCTTTGGGGTAGTTGCACTAGAAACAATCATGGGAAGGCATCCGGGAGAACTCCTCTCATCATTAGCATCGCCGTCTACACAAAAATTAATGCTAATTGATGTCTTAGACTCTCGCATTTAGCATCCAACTAATCCAATGGTTGTAAGGAACATTGTTCTAGTTGCTATTGTGGCACTTACATGTGTGCGTTCTGAGCCGAGATCTCGTCCAACAATGCTATGCGTATCTCAAGAGTTGCTTGTATGCAAGAAGACTTTAGCTACACCGTTTCATACAATTTCACTACGACAGCTATTGAATCCATAAATGGATTTTACACAAATAAAGAAATAAAGTCGATGCATGAGTTTCTTATCAGAATAAAAATGCCCCTTTTGAAATGTTGATTATCTTTTTTTTATAGGTCTTGGGTGTCATAACTATTATTTACATATGAAGTTTTCACCTACTTTTTTTTCCAAGTTGCTATTGTTGAAACCTCTAATGCTTAAAATTGTGTTTGAATCTTGACGTTAACTAGTGGTAAAAAAAAAAAAATGGCCCCTTTTTCTCCTTTTTTTTGGTCTTCCACAAATCCGTACTCAAATAAAAAATCTAAACATTGCATAAATTTCTTACATTTTCCCCGCAGCAAACTCGTACCACAATGAAAAGATTGTTCCCCTGCAGATTTTGAAGTTCAGATATTCATATTATGTATCTAAGGTTGTGTCTATTCAGGAAGTGCATTATCTCTAGGAATTCTTAACACCCCTTTCACATAGAATAAACACGAAGGGTCCCGGTTGCAAATGTTGGGAAATCCATCTTTTGAACATTATCATCATTTGACCATACTTCGCTAATGCATGAAAATTTCTGTTTCAAATTTCCACCCTTGCAGAGGGCATGTATCATCACTCTATCTAGTGACATGCACGCATTTGTACAAGTGCAGTTGCACTGGGAATAAGACTACAGGAATTTAGGATCGGAAAAGTTCCAGCAATCTCCATGCATGTGGCTCAAACATGACAGATTAAAATGCAAGCATAATAGTGAACAACCTTCATTAGGAGTTCTCTTCTATAAAATAAAAATTAAACAAAGGCACAAGGCAGGAACATCTGAAGTTTGAGTCTGTTTAAGTTCAAAACAATCTATAAAGCCACACACGAGTGGCTTCATGATCCTTTCAGAACTTTCTAACCAACCCATGGATCATACTGCTCCAAAAGGCAAAACCCACCAACCTCTTAACCTCTTTGGAAAACGAACCAGTATTAACTTCAAGACCCAATTCTGCAATTATCCGCTGCTCAAACTTATTCCATTCATGACATGTGAAAAAGTTAGGGAGATGGGGAAAAATACATCATCTACATTAAACTAACGGATGGATAAAGGCATTAGTTTGGGCTTCAAAGAAAATTCGAATCTTCCAAAAAATAAATTATATAAATTAACTCATCATAATGAAAGTTTTGCATATTAGAAGGCATTTTGATGGATAAAAGCCCCTGATTACTTTAGCAAGGATTATTTCCAATCCAAGAAAATAAACGACAAGGTACTGTTTACATTGGAAATTCAAACAATTAATTTCTTCAAACAAATTATTCATATAAAATTTAATTGATTGAACATTCAAAAAAATATAAATATATTTTCAAAATCAAACTTGCTATCTATTTTATATATATGACTAACCTCTTGTGTAATGTTCCGGACACGGTAACAACAGCGGCAGGATGCCTATTGAGCAGGGTTGACGAGACAAGCTTCCCGGTGGCACATTCAAGGGCAACAACCAAAGCCGGCCCATATATCCCGACAATGAGTAGATCACAGTCCACAGTCGGAGCCGACACTGTGGTGGTGCCATTGCCAGGGTGCATAGTTGCATTAAGGCCAGTTAGCTTTTGGAGGTCCTTTTTCCACAAGACTGAACTATTGGTGATTTCAACGGGCATAGATGAACCCATCCAATCTAGCAGAATACATAGTGTCATTAAAAAATTCAGGTATTGCATATATCATATATGTCTTTCCTTCCTGATTTGAATTTCGACTCAAGACTAGGGTTTGAAACAGTTGATGGGCTGATCTGGGTTTCTTGATGGGCATATATACCGCTTTGTATATAACCACCATGATTCAACCAACCTCCTGAACCTGCATGGTCTCTCCTTTTATGCCACTGCAAAGACAAAACATGTTAGTTTGAGAGAGAACAAAAAAAGAAAAGAAAAAAAGGACACAGAGAAAGAGACTAACATGTGAATCTGTACTAGCAGTGACACTGTGTAGACAAAAGACGCGTAGGAACAGCACCAAAAGATTGTTGTAAGTTTGGGTTGGTGCCATGGGAGTGGAAGCCCTGATATTGAAATACACCCTTTATGTTGTCTATATATTGTCAACATGTCTACGGAGACATAATTGACAGAACAGACCACATAACCAACAAAATAAAATACCAAGTGAAGCAAAGATTGAAACTATTTCTTTATAGCTAACCCCATAATCAAGGCTGACTTTTTCTTTATAGAAGTATGGTCAGAATTGTGATTTTTTGGCTGATTATATTGGTAGACTTATTGATATTATCACTTCTATAATAATGATGTAGTAAATGTTGCATACTCACAAAATCTCAGTAAATATTTAAAATTTAAAGTGTGCTGATCACATATTTATTTTTAATGCGACTCATACGACTACAAATTGTAATGGATTAAACACACTAGTGTTTATTTGGAGTTTCTATTTTGGGTGCAGATCTCACTGGTTTTGATTTTTGTGTTTATTTTGGGTTTTGTAAAAATTTGAAGGAGGGTGGGGGTGGTGGAGAGAAGTGGCTGGTGGTGGATTATGACAGAGATAACCGTTTGGTTAAGGGATGAAGGAGATGATAGGTGTAACCTGTAGGGTAATTGTTTTTGATGTTGAAGATTAGTTAGGTAATTTTATATTTTCTGTTAATAGACAAATTTTGACAAGAGATATTTATAATTTTCAAACCATAAAGAAAATTTTATATTTTTATTAAACCTCAAAGGGTGTATTTGAAATTTAGTCTACATTTTTTAAAAGTATTCACTCACGCTCTGAAAATTACATCCCCTCCCTAAGGTTTAAACTTCCATTGAAATATAATCATTCCGTTAGTCAACCATTAAGTCAACTAATAGAAAAAACTAATATAAGAAATTAATTTTTTAAATGCCTATTTTACTATTTTTCTTTTTTTCAAAAAAAAAAAGAAGCAATTACTAGTGAGTGAAGAAAATCTGTAGGCAATTACAAAAATTCAATCCATACATATATTATTATACTAGCATTAAACATTTAGGTAATGTTATGGTCCACAAGCTTTTGTAGTGTTAATTATTACAAATATTATATAATTAGATCACTTTCAATCATAACTAAAAGAAATAGTTATAACCAAACACCGCATGAAGTATAATCAAATACCTTCTAAATTATAATCAAAATAATATTATAATAAATAGTTATAACTAACATAATAGGTCATAACTAAATACATGATTGGGGCATATAAAATTTTTCTAAACGGTAAATTGTTTATTAATTTTATATATGCCAACAAAGGTAAAATAGGCATTTTAAAAAAATTAGTTGCTTATATTAATTTTTTCCATTAGTTGACCTAACGGTTGACTAACGAAAGGATTAAATTGTAATGAAAGTTTAAACCTTAGGAAGAGAGATGTAATTTTCAAAACGTGAGAGAAATACATGTAATAAAGACAAAATTGGACTACTTTGCCAGATACAGAGTCGCCACCTAAATATTTTATTTTGAAAAAATTTAGGAAACCCATGACTTGTGCCAAAGGCCACGTGTCCGTCATCACTAAAGTTGCCTCGGCTCGGGAACTTAGGTACGAGAGGAAAAGGTCATGAATTATGCACCCTCGCTCGCCCGATCAAAGATCGGCCTCTACTAATCATGATATGATTTTTTTATATATATTTTGTGCTACTGTTCCGGTTATTAAGCTAGCTTTACTGTGTGATGCGCAAGTATAGACTAGTCATGGCAATCACTCACACTCATACAAGTATGCTAAAGCATTAAAAACTCACCTAGTACTCCAAGCTAAGAAGAGATGAGTTAGAAAAATATGCATGTTTCCTAACTATACAAGATGCCTAATGCAACACATGCCATATGCAATTACTTGGCTCGACTACTAAGCATGGCATGTGAAGCAATTCAAGACATGCAGCCTAAGCACGTATTCAAAGAATGTATTGAAATAAAAAAGTAATTTGAATGATACGCTGAGCCACAATGCATGTAAGACAAGATGAGTGTATACAAGCATAAGGTATGCCAATTGAAACATGTCCCTAATCTAACCATCGAAAGCAATTAAACAAAATGGAGAAAAACGTGGGGTTGGAAGACATACACATTATTACATTTTGCTCTCACGAAGGAGAGTCTGAATGAATAACTAAGCTAACTACGCTAACTAAGCTAAGCTAATTAGGCTAATTATTAAAAACCAAAATCAAATAAATAGCTAAACTAATTAACTAATTATTACATCACTTTTAATTAACTAGCTAATGAACTAATTAATTAAATAATTACAAAACCATTGAGACTAGGAAATAAACTAAACTAATTAAACTAGACTAATCTGCTATTCCGCCCCAGGAAATGACAGATGTGCATTCGCATGCTCAGTTTGCTCTTGAAAAGACCTCCGTTTTGCTCTTGAAAGCCTTTGTTTGCAGAGTTGAACATTTCTAGACCCATTTTGCCCCACCTTACCAATATTCTGTTGAGGTTTACATCAGTGGCCAGCCGGCCATGGATGAATGTTATCGGCCATCTGCCGGCCAAGAGGGTGATCTGCTGGCCATCTATAGTGCACTGCCGGCCATGGATGGTGGCCTGTCGGCCACTGATGCACTGGATTACCATGCTGCAACAGAGTACAAAAAGAGTAAAAAGAAGGTTTTCCAAGAATTGTCTGCACAATTCACCTCTCTTTTTCAAGAATAAATCTAAGGAAAGATGAACTTAAGCCACAAACCACCAATCCAAGCAATTTCATTGCATGATGGCTTGTGATTCAAGGTGTGCAAGCTCAATGAATGCAAAACAAGACACAAAAGACTATCACCCTATCATACATGATCAAGGGCAATGGGGATCTAGGAAACTTGGCACATTTCATCACTTTCAGTATGAAATGCCCGTAATTTTCCTTGTGTTTAATTAATGTCCGATTGAACACACAACACACAAGTTATTATCTTGCTCAATTTTAGTCCCAAATTGTTAGTTACTCATTTTAACTTACCAACCATTACTTAGTCAATTAAGTCCAAAAGATGAGTTAGAGTCCTCTAATGGAAAGAAGGCTCAAAACACAAGTTTCTTTAGGTATGAAAGAAGTCTCATACCGTTGGTAATGAACCCTCAAAGGGATTAAACCATTAAGTATGAAACCTCAATTCCACACTTAGGCAAACAAATGACTTGAAACAACTTTCAAAGCAAAAAGAAAAATCAAGAAAGGAGGGAGGTTGCAGAGATGATTAGTGCTGAAATGAAGTGCAAAACAACACCAAAGCATGCAATCAACTCAAACAAGAGGTGTCTAATGGCCTAAAACACCACCCTTGTGAGGACCTTCACACTACAACTATGCAAAACAAGACTCAATTGACCTAAACAGTCCAAAACAGAGCTAAAACAGTCTAAAATAAAGGCATAAACATACTGGAATATAGCTACAAAAATCTAGAAAAACATACCAACACATGGAGTCAACTAGGCTAGCAAACAAGACACAAGGAGGGGAGGCTAACCCCTCCAATTTTGGATCTCAAAACATGTTTTTTACCACTAAAAATACTTTCAAATTTAGTGGTTAAAGGCCCAAAAAAAAGATGGTTTAAAGATAGGAAACACAAGTGAAGAAGCCTTACAAACAAGGTACAAAGAAGGATGAACCACCCCCTACCTTAAAATGGCTTCAAACCACAAATTTCAGCCCATTTTGATAGAGTTTTTACAACCCAAAAACTGCCCAGAAATAGAGGAAAGAAATAGAGAAACAAGTATACTAAGTAAGCTTAAAAGGGAAGTAGTATACCTCTTGAAGCAAAGAACAATTTTAGGCACAAATACAAGCCCAAACCACCTTGAAGAGCTCCAATAAGACCTCAAGGGACCTCAGCTCAAAGATGGTCAATTTTTGTTAAGGGTTGATATGCAAAAGTGAAGTGTAAGTAGGCAAGTATGCACAAAATTTCAAGAGAGAGAGAAGTGTAGAGAGAAAGAGAGAGAAAAAAATTTTTGTTCCAAAATTTTTAACCCTCAAAAATGGGGGAGGAGACCCCTTATATATAGAAAACATGAATTCCATACAAGGAGATCTAGCCCTCCACGTGTGGACAGATGCAAGCATCTGTGCAAACAGTTGGCACAGTTGGCATAAAATATCTGCAGGAAACACTTGTGGCCGGTCGACCATCAGTGATGGCCGACAAGGCACATCAATGGCCAGCAAACTAGAAACTCTGGCTGATAGCCTTCATAGATGGTCGGCAGGCCACCAGAGACTGCAAGAGGAAAAGATCAAGGCATGGTCCAAAAATGGGACAAAATGGATGCAGGGTTTGAAAGGCTCAAACCTGTGGCGTTTCATTGAGGACTTCGAGTGCTTGGCGAGCAAATAGACTCATCATCGGATGTATCTACAAGAACATCCAAGTTTTGAAGGGCCATCAAAAATGGGTTGTTTACACTCCTGTTATTAAGAAGCGCAATCTAGTTATCCACCAATGGCTATAAAATAATCAATGGTGTGGCCGAACTAAACTGCCGTCTAGGCCTCAACCTTGGATTGGCCGAGTTTTTCCACCAATATTCTCTCAGTCAAAATGACGACGGTTGGGTTTACTACCTATGAATCAAAAAAGGCTAAGAGAAAATTATCAAAGGCACACCACACAAGGATTTGAACGATGATGATTTTCTCTAGGTTAGAGGTAATTTTGAGGACAACGAAGCCCCAATATCGGGCCAAAATATTAACTGGAATAAGGGGACTACTGGTAAGAAAAATTCAGTTCGGTCCCTTTCTTATTTCACGTACTACTGTCGTACTAACCCTGGGCTATTTTAATTTTTGTAGATTTGATCCACCTTAAGTCTACCTACGCTTACATTGCAACAGAGTACAAAAAGAGCTCCGCTTCCGCTATCGAGACAGGATCGAGCTCCTAAATTTTGACCCGACCTACCGGTACAGTGGAACAAGAAAAACCAAAGTTACTGATTTTCTCCTTGAACCATCACCTGAACCAGACCCAAATCCCCCCCAAATCAACCGTATTCCTTTTACCGAAGAGCAGGAAATGGCCAAAAGACGAGCCGTTCGTGCCCTTATCACTGAGCAAACCTCAACTTCCACTGCTGAGGTTCAAGCCGAGATACCAACGACCGATCAGTCATGCAACGCTGTGGTGTCCCTTCCAACTACCCGAGCTGCCTCATCTCGGCCAAACAAACAACCCTTGAACCATCACCTGAACCAGACCCAAATCTGCCCCAAATCACCCTTGTTCCTCTTACTGAAGAGCAGGAAATGGCCAAGCGACGAGCCGTTCGTGCCCTTATCACCGAGCAAACCTCAACTTCCACTGTTGAGGTTCAAGCCGAGATACCATCGGCCGATCAGTCACGCAACGCTGTGGTGGCCCTTCCAACTACTCGAGCTGCCTCATCTCGGCCAAATAAACGACCTCGCACTAGCCCTGCTGCGCCACAGTACCTGACAGATGAAGATGACATCGAGCTGTTGGAAGCTAAGTTGCCAGAGGTTAGTCTGCCCCAAAGTCGCAACCGGCCAGACCCTTCCAACCCTCCATCTCCTCCAGTGTAGGCACCAACTGTGTCCTTTAGAGGTCGTGCCGTAACCGCCCAAGACTCTGTTAGTGCTAAGAAGGATCACCTTCTAGCTTTCAATTTAGCAAAAAGCGTTTGTCTGTCAGCCGACATGGAGCGGCACGAGGGTTTGACCGAGTTGAAGGCCATTCGCTCGGCGTCCAAGTCAATGGTATTGGTAAAATCTGAAACCCCTACAACTCAATAATTGATATCGTCATGGACCCAATGCTTGGTTTTTATGTAACCGCTCTGAATGTTGTGCAGGCCCCACAAAAGAGCCAAGTGGCACACAAACGTGTCCTTGAGCTACGAAAAATGGCTCGATCGGTCATCGCTGATGCCGACGCCAAATCGGCCAAGCTAAAGGAGGCAAAAGTGAAGCTGGTCGAGGTGAATACTGAAAACAAATGACTGGCGGAGCTTGTTAACACAGCGGAGACTGTTAAGCAGAAAGCTCTGGCCGATAAAAAAGAACGCTACCTACGAGAGGTCACCAAACCAAAAAAGAAACTAAAAGCCGATGTGCAAGAGTGGAAGAAGAAGGCAGAGGATGCCGAAGACCGAGGTTTCAAAGAGGGTGAAGAGACATATGTTCAATAGTGTGAAGCAGCCAAGGACATTTTCTTCAAATGTGGTTGGAAGGCTACGACTACCAAGCTCGGTCAGGGGCATGACTCTGAAATCTTTCTAAACCCTCCCCCTCACTTCATCTCGAGCTACATGACATACTATGCTAGCGCGGTCCAACAAAAGTTTCTCTAAGAGTGGGAGGAGGAAGAGGAGATCCCTGATCCAGTTGATGCCCCTCCTGTGAACACTATTCTCAGTCTTCAGCCTTCCTTTCCCGCTCGGGTGGACCAGCTCAACCAAACTTTACCCAGCACGGTTGATGGAGTGCCCATCACCATTCTTACCCAGGAGGCTGAAGTCAGAGCTGGCCTGCCCAGTGTCGAAGCCCGTAGTAACATAGATGCTAAGCTTGATGACCTCTTCACTTAACTTTTTCCAGTCTCTCTGTTTTAGTTTTCTTTCTTAGTGAAAATGTAACGGGGCTAAAAACGCCCCCTTTTGTACTTAGTTTCCAATGAATGAAACTTTTTGCCCTTTTCTCATCTTTTTGTTCGGTTATTGCACTTTTTCATTTTAAATTGTACCATCCTTACTGTAAGTCTAACCGGCCTAGCTAGCTCAGCCATAACTTAACCCGCCCATCTTTTTCGGCCGAGATACTATCTCGGCTGAAGAACTTATCTCGGCCGAAGAACTTTTGTAACCGAGATTTTTGTTTCGATTTTTATCTTAGCTAAAGGAAAACCTTCTTGAGCCTACATCCTTATCTTGGCTGAAGAAAGAAAGGTGTTGGTCAAAGCTGCCAACCTTCTTGAGCCTAGATCCTTATCTCGACTAAAGAACGTACTAAGTGTTGGTCAAACCTGCCAACCCTCCTGAGCCGTGATCCTTATCTCGGCTGAAGGAAGAAAAGTGTTGGTCAAACATGCCAACCTTCTTGAGCCTAGATCCTTATCTCGGCTGAAGAATCAGAAAGTGTTGGTCAAACCTGCCAACCTTCCTGAGTCGTGATCCTTATCTTGGCTGAAGAAAGAAAAGTATTGGTCAAACCTGCCAACCTTCTTGAGTCTAGATCCTTATCTTGATTGAAGAATCAAAAAAGTGTTGGTCAAACCTGTGAAGCCCCTGAAAAATATATTTTCTTTAAAAACCCTTACGTTTGAATTATTTCCTTAAAAGCCTCTCAGTTTCTTAAATTATTTCGAATCTTACCGGTTAGCATTTTTAATTTTTATCGGAATAGGAATATCCTATCCGAATTAGGTTCCTTAGCCTAATTTAATTTAATTCTACATAAATAAGGTTCCAATACATGAGTTTAATTCCAAGCCCTCACTTCTTCTATTAATTTCAAGATTTGCCCCAAACAAGTACATGTACTTTTTATATTATAGTACCACCAAACCAATTTGTGGATCTATATATACATTGGGAATATATCCATAGTACTCATATATTGAATAAAATATACCTCATTTCCCTTCTCCATGGCCGGCCAACCTAGGAGAGTGTGAGAGATCAATTTTCAAGGCTTGTAATCATGGCAATCTAGAAGCAAAAGTACCAAGTACCCCTAAATCTAGGGATTGTGCCCCCAACCTAGTTCCATTCTAACTAGAGACTAACTAAATCATGTCTAATCACATAATTAAGTCCCCTAATCACTTCCTATTCCATTAGACTCCAAGTAAATCCAAACTTTTCAATCCAATTCCAACTAATGGGTCTTTGTGTCTTTTCACACCAAATTTGCCTATATATACAACCACCCACTTAGCATAGCATACACAATCAACACACACACCTACATTCAGCCTAGAGGAGAGAAAGGAGAGCAAGAAAAAAGTCTTGAGAGGGAGAGGAAGGAAGAGGAGAGCAATCTTGTTCAACTTGGCCTGGCCTAGCAAGTAAGCCACAACACAACTCTCTCTTTCATTTTCCTTTTTCAAATACATGCTCTGAAGGGTTCTAAACATTGTTTTCAGATGTGTTTTAATAATTTCCTTGTGTTAAAAATGAAAAGAGTTGAGCCATGATTCTACTCTTCTTGTAGTTTCCCTTAATCGGTACAAAACTATCTTTTTCATATCAATCTCTCAAACTTTCCAAAGGCACACCTTCAAGATAAATTTCTGAGTCTAATATCTATTCTTTAGCATGTTTTCATCACACAAAAGAAATGAAGAAAAAATTTCCCATAGTGGATCTCTCTTCTCACAAATTCTCTTGTTTTTTAGTATTGTGCATTAAAAATCTGTTTTTACAGCCACGTTTAAATATTCTAGAAAAATGTAGAAAAATATTCTGGACCTCTTTTTTATGCCAAAATCTTCCTTAAGAAGGTAGTTTTCAAGGAAAATTGGTTTCATTGAAACAAAGTGAGCAGGTTGTAAGAAAATCAATTTTTCGTAACGGTCGACAAATCTGGACAGCGCTGGAGTGTTTCTTAAATAACTAAAAATCTAGAAAAGCTATCTTATTTTCGAAATATGTTCTGGACACTAGATTAAATTCTGTACGAACCATAGGAAGGCCGGGCTCGGCAAAAATCTAAAATAGCCCTTTTTATTTTAATCTTTAAATGGCACTGAATCCGGAAATTTAGTTTTGCATGGGTGTTATATGCTCTTGTGTTGATGAATATGCTTATTAGTTTATGATCATGTCTTGGTATGATATTGCATGTGTTATGGTTATATTCCTTATCTCCTTCATTTTAATGATGCATGCTTACGTGGATATTACTATCTTGTTAAGTTGGTCTAACCTTAATTTAAAACATTTAACTCAGCGGAAAACTTAATTGGGATGGTATTGGATTTTCGATCACTTGAATAATGAAGAGATGATAATGTGTTATGCATGGATTGTTGGGATGTGTTCCCTATTTGGAAGTTAAAGTCTTGCGCAAGTGGTTTTCGGAACCCTTGAACGGAGTGGTTGTATTCAGACTCTAGATATTTGATGTGAGGAGGGATTTGGGCAAGGCCCATTATTACCGTCTCTTTTGAGGCCCTACGGTTGGCGCCACGCAGTACATAACCGTTGGTAGGCATTCGAGGTAAGGTCTGCAACAAAGCAGCAAAAGAGGGGACATACTGAATAATCCGCGTCCGATTCTTGTGGTTCAGAGAACAAAATCTCTTTGGGGGATTTCTAGTTTACTAACGTCTAACTTTGTAACCCTTTGTTGTTTAGTTGAATATCATGCTTCATTACTTGTTGTCATATCGTGATTATGTATTGGACTAGGACAAAGGGACGGGGTGTGTGTGCGTTTACTAGGCATTCAAAGCTCACAGCGTAGCATGCCAGGTGCTGAAGAGGAGCTTATAGCTGGGAACGACGAGCCAGAAACCTTCGAAAACTTTTGGCTATCTTAGAAAAGTTAGAAATTTCCCTTTTGATATTTTGTAAGGCTCATATGAAGATTTAAATTTTCTTTTGGGATGTAATGTAATGGAACAAACTTTTGTAATAAAGGATATTCGTGGCTATTATGTTCTATATATTTATATGTATGAACCTCATCGTTACTTATGAGACCTTGTGTCAATACCTTTTAAGATCTGTCAAAAGGGTAGTGCGCTACCTAAGAAAGCTGGACTTAGAAGGGAGGCTATTTTGACTCCTCCGGCGATCTGGGATCTTACTTGGTTATTGACCATAGGACTCATTAGTGACATCCCCTTGACTACAACCAATAGTGTAGATTCAGGGCGTCACACTCATAATGTTATCCTTTGGCACCAAATGTAATAGTGATTTGCATAATCCTAACATGATTTTAACATATTTACTTGATTAAGATTAACCATGTTGGCAAGATGTCAAAAAAACATAGTGAATTTCTTGTTGGCAAAATTCAAGTGAAAAAACATACTTGAATTTCATGATTTTAACATATTTACTTGATTAAGCCTAGCATGTTGTTTTCAACAATGGTATTTTAAATATTAACCCAGTCATTACATAATCTAGAAATGTGATAATATTACATAGTTCTTTGAAATATATAGATTTTGTGCGTTCAATCATACATGATGTAGAAATGTGATAATATTACATAGTAATTTGAAATATCGATTTTGTGCCTGCATGTAATATCCAATGGGGCACTGATCTGATTGCTCACTTTTATATGTCATTGTTAGAGAATGTGCTTTTATAAAGAACCTAAACAACAAATGTACAGTATCTCCTAGCTTGTGCAGTTGTCAAATTTCATATGACTGAGTTAAATGCTATCATTTGTTTTTTGAAATGGGTTATTTATGTCCTGATACAATTTAATATGGGTCTTATAACACTTTCTTCAAACTGGTTCTTCTACATTTTTTTTTAATTACTAAAAACTTATTTGATTGTCTCAAAATTATATATTTGATTATTTTAAAACAAAATTTTTAATTAATTAATTAATGTGTATTTGATTTTATTGTTGAGCCAAATAAAATAAAATAATATTGAATGTATATTTAGATTTAGTTGTAAACCTTAAAAAAATAAAAATAAATAAATAAATAAAGGGTCAAGTTGGGTTGGGGAAAATCCAAACCCATTAGGAGATGAGAAGGGTAGTACCTATGGGGAATAGGGAATGGGGAAAATTTATTATAGGGGAATGGAGATGGAGAATTAATATCCACCCCATTAACCCTCATTGCCATCCCTAATTTTAATCCTAATTTGGCTTTTGACTATGGATAAAAACTCTAATTTATTATTATTTTTGAATTGGTTCCCCAAGCTTTTTTTCTTTTTTCTCTTCTTTTGCTTTAGAAGTTTCTATTTCTTAGACTTGAGTGGCTTTAGTTCCATGGATATCTGTTAAACAGACAAACTTCTTGACGTCCTTTTCTTTTATGGATGCGAGTGCTTCTGCTTCTACCCATTTTGTGAAGTAGTCCATTGCTGCAAGAAAGAACTTTCTGTTGCCTGGCGTGGTTGCGAGTGGTCCTACTATATCTAGGCCCCACATTGCAAAGGGCCACGAGCTGGTCAAAGGTAAGAGCTCTCTGGCCGGTTGATGTATTTGATGTACAAACTTCTGACATTTCTCACACTTCTTGACATATTTCTCTGCGTCTGCTTGCATGTACGGCTACCAATACCCTTATGAAATTGCTCGGTAGGCCAGCGATCTTCCTGCCTAGTAGCTTCCGCAAACGCCTTCGTGTATTTCGAATAAAAATGCATCGACCTTGCTGGGATTGACACACTTCAAGTAAGGTCCTGTGAAGGATTTTTTGTACAATGCTAGTGATGCGGAGAGCCAAAATCGTTGTGACTTTGCTCTAATTTTGTTGGCTTCTTTCTTCTCTTCAAGTAAGATGCCATCTTTTAAAAACATTATGACGGATCCATCCAGAAAGGCCCTAGACCAATGCAACATGCTTCGGCTATTTCTGGCTCTTCAATACCTGGTCTGGGTAGGAAGTCAATTAACAATGGGTGTGGGATAGACGTATCTTCCATTGACGCAAAACCAACCAGCTCATCTGCTTTACTATTTTCCTCTCGACCGATTTGTTCTATTCAAACTACTTCAAATTTCATGATCTCTCTTCTGACCAACTCTTCATACTTGGCTATTTTATCATCCTTTGTTTCATAATTGCTTGAAATTTGGTTGACTACCAGTTGGGAGTCACTGTATACCATTAGTTCGATGGCCTTCATACGAAGTACTGACTTCAAATCTACTAATAATACTTCATACTCCGCCTCGTTGTTAGATGACGGAAAGCCTAAGTTGATTGCATGTTCAATTGTTAGGCCATCCGGCGAGATGAGGACTATGCCAAGTCCTGCACTGTGCTTGTAGGATGCTCCATCCACGAAAAGTTTTCACATCTCTTCTACAAACAGTTTACAGCAAGTGGAGGGATCTGATGATGCCTTGGGATCAGGGACGTTGATTATGCTTTCTTATAGGTTATTGACCGTCGTTAGGATTTGATCGTCACCATCTGACTGTCTTAGGACTTTACGTTTGGGCGAGTCCTTACTGGTGGTACTGCGATTTGTTCTTTATTCTCTCTTTGTAAGGCTGAATGGTTCGCTATGCAGTTGAGTGTCCTGCTTTGAGGGCTGCGTTATCCCTGCAGCACTTTCCACCATTTTTTCGATTGCCTCAGTTAAGTCGATCGGGTAAACATGATGACTTCCTGGTGCAAACTCGATCACGAAGTCTGCCAAAGCTTGGGCCTTTATTGCAGTTCTTAGTTGAAACTTAATGTCGAACTGCCCCAACTTCACTGCCCATTTCAAAATTCATCCAGAAAAATCTGCAATCTCAAACAAGGCTTTTAAGTGGGAGGCCGTTAAAACAATCACGGTGTGGGCATGGAAGTAATGCGACAATTTTCTTGAAGCCATCATCAAAGTTAAGGCCAGCTTTTCCAATGGCACGTACCTTGTTTCAGCTCCCAGCAATGTCTTGCTAACATAAAAGATAGGCAGGTATTGTACTCCCTCAACTCTTACCAACACTGCGCTAACTGCATGCTGGGAAACTGATAAGTACTGGGGTCACTAACAATAGAGGAGAGGTCATGTTGTCTTTCAAGGTTTCCAGGGCGCGGTCGCACTCATCATCCCACTCAAACTTGGCCTTCAGTGCCTGGAAGAACGGTTGACACCTATCTAATGACCGACTTATGAATCGGTTTAGTGCGGCTACTAGGCCAGTGAGATATTGCACCTCCTTGACTGTGTTAGGCCTCTCAAGATCTTGGATGGCTTTGATCTGAGAGGGATCAGCCTCTATACCCCGGTTGGTTACTAGAAAGCCCAGGAATTTTCCTGACCCTACGCCGAATGCACACTTGGATGCGTTCAGTCGCAACTTGTGGGACTTCAAAATTTGAAACATCTCATCTAAGTCCTTAAGATGGTCCCCCTCATTCTTACTTTTGACCACCATATCATCTATGTAAGCTTCCATTGTTCTGCCTAACAATGGCTCAAACATTTTGATGATCATCCGCCAGAATGTTGCCCCCACATTTTTTAGGCTAAAGGGTATGACCTTGTAGCAATACAATCCCCTTGGTATAGTAAACGACGTGACCTTCTGGTCCGGCTCATACATGGTGATTTGATGGTAACCACGATACACATCCAGAAAGCTGAGTCGGTTATGACTTGCAGTTAGGTCCACCAGTTGGTCTATTCATGGTAGAGGGAAGCTATCCTTTGGGTATGCTTTATTAACCGTTTTGTAGTCCACGTAAACGCCATTTGTTGTTCTTTTTTGGTACTACTACCATGTTGGAGATCCACCTGGGATAGTGTACTTTTCTAATTGCCCCTGCCTTCAGCAAGTTTCCCACTTCTTCTGCCACTATCTCTGCATGGTGGAGTGCTGATCAACGAGTTCACTGTATAACTAGTCTAGCAGTCGGGGTGGACATTGAGTTGATGACAGATGAATTTGGGGTCAATGCCAGGCATATCATATGGAATCTAGGCAAACACTTCGATGTTAGATGTTAGATGTTAGATGTCAGAAACTCCATAATCTCTATTCTCTCAGTACTAGACAGAGTCGAACTGAGCAAAAGGAACCTCTCTGGATTTTTTTCATCTATCCTTACCTCTACCACGTCTTCGACCACCTTTTGTTCGGCTGTTTTGCCTACATCAGCGAACAGCTCGTTTTCTGGCTCCTTTACCATTTGTATGAACCCTTTTGCAGCCCGGCTATCATTTACCATTACGAAGCACTACTTGGACATGATTTGGTCTCCTAAGACCTCTTTAATTACTCTAGCTTCATTAGCGAACCATAATACCTGGTGGTAGGTTGAGGCAACTGCTCGCATGGCATGCAACCATGCTCTTTCTAATGTTATGTTGTAAGTGGACGGGACTTTTAATACCTAGAATTTCACTTGCTTTGTCATTGTTCTTGCTTTGACTGGCATAGTTATCTTGCCAACCAGCCATTCTGACATTGAGTTGAAGCCGACTAAAGGAGACATTGCAGATACCAAGTCTTTGTCCTCCAATTTGAGTTGCTTGAAAGTCTCGTAGTACATTATCTCGCATGAGCTCCCTTGGTCAATCAAGATCCGTTTGATGTTGAAATTCTTGACGTATAGAGTCACCACCAGTGCGTCGTTGTGAGGGCTCTATAACCATGCTAAGTCCCTATCAGAGAAGTAATGGCATTCGTGGCCTCTGTTTTTCCCTTTTTCACAGGAGGTTGTGTGCATAATACCTCTCTCATGTGTTCTTCCTTCTTGATCATCCCTTGGAGTTCACACACTCGTTCAGGCTCGATGGTCCCATGTATCACATTGATTACACCTTGAGGTGGTCCGTCGACTGGCATCCCATCTTGTCTGTTGCAATCCTAGGGGGTTGGCTGTGCTCCTTCAATGAATTGGTCTAGGTGGCCTACGGCCACTAACTCCTCTAGATGTTTCCTTAAGGGCGTATAGTTTTCAGTTCGATACCCCTTTTCATCACGGAAGATGCAACGGTACCTCTCATCGTAGCCCCTCTACATTTCTCCCAACTTGGCTGGCCGCCGAACGAAGGGTTCATGCCGTATCTCGCTGAATATCCGGTAGATAAGTTTATTAAATACCGTGGTGATGGCAGTGTAGACTCTCAACTTTCAAGCTTGGGGGTCCTCTCGGTTGGCTCGTCTACCTCGCCCATTCTTTCTCGATTGTTCAGCTGTGTTGACTTTTGCTGTAGTCTTTTGTAGACACCTCATTTTTGATCGCCCTTAACACTTGGGTACTACTGATGGTTTGCTTGGTGAAGAAATGTGTACAGGGCAAAAGTTCAGTTTCTTCGGTAAAGAGAGAGGCAAATCTCAACTTCATACCCCTTTTGGGCCAAAACAATCTATATCAAAAGATTTTAGACCTTGAAACCCTCTCTTTCAAAATGTTTTGAAAATAAAGTTTCTACGATGTTCCGAAACTCGCATTTTGTTAAATGTCGTGCTTTTCGGTAAACCGAGCAAGGACAAAGTGGAAATGAATCAAAGAGAGATGAAATCTTTGAAAAATCTTTCAAAACACTTTTTTTAGGGGTTTGGAGTTGAAGAAAAGAGGAAAGGAGAGAAGAAAACTTGTTTGGGAGAAGTTCGGCATGAATCCAGATAGGATCAAAACTGCGCGGCTTCACCAAAACAGGCATAACTTTTTACACAGTTAGAATTTTGATGCAAGGCTGCCACCATTGGGAATCGTACTTCTGGGGCTTCAATTTGGACACAAGAATGACCTGAAAAGGAGTCCATATGAAGGAGTTATGGCCATTTGAAGTTGGACCTGGAAAGCAGAATTTTCCTGCCGACCAGAAAAACTAGCTGGCCGACCAGAGAAAGTGGCTGGCCGACCACTTTCTCTGAAAAATTGGTCGGCCGACCAGAAAAAGTGGTCGGCCGACCACTTTAATTGGTCAGCGACCTTCCTGCAGATTTTGAAGAGTCTGTAGATGCCAACTGTGCCAGCTGGAGTGCACAGATTACATCCTCCATACACGTATGGAGGGATGGCATCCAAGCTCTAAGCTTCTCCAAGAAGCTTTAGCTCATGTTTTTCTGTAAGAGGGGAGGCCTCTGTCCCTTCTCCAGGTTCTGAAGTTGGCCAAGGGCATATACATACATCTCCCTCTCTATATTCTTCTCGCCCTCTATATTTTGTGCCTTAAAGAGTGTTATTCCTTCACTTTTGCACTATAACTCCTAGCCACACACCACCATATTTGAGCTGAGATCCTTGGAGGTGGTTTTTCGGTCATAAGAGTTGATTTTAGGCTGGAGGAATTGCTGTTGTTGCAGTGCTTCAAGGATAACCCCTTTTCTCCTCTTTAAGCTTTGTTTTTGGTTACTCTCCTAGCCATATTTGCATGATGATTTGAGCTTAACTTTCTACTAGAAAAAGTTCTTTTTTTCAGTCCTTGTGATGTTTGTTTAAGGCCTCTTGGGTGTTGAGGGTCTTCTACCCTCTTACATGCTTTATTTGGCCTTGTTTTGTGCCATGCCTTAAGGCCTTCGAGCTATTCCTTGCTTGGCCTTTTAACCACTGAAATTCAGTGGATTTTCAGTGGTTGGCATATGGTTTTGAGGTCCTAAATCAGAGAGGGGTGATCCCCTCTCTTCTTGTTTTGTTTGCTTGCATTATTGGCCTATCAAAGGAGCATGCGTTTCTACTATTTTGAGGCTTGGTTCAGGTACTTTTTTGTGACTTCTAGGACCTGCCTTGACTCTGTCCATGGCTGGTTTGGTCACCTTTTGCATACTTTTTGTATGTGTAGTGCAATCTCATTTGTGGCTCATCAAAGTAGCATGTATTTCTAGCATGTATGGGATCCATTTCAGCAGGTTTTTGGTCATTATTTAGCATGTCATAACTCTATCTAAAGTTGGCTTGATAGCCTCTTGCATGCTTCATGTACTTGTAGTGTAAATCTTGCTTACTAGCTTTGTATGCATGTTGTTTTGGCTCATCATTCTAGCATATTTTGGCTATGCTCCAACATGATTTTATTCATATTTTGGGCTGTTCTAGGACTGTTTTGGGCTGCCATGGTCATATCACTCATGTTTTGTATAGTTATAGTGCAAATGCTTTGGCTAGTCTTGAGTTTTGAGGTCCCTAGCATGCTATATTTGTGATGTTTGCATACCTCGGCATCATTTGGCATGGAATTTCAGAGCTTATATCTTTGTCATACTCTCATGTTTATCACTCTTTAATTGTATTTGAGAGTTGAGCTTTGTGCCTTGCTTGCAAGCCATCATTTGGGCATGCTTTTTCTTGCTTAGCATGCTATCATTTCAGTCCACTTCAGCCACTGTTTTGACCTGCATTAGGTCTTTTTTGAGTGCTTTAGGTCACTTGAGTATTGCTTAGTATGATTGTAGTGTAAAGCCCTTGACTAGCTTTGTATTTCAAGTCTCTTGGCATGCTTTATTTCAGCTATTTGCATGATATGGCTTCACTTTGCATGTAATTTTAGAGCATATAGACTTGCCATGCTCCCACTTTTGTCACTCCTTGAGTGCCTCTAAGGGTTGTGTTCTTGTTGCCTAGCTTGTGGACCAATATGTGTGCATGTGTGTCTTGCCTTTTGGTGCCTTAGTCTTAGTGTTATGGCCGCTGATTTGGACATGGCCGAGGCCTATCTATTTTGGTATAAGTCCATTGTGCAATGACTATGCCATGTAGTCTATAGCATTGAGTATGCCATGTGGTTGCATGATCAAACATTGCATTTGTGCATGCCATATTCATTACATTGTGTATGTTAGTTGCCATGTGCATTATGTAGGTAAGCATCATGAGCATTGTGTATGCCATGTAATTCATAGCATTGTGTATGCTAGTCGCATGTTTGCATGTCCATCCCTTGCATGTTTGCATGTCTAAGTTGTATTGCATTAGGTTGCATACTTGAAGTCGCATTGTGCATGCCATGTTTGTTGCATTGTGTTTGGGATAGGAGTTAGCCCAAACACGGGAAACGAGGGGCGTTTCATACTCGAAGTGATGAAACGTACCTCAATTCCCAATCACCGACACTCTTGACTATACATGATGGATTTTTAGGCTTTACGTGTTCATATGTGCATTCATTTCATATTGAGTTGTGCAATTCGGCTCCTCGGCCATCATGCATCGAGATGTGTGATTGATGGCCCGAGGATTGAGACCTATACTCCCTTGAGCTCATGTAATGATAGGGAGGATGGTTGTGCACACATGTGTTGCAAATACTTTGCCATGCCCCTCTCTTGCCCTCTGTTGCAGAAAACCAGAAACCAGCAGCAAAAACTGGTCAGTCGACCAAATAAAGTGGCTGGCCGACCACTTTTTCTGGTTTTCACCATAAAAAGTGGTCGGCAAGTGGTCTCCAAGGCCAATATCTGGTCGGCAACATCCTTACAGGTTCCCATGGTGGAGTTTCAACCTTCTGGAGCCTTGTGCAGTGTTTTGGGACCAGTTGCAAACAGAGGCAAATCGGGGCATCGCGATGGATTTCCGAGCGAGGCGATTCAAGCATGCATGCATCCCTCGTCATGAGGCCATTTCAGTGTTTTGTTAGCTTAGAATGTATATTTGTTTCAATTTTGGTTGTGTAATAATTAATTAGCTAGAATAGTTAGTTAATTAGTCGGTTCTGTATTATTTATTCGGACCCTCCTCCGAGAGGGCACAACTGTTGTAAATAAGTGTGCGTGTGTGTGATGCATGTCTTCCAACCCCCATTTCTTTCTTCCTTTTATTTACCAGCTTACGATGGTTAGTTTTAGGACATGTTTCAATTAGCATCCTTATGCTCGCATGTTTGCATCCATTCATCTGTCTTGCATGCACCGGGCTCAGCGCATCATACTAACTGCATTGTATTTCAATTCCTGTTTGAATACATGTATCAAATTGCATTTCACATGACATTTTAGAATAGCCGAGACTATCTCTAGTTGCATTTTGCATGCGTTGCATTAGCCATCTTAACATGAACTAGGATCATGCATTGATTACTAACTAGTTTTTCGTTTTGGCTCGGAGTACTCGGTAAGTGTTTATGCTTTAGCATCCTTGCATGTGTGTGAGTGACTGCCATGATAGCATGCTTACCATGAGGCTATTTGCTTATGTGATATAACTGCTTGATTGCCTGTAGGTGAAGGTTGAATTACTTGAATTGGAACAATTCATTGATTGCGAGTTTTAAGCCCACTTGAGAGTGGCAAATCACCATTTTTTTCTAAGCCCACTTGAGGGTGGCAAAATCCGCATTTTAGCCTACTTGCGAGTAGCAAACCGCTTTCAAAAACAAACATGAGATATTTTGTTCCAACTTAGGCGATCGAGTCTATACTTGTTTGCCGTGCGCATAACATAGTAATTCTAGGCTAATAATCGGAATAAGAGCGCATGTGTTTTCAAAAACAACATATCATGTTAGTAAAGGCCGATCTTTGATTGGGCGAGCGGGGGTGCTCATTGCATGACCTTCCCCTCTCGTACCCAAGTTCCCGAGCCGAGGCAACTTTGGTGATGACGGACACGTGGCCTTAGGCACAAGTCAGGGTTTCCTAAATTTCCCCAAAATAAAATATTTAGGTGGCGACTCTATATCTGGCAAAACAGTCCATGTTTGGCACTTCTTTCTAAAAATCAATTTTTCAGAACGATTTGCCGGATTTGGACTCTTTGGTAATTTATCGATCTTGCATTGCACTTTATGAGATTAGATTCAGAACCGTAACATTGAGTCCGAACTGTAGTGAGCCCAACGAACAAAACAGGATTTTCCTGGGACATTCGGGCGCGTCTACATCTTTCTATTTGACATCACTGTTATGCCAGATTTTTCTTTAGCACGAGCGCCATCTTCTTCTACCCGAATGTGCTGATGCACTCTCTCTATTAGGGTCTCCATTGTGAATGGTGGCATTATCGTCATTGAGTCCCTTAACTTATTACCTACCGGCAAACCCCGTTTGTACTGTGCAATAGCTAGGTTTGTGGGGCAATCTCCAATCTGATTAAAAGTCTCCCAATATCGGTTATTGTAAGACCTCAATGTCTAAGGTAAGAAATTTCATCCTCTTCCCAGTATTGTTTAAATAATATAGACATAAATTGATTTAAAATGAGTTTTGAGAGGATTAAAGATGATAAGTGAGGAGGCTCAAGAAATTGCGAAGGAATTCACCAAATTGAAGATTATAGGCAAGAAATTGATACTTTAAGAAGTATTTAAGTTCAATTTCATGTAATTAAAATGACATTAGCAAGAAGATGAAGAAAAATTGAGTAGAGTTTAGGGTTATGGAAATAAACATGGAAATTAATTATTTTTGGTTTGATGTTGAATATCTTGCATGAATTTGAGTCTTATTTTTTTTACATGAATATAATTTGGAGAAATTAAAGAATTAATTCATGAACATGGTTAAGGTTAATCAATGTGGAAATAATTGTAATTCTTCAATTGAGCTTCGGTTTGGAAATCTTGATATATATGAGATGTAAATTTACATGCACAATAAAGTTTTTAATAATTGATCCATGCAAGTTTATTATGCATTTGATTTTGAAGAAAAAGTTTTGAAAACATTGAGTTTATGAAAAGGGTTTAATCATGGAATTAAATGAGGTTTTGATTTTGTTTTGAAACCTAAGAATTGGTTTGATGAAATTCTCTACTCCATGCATGTAATATAATTTAAGAGTTTTACTTAATTTAAACATGTTTTGGTATATATTACATTAGTTAGTTCTATTTGAATTACATATATGCAATTTTTACTAGGAAAATTGACAAGAAAATGAAGAATTGGAGCTAAGATCAAGTTTATGAAGTTTGATTAAAAATTAATTATTTTGGATCTGATTTTGGAAGTTGCAATTAAATTAAGCTCCATGAATTATATGCAATTTTATTGTACATTTGACTTTGAAAATGAATTTTAGAATCATGAGTTCATGGGTTTTAATTTAAATATTGTGTTTCAAGATTTTGAGCAAATAATTTATAAATAAATAAGTGTTTATATTTTCTAAAGTATTTTCAAAGTTTAATCAAAATTAGTATGTGTTTAAAGATTGAAAATGTACTGGGAAGCTATTTTTGAGAAATTTAGAATTCTGGAATTTTACATATCGATTGAGCGTACATTGAAGGCTTCCAGTACTTTTGCAGTCTTTTACAAACCGTTCACTCGAGCGAACAACTATTTTCAGCATATTTTGAAAAATTGCATTTAGTTTATATTTTCGTTCTCATCTCTTTCCAAGCATTGAAGACATGATTTCCAGCTCAATGAATAAAGATTAATAAGCTATCAATCAACATAAATTAGTTAGTTAAAGAACAAATCATTGATTTAGTAATAATTTATTAAGAATCCAAGTAAGAAATCGACCCATTTGGAAAAGAGGGATTTGGTAATGAAAGAATATGTAAAATAAGAACCCGATTCATTTGAATAAGGAAGAATAAGCGTAGTAGAACTTCAGATTACTGAGACAGAAAAAGAGAAGAAAAGTCAAGTTTGATCAAGGAATTGATATTGTGTTTCAATGTATATATATTATGTATTTGTGTAGGTCACGTACTATTGTCTGCCTGATTTATATGATTTGTCTAATTTGTCTGATCTGCTTCTGCAGCTATCTGTGAGTAATAACTTAGTAAAGCTATGTTCAACTTTGTTTATTTTCTATATGATGAAATAAGACTTGCTTTCTGAACTGTTATGTTCAGTACAATGAATGATTGTCTAATTGCTGACATGTATTCGTGGCATCCTTAGCATCATATGATATATGTTAGATGTTACCTAATATTGGAGGTTCCATCATGAAACTTATTATATCTGGTATCTGTTACCCGTACCGGAGACTCCATTAAGAAGCTCAGCATATCTGTTATCTATTACCCGATATCGGAGGTTCCATCATGGAACTTATTAAATATGTTATCTGTTACCCATACCGAAGGCTCCATTAAGGAGCTCAACATATCCATTATCTGTTATCCGGATCTAGAGGTTCCATTATGGAACTGGTTACTCATAACCACTATCTATTATGTATTTGTTCTGTTAGCGCTACTAGATGTACCATGTATGATTAAGCATGAACTCTGATTTCTGTATATGATCTAAATATGTATATGAATATGAATATGAATATGATTGGTTTCTGATTGAAAATCTGAATATGCATAAGACCCTGTTTCTGATAAGAACCTGTTTCTAATATAAACTATGATTTCTGACTCTGTGATGGACATCATTCCTTAAAACCTTTTACTCTGTTATTATTCACTGGGTTCACTGGGTTCCAGTTCACTGTATTATTTATATATATAGATGATCAGGCGCATGACCAAGCTTAGAGCTTGTCACAACCCAAACCCGCCCTTATAGGTTTAGTGTGGTAATCGATCAGTAATCATTGGATTAGCAAAGGCCTCTTAACAGATTAACATATAATTAGGGGTTGCAGAAGCAAATATACAAGATATACATAGCCTATAGAGCTGTGCAGACATACATGGGACATAAATTTTCGAAACAAACTTATATATATAGATGTAACATAAAAAAGTTCATTAATTTTACGTCACCTGATTACACAGATAAAAATCGAAAGGGAACTTAGCCCAAATACAGATATACAGAACAAAATCAAATAAAGCCGTGACATAGTCCTCTCAAAAGGAACCTCCTTGGGAGGCACAGTAGTTGTCCTGACAAAATAGAATCTTAGGCCATCAACCCTGGGCCTGGTCACGTGTCTGCTCACCTACATACAAAATAATAAATAGTGAGCTGGTGCCCAGTGAATAATAACAGAGTAAAGATTTTACTGAATGATGTCCATAAGGAAACAGAGTCTTATACATGTTCAGACGTCAAAGAAGAAATAGATTCGTATACGTAGTTGCATTCGTATTCAAAGTTCGTATATTTCACTTTACAGTACGTGGCGCATCCATTAGCGTTAACAGATCTGATGACCCATGAAAGGACGGCCGTAAAGGCATTCCGATGACTCATGTACACAGAGACGTTTTCGATGACCCATAAAAGGAAGGCCATAAAGGCACTTCGATGACCCATAAAAGGACAGTCAAAAGGTATTCTGATGACTCATGTGCATAGAGATGTTTCTGATGACCCATAAAGGGACGCATGTCATATGATGCTAAGGATGCCACAAATATATTTCAGAAATTCACACAATCATTCATTCATACGAAACATAGCATTTCAGAAAACTGATCATTTCATATTTTCAAAAATTAATTAAAGTCAAACATAACTTTACGAAGTTATTACTCATAGATAACAGATGGCTCCAATTAAACGGAAAGAATAGGTAATTCAGATATTTTGTGGCGCGTGACCTACATAGATACAGAGCGAATACATACTGAATTACATACTTGAAATCATTAACTTAGTTCTTTCTTGTCTTGGTGTGTTTCTACTTCTTTATCCTCATTATAGTGTCTTAATCTTGGCCTAGGAATGCCTAGGATCCAATGAGGATGCAAAAATGTATTTGAAAACACTTGGTCAAAAATGCTGGGAATAGGGGTTCCGCTCGAACTCAACTTCCCTCGCTCGAGCAGACATGCAAACATGTGAGGGGACGCTCGGTCGTAACTTCCCTAGCTCGAGGGCTCTGTAAACTTTGCAAAAGTACTGGTTAAGTGAAGCCGCTCGACTATCGCTCGAGCGTAAGACTCATGCCCTTGCTCAAGCGTAACTCTTGCCGGTCAAGTGGTTTGCAAGACATGCAAACTTCTGGGAGCATTCATTTCGTGCTCGAGCGAACTTCAGGTCGCTCGAGCGGAAGTGTAACATCACAGAGTGGTCGGTCAAGCGTAGATTCTGCTGCTTGCGCGAAAGTGCAAAATCTGGGATTTCTAGGTTGCACTCTGAAGCTCCAAACACGAATTCAAAGCCATTTAACTCAACCTTTGGGCCCTAAAACTTGAGAAAATTAGTTTAAATTTGAAAACATTAAGAGTTACAGATCATTTCATGAAATAAAGGCCCAAAAGCGTGTCAATTGTGCAAAAATTTAACTTGAAATGTAAGAACATGATATAAACATGACATGCATGTATTCATTTGAGTTCATAGCTTCCAAAACATGATCAAATGAGGTCCAATGGTGAGAAATGTTATGAATTCTTCAAACCATGGTAGCATTACAACATGCACGTGAGGAAAGCTTTGAAAACAACTTCCAAATGCTATGAAATATGCATGCATGTATGGAATGACTTAACTTTCTTCAATTCTAGCTTAATTCCCTTATGAATTCACCTAATTCAATTCTATACATTAATCAACTACATTACAAAGTCAAAGACTAAAATTCTTACCTAGAATCTAAATTGTGCAAGTGAAGAAGTTTCAACTCCCAAATTCCTTGTAAATCTCCAACAATTCTTAGCAATCCTCCCTATTCTTAGATTTTGATCTCAATTTTCTTCTATCTCTCTCTCTCTCCCATGTTTTTCTTGTGTGTGTGAGCTCAAATGCGTTGAGATGAAGAGAAAAGAATGAGTGAAGGCATATATGAGAGCCTTATATAGGCTTGGTTATTGGCTTAATTAATTTATTGATCAACTAATCAATTGGGCATTAATTTATTCTAATTTAATCGTTCCGAACTGAATTTTAATTAAACCTACCATAAAATTCTAAAAAATCCAAATAACACGTATACCAAGTCAATTTCTGAATCGGATACCAATAAGGCCTTCAATTCGCAAACCGAAATGGAAACATGAACAGATCTTTCTACGCTAAACAAATATAAAAACAATTAAGGCAACATATGATGCAAAATTTCACTTAATTACTCATTAGACATAATTAAATCATGGATTAATGTTAATCAGATGTCGGGGTTGTTATAGTCTCCCACTCTTAAAAAGTTTAGTCCTCCAAACTCGAATTACCTTCGTTTTGGAAGAATACCAGATCCAAAGGAAACAAATCAGGGTATCTCCTCATCATATCTTCTTCTGTCTCCCAAGTTGCATAGGTTTCTCCGTGATTCTGCCAATCAACCTTCACTAATGGGATTTCCTTCTTTCTCAATCTTTTAATTTGGCCGTTTACTATTTGTATTGGCCTCTCCTCATATGTATAATCATCTTTTAGAAGCACATGAGTCGGTTCAATCACATGTAATGGGTCTCTCAAATAATTCCGAAGCATAGAGACATGAAAAACATTGTGCATGTGCTCAATAACTGGTGGTAAGGCTACTTGATACGTCACTGAATTAATCTTCTCAAGGATTTCATACTGTCCAACGTATCTTGGTGCTAATTTTGCGTTTCACACCAAACCACATTTGTCCTTTCATTGGAGTCACTTTGATAAATACGTGATCCCCGACTTCATACTCTCTGTCTCTTCTTCGAATATCCACATAACTCTTTTGGCGACTCTAAGTAGTTTTCAAGCGTTGTTGGATCAATTTCACATTTTCTGTTGTTTCTTGCACAAGTTCTGGTCCCAACAATGGTCTGTCGCCTACTTCAGCCCATCAGATAAGAGAACGACATTTTCTTCCATACAAAGCTTCATAAGGAGCCATCCTAATACTTGAATGATAGCTGTTATTGTATACAAACTTGGCTAAAGGAAGGTAAGTCTCCCAATTACCTTGGAAGTCCAACACACACATTCGGAGCATATCTTCCAAGGCCTAATTGGTTCTTTCGGATTGAACGTCTGTCTGTAGGTGGTAAGCACTACTCATCCGCAGTTCAGTTCCCAAAGCCTGTTGCAAACTCTGCTAAAACCTTGACGTGAACTTCAAATCTCTGTCAGATACAATGGATACTGGTATACCATGCAATCTCATAATCTTATTTTCATAATTGTTAGCTAATTTATCCGGATTGTAGAAAGTTTTGATAGGCAGAAAATGGGCAGACTTAGTTAAACGATCAACAATGACCCAAATGGAATCCATACCTCGAGGGGAGCGAGGCAACCCCACAATGAAGTCCATAGTAATATGCTCCCACTTCTATTTCGATATTGGAAGCGTCTGTAGTAAACCAGCGGGTTGTTGACGTTCGGCTTTAACTTGTTGGCATTGTAAACATCTTGCCACAAAATTTGCAATACACTTTTTCATTCCAAGCCACCAGATATTTTGTTTCAAGTCATGATACATCTTTGTATTCTCCGGATGCATGGCAAATTTGGAGTTGTGAGCTTCAATCATGATGTGTTTCCTTAAAACAGAACAATCTGGCACACAAAGGCGATTCTAAAATTTCAACACATTGTTCTCAATTACAAATCCCGGCCTCGGTTTTGAGTCCAATTCTTTTACAATCTTTTTCAAGAACTCATCTTCCAGTTGTTTCTCTCTGATTTCTTCAATAATTGCAGGCTGGGTAGAGATAACAGCTAAAATTCCACCTTGTTCTCGCAATACAAATTCAATCTCATTCTTTTCCAAATCACAACATGACAATTTTCCCATTGACTTTCGGCTCAAGGCATCTTCCACAGTATTAGCTTTTCTCGGATGATACAAAATCTGTAAATCATAGTCTTTGATAAACTCTAACCATCTTCTCTGTCTCATGTTCAATTCTTTTTGGGTGAAGAAATATTTGAGGCTTTTATGGTCTATGTACACTTCACAAGTCACACCATATAGATAATGTCGCCAAATCTGCAAAGCAAAAATCACCGCAGCGAGTTCAAGGTCATGGGTCGGATAATTCTTTTCATGAGAACGGAGTTACCGAGAGACATAAGTAACTACCTTTCCATTTTGCATTAAGACACACCCTAAGCCTTTATAGGAAGCATCACTGTAAATCTGGAACCCATCCGTTCCGTTTGGTAAAGTCAAGATTGGTGCCGTTACCAGTCTAGCTTTCAATTCTTGGAAGGTTGACTCCCGTTGATCGTTCCAGTCAAACAGTATATTTTTCTGCGTCAACTGTGTCAATGGTATACCATGTTTTGAGAAATCTTTCACAAATCTTCTGTAGTGACCTTCAAGTCCTAGAAAACTTCTAACTTCTGACACATTAGTTGGTCTTGGCCAATTCACAACGACTTCAATCTTCTGAGGGTCAACAGAGATACCGTCCCCAAAAATGCTACATTGTCAAGCCAAAATTCATATTTGGACAATTTTGCATATAGCTTCTTTTCTCTCAAAGTCTGTAAAGTAGTCTGCAAATGGTTCTCATGTTCTTCCCTGCTTTTGGAGTAAATCAAAATATCAGCAATAAACACAACAACAAACTCATCCAGATATGATTTAAACACCCTGTTCATAAGGTCCATGAAGGCAGCAGGTGCATTAGTCACCCAAAACAGCATTACCAAAAATTCGTAGTGCCCATACCTAGTTCTGAATGCAGTTTTCTCTACATCTTCTACCTTAACTTTTAACTGGTGATACCCGAATCTAAGATCTATCTTGGAAACAATTTGTGCTCCCTGAAGTTGGTCAAATAGATCATCTATTCGGGGCAATGGATATTTGTTCTTCATGGTTACCTTGTTCAACTCACGGTAGTCAATACATAGCCTCAAAGACCAGTCTTTCTTTTTAACAAACAACACTGGAGCACCCCAAAGTGACGTGCTCAGACGGATAAATTTCTTGTCTAAAATTTCTTGGAGTTGAACTTTCAACTCTTTCAGTTCAGAAGTTGACATTCTATATGGGGTTTTGGAAATCGGTTGTGTTCCGGATACAACATCAATAGTAAACTCAATTTCCCTATCAATGAAGTCTCCTGGAAATTCAGTTGGAAATACATCAAGAAATTCATTTACTACAGAGATGTGCTCTACAGTGGAATTATTAGAAGTCATCGTTAAAACACAACACATATACCCTCTACATCCTTTCCTAATTAATTTGACAGCTTTCATGGCAGAAATCAAGTATGTGGGAGGGACCACCCCATTCCCAATAAACACAAACTCAGGTAACCTAGGTGGATGAAATATAACAGACTTATTCACACAGTCAATAGTTGCCCAGTACTTCGTTAACTAGTCAATACCCAATATGCAGTCGAAATAATCAATTTTCAAAGGAAATAAATCAACATACAATGTCACATCACCAATCACGACATCACATACCGGGTACACATACGCACATACCATAGAACCCCTAGATGGTAGAAATACAAACAATAAATAATTCATGGGTTGTAAGGGTCTAGTTAATTTCCGAGAAAAGGCATGCGATACAAATGAATACGTGGAACCCGAATCAATTAGCACATAGGCATTCTGAGCACAGATAGAAATTATACCTGACACCACAGATTCGGTGTTCTACACGTCACAAGGCACAAGTGAAAATACTCGACCCTGTCTTAAGATTTCCTTCCCGGTGTTAGCTTTTATGTTCATTCTCGATGCAAAAGCGGTTCCGGCTGAACTTGTCGTTGGACGACTGGTATTTTTTTGCCTAATAGGACAATCTTTCATCATGTGGCCAGTTTTACCACACCTGAAACAGGCACCCGTCGCTCGATAACAAACCCCCTTGTGTTTCTTACCACATTCTGGGCAAGTCGATGTAGATCCACTACCTTGGCTTAAACTACTATAAGATCCCATATTTTGCTTCTTTGAGAGCGACCAACCTCTTTTAAAATCAAATTCCGATCTTTTGCCTCTCCATTCACTTGTTGAAGCTGGAGCTTGTTTCTTTGCTATCAGAATGGCTTCTGTTATTAATTCTCTATCGAGCACGTTCACATACGTAGGTAGTTTAAGGACACCTACCCAATCAACTATATCTAAATCCAATACACCCTCAATTTTTCAACCTTTCTTGTAGTCCGTGTCCACCATATGAGGAGCAAATTTGGCTGACTAAGTGAACTTTTCCTCGTACTCAGTTACAGACATTCTTCCTTGCTTGAGTTCTTGGAATTCCGACACTTTTTAGTCCCGCAAACACTGAGGGAAGTACTTGTCATAAAAGATTTCATTGAATCGAGCCCAAGTCATGTTTCCATTAGTATTCCAAATTAGTAACCATCACCTCCGAGATTCATCTTTTAAGGTATAGGTGGCAAAAAGAACCTTTTAAGTCTCAGAGCAGGGAAAGACTTCAAATAATTTTTCTATTTCAAGCAGCCATGTTTCTGCCTTCAACGGCTCAATCCCACGTAAGAAAGTTGGTGGTTTCATTTTCATGACCTTCTGGGTCAAGTTGATAATATCATTGTTATCCGGTTCAACTTGTACTGGTAGAGGCGAAGGAGGTAAGGGTTGTTGCCTCTGTTGTTGTGTCATTGCTTCGGTCAATGCTGTAAGCATCTGTTCCATTCGGCTCATATGAGCCTTTGAGGATTCACTTGCATTGTTTCCCCTTACATTCTCCATGTTGCTATAGAGACATCAAATAATAATAAACATAGGAATAATCTCATTCATTTCTTTCAATTTATTTGTCCAGATTCAAATTCAGTTTTCATATTTATATAGATTACCACGCACTCACACATGCAGATGGAATGCCCCTATTTCATACTAGGACATCCTAAGCTCATATGGACTTATGTGTGCGGTAGAACACATGCTCTGATACCACTTTGTCATGACCCAAACCCACCCCCATAGGTTTAACATCGTAACCGGCCAGTAATCATTGGATTACCAAAGGCCTCTGAATAGAATAACGCATAATCAAGGGGCTGCGCAAGCAAATATACAAAACACAACGTTCATTGAGCTGTGCAGACGTACATGAGACAAAATAATTTTAAACTTTATAAGCATACTCATGACATCACATAGGTACAGTAATTATACGTCATCCCATACACAGATAACCAAAAGCAAATTGTTCATTAACAAGAGAAAACAAAGTGTTGAACATTCAAAAAGACATGGCCACACGACTTGACTTGGTCCGGAACCTCCTCGGGAGGTGCAAAGGGTGGCTAACAAAACGGAATCCCAGGCCATCAACTCTGGCCCTGATCACGTGCCTGGTCACCTACATATATAATATAAATAGTGAGCGGAAGCCCAGTGAATAATAACAAAGTAAAGGGTTTTAATAAATTATATCCATACCAGATTCAGAAATCATAATTCAGATTCATATTCATGTTCATATTCTTATTCAAATCATATACAGAAATCGGAGTTCATGCTTAATCATACGTGGTACATCCATTAGCGCTAACAAAACAGATGCAGAACATATGGTGGTTATGAATAACTAATTCTATAAAGGAACCTCCGGATTCGGGTAATAGATAATAGATATACTGAGCCCCAAGCCTCCGGTACGGGTAACAGATGACAGACATATTAAGTTCCATAATAGAACCTCCGATACCGGATAATAGCTAACAGATATCACATGATGCTAAGGACGCCACAAATATATTGTCAGAAATTGGACAATCATTTATTATACAGAACATAACATTTCAGAAAACAGATCTTATTTTATCATACAGAAAGTAAATAAAGTTAAACATAGCTTTACTAAGTTATTACTCACAGTTGGCTTCGGGTGCAGATAGATAGAGTAGACATAATCAAACGGTTTACGACACGTGACCTACATCAACACATAACAAATACACATTGGAAACACACGTTAGAAAACATCTAACTCATTACATTTCGTTCTACTATGTTTCTACATTTTACCCTCATTATTATGTCTTAATCTTGGCTTAGGAATGCTTAGGATGCAATGAGATGCCAAAATGTACTTGAACACATTTAACAAAACTTGCTGAAAACAGGAGTCCCGCTCGAGCGAACATGCAATGCGTGAAGGGATGCTCGAGCGCAACTTCCCACGCTCATGCGTTCTGTAAATTTTGAAAAATACTGGTTATGTGGTTTTCACGCTCGATGGTCGCTCGAGCATGAGACTCAATCCCTCGCTCGAGCGCAACTCTTGCCGCTCGAGCGGTCTGCAAAAACATGTAACTTCTAGGAGCATGTATTTCACGCTCGAGCTAGCTTCTGGTAGCTCAAGCGAAGATGCAAAAGCAAAGGTGGCCGCTTGAGCGCAGAATCTCAGGCTCAAGCGGAAGTATAGAATTTGGAATTTTCATATTGCACTCCCAAGCTCCAAACTCGAATTCCACACCTCAAAACTCATTTGCTTGGACCAAAATTCTGGAAAATATCTAAGAACTTGTAAAACATCATGGCTTGAAGTTTATTTCATGAAATCAAGGCCCAAAAGTAAGTCAATTGTGCAAAAAATCAACTTGAAATGTAAGAACATGTTATAAATATGACATGCATGTATTCATTTGAACTCATAGCTTCCAAAACATGATCAACTAAGGTAATTTGATAGAAAACATGATGAAATTACAAGACTATGATAGACTTAGTACATGCATGCGAAAATCCTTAACCATTAGACTCAAAATAGAAGGAATTATGCATGCATGCATGCATGGTATGAGTTACAATTCTCAAATTTTAGCTTGATTCTTATGCTTAATCTTCTAATTCTCTTGAATTCTTACATCAAGTAATTCAAATTCATAATTAAGGAGTTGAATTTCCTACCTTAAGCCTTGCGTTAGCAAGTGTTGGAGCTAAACTCGCTCAACTCTCTTCAATCTCCCCTATTTCATTCTTAATTCTCTTCCTCTTTTAATGTTGGCTTTAACCTCTCTCTCCCCCTTTCCTTCCACACGTTTGAGTTGAAAATGAATGAGGAAAAAAATGAGTCTCGGGCTTGCTAGTGGCCTTATATAGGCTAATTTGTTTTTTTTTTTTTTTTTTTTGTAAATAGGGTTAAGTCCCTTTTTTGTCTAATCTGTACATATATGATGACGTAAGAATGAAGGATGATGTGTAGATATGTATATAAAAAGTTTTAAAATTTTCTGCATCATATAAGTCTGCACAACTCAATGGACGTTGTATATTTGTTATTTTCTTTTGATAGCCCTTATTATTATGTTAATATATCTCAGAGGCCTTCGGTAATCCCAGGATTACTGGCCGATTACGATGCTAAACCTATAAGGGCGAGTTTGGGTCATGACAAAACAAATCTAAGCAATATATTTTGATAAGACAGTTAAAACCACAGTTAAACCAGTGAATCAATCAAACCAAAAATGATTTAGCCTAATCGGCTAAGTCAAAAGACCAACCAATTTACAACAAAATTAATTAATTAAAATTTTTAAAATTTATTTTAAAATTTAAACCATCTTGAACTAAAACATGCACAATACTATAATATTAAATGAGAGTATAAGATTCACTTTATATAAATTAAACAACTCACTTTTTTTTTGGGATTGCAATTATTTTAAAGTTAAATATTATGAGAGTTTCAAAATCTCATACAAAATTATTTTTAAAATCAAAACCTCTATGTGAGATTATAAAATAAAATTTAAATAGACACTAACCAATGGAGATTTTCTTAATTGTTTAAAATTAAGAAAATATATAATAAAAAAAAAGAAAAAAAATGATATTGCTTATACTAAAAATCTCCTTTTGTTTATATAAATGGAAGCATAAGATTTACTTTATATAAATGAAACAATTGTTTCTTTCTTTTCCCGATGTGGAATTGTAAAATAAAAGTTAAATAAAAGCTAGCTAATGGAGATTGTCTTAATTGTTTAAAATTAAGAAAATTCAATAATTTATATAAATTGGAGTATAAGATTTACTTTATGTAAATGAAACAATTTATTTTTTTCTTTTTTTCTTTTTTCCCGATTTGAGATTGTAAAATAAAAGGTAATTAGAAGCTAGCCAATAGGAATTTTCTTAATTGTTTAAAATTAAGAAAATTTAATAATTTTAGAATGAGAGCTTGGAGCTTTTAGAAGGTTTTTCTCTCAAAACCTTCTTTATAAGATTCACTTTATCTAAGTAAAACAATTCACTTTTTCTTTTTTTTTCTCGATGTAGTATTGTAACACTTTATATAAGTGAAACAACTTATTTTTTCTTTCTTTTCTCAATGTAAGATTGTAATTATTTTAAAGTTAAATATTATAAAAGTTTCAAAATCTCATACAAACTTGTTTTTAAAATCAAAACGTCTATGTGAGATTGTAAAATAAAAATTAAATGGAAGTTAACCAATGAAGATTTTCTTAATTGTTTAAAATTAAGAAAATCAAAAAAATGAGTATGGGATATTGATCACATGATTTCTCATTAAAAATTTCATTTTACTTATATAAATGGAAGCATAAGATTTACTTTATATAAGTGAAACAATTCACTTTTTCTTTCTTTTTCCGATATGAGGTTGTAAAATAAAAAGTAAATAGAATATAGCCAATGAGAATTTTTTCAATTGTTTAAAATTAAAAAAATTTAATAATTTTAAAATAAAGATTTAGAACTCCCAAAAGGTTTTTCCTTAAAAAATTTATTTTTTTTATATAATATATAAATAGATGGTCAGAATCGTGTTTTTTTGGCTGATTCAGTGGTTGGTCCTATATTGGTAGACTTATTGATATTATCACTTCTATAATGATGATCTAGAGTCAATAGTAAATGTTGCATACTCACAAAATATCTCAGCAAATACACAAAATTTAAAATGCGCTGATTACATATTTATTTTTAATGCGACTCACATGATTACAAATTGTAATGGGTTAAACACACTAGTATTTATTTTGGGTGCAGATCCCACTAGTTTTGATTTTTGTGTTTATTTTGGATTTTGTAAAAATTTGAAAGAGGGCAGGGGTGGTGGAAGGTGTGGGATGGGGTGGGCGGTGGAGAAGAAGCGTGGAAAAGGGGTGGACATCTTGGTTGGGGGATTGTGTAGGGGTGAGCATGGTTCGGATTGGACCGGATTGAAGTAAAACCAGGACCAATCTGTTATCTATGGATCCTGAAAAATTGAAATCAATCTAATCCGTTTAAATCATGGAACCAATCCGAACCAATCCATTTAAACACGGATTGGATCGGTTTAGGACTACGGATTTACATAATTAAATAACAAAAAAATATATATAACACTTTAATTTCATAAAAATATAAATATAGCACCATGTTAGTTTCACAATAGCAACATGTCTTTTCATAATAGCGACAAACTATTCTAGAATTTAAACAACCATAAGAAAACTGGTTCCACCATAAGTATTTAGACCATTATAAATTAACACTAAAAACTAGCAAACAAAAGTAATAAAAGAAGAAAGTTTAGGTTTGGATTTAAATTTTATATGAAATCAAAGAAGTCACTATGTAGGAGGGTGTATAATAAAAATATAGACTATTTGTATACGGTCCGGATCGGTTCCAATCCGGAACCGTGGGGTTCAATCCGGAACCAATCTGTGAATTACGAATTTTTAATTTTTCAATCCGGAACCGAACCACGGATTCAAAAATCAATCCAAACCTACTGGATTGGACTGGACTGGATCGGATTACGGATTTCACGGATTCCTTGCTCAGCCCTAGGATTGGGAAGAGGGTGGAGAGAAGTGGATGGTGGTGGTGGAAGATGGATAATGACAGAGATAACTGTTCGATTAAGGGATGAAGGAGATGATATAGGTGTAGCTTGTAGAGTAATAGGTTTTGATGTTGAAGAGTAGTTAGGCAATTTTATATTTTCCAGTAATAAACAAAGGAGATATTTGTAATTTTTTAAATCACAATTTTTTTATTTTTTTTTATATATTTTCATTAAAACTCAAAAGGTGTATTTGAAATTTACTCTATATTTTTTGTATTATAATTATGGGAAAATTACTGACACCCTTTGAGATTTGTCTTTAATACGAAAACCCTCCTCACGTTCTTAAAACTACATTCCCTTCCTAAGGTTTAAACTTCTATTACAATATAATCCTTCCGTTAGTCAACCATTAAGTCAACTAATATAAAAAATTAATTTTTTTAAATGCCTATTTTACTCTTATTAAAAAAAAAAGAACAATGATTGAGGGGTGTTTTGGGAAGTTGGTAAAAAATTGACTTTTGACTTTTTACCAAGCTTTTTAGCTTTTTGGAAAGTGATTTGAAAAGTTGGTAAAAAGCTAGCTTTTTGCTTTTTAGTTTAATGTTTATTTATGGTGTCAAATCAAATTAAAATGACTAAAATACCTTTACCCAACATAAGAAAAAAAATTTCATAGGCCCTAATTTGTAATTTTACACTTGCATTTTTGGCACTTCCCAAACCACGTTTATTGCGTTTTTGGCACTTGCGTTTTTGGACAATTTGTCCAAAAATGTTGCTTTTTATTTTGTTCCCAAAATGGCACTGAGACTCCCACCCTCACAAGATCCCCATAAATCTAGACCATTCATAATGTGAACCCCACACATATATGGAGGACCAAGATCACTTTGGGGGTACGAGGGTCATCCCCAAAAGGAGTCCCAAACATTTCCCTTAAAAAAAATTAAAAAAATAACTAATAGATGAGGGAAGAAAATCTGTAGAGAACTACAAAAATTCATTCCATACATATATTATTGTACTATTAATCATTTAGGGAATGTTATGGTCCACGTGCTTTTGTGGTGTTAATTATCACAAATATTATAATTAGATTATTTTCAATCATAACTAACAAAATAATTATAACCAAACAACACATAAAATATAACCAAATACCTTTTAAATCATAATTAAAATAATGTTTTAATCAATAGTTATAACTAATATCAAATAAATCATAACCAAATACATGAATGGGGTGCATAAAATTTAAATGATAAATTGTTTGTCAATTTTATATATGCAACCAAGGGTAAAATAAGGCATTTTAAAAAAATTAATTTCTTATATTAATTTTTTCCATTAGTTGACTTAACGGTTGACTAACAAATGATTAAATTGTAATAAAAATTTAAACCTTAAAAAGAGAGATAATTTTCAAAATGTGAGGGATAAAACCTAAAAGGGGTGTTAGTGTAATTTATCCTATAATTATAATTAGGTGCGACTATAATTTCTCAATAAAATATGCCAGCTAAGTCATCCAAGAGTCAATGATCAGTATCATTAATCATGCTACAAACGCCGAATTTGTTGGGATCTGCAGGATAACAGTTTCATACGAGCTTTGAATATGGCAGATGTTCATATTAAAGTCAAAAAGAGCAATGGTAGAGGGCCCAAATTCTGTGGCTCAAATGTGGCTCAAATAGTCAAAACGACGTCGTTTTGAGTACAAAACAATATTAAAATGGCCAAAACGACGTCGTTTTGGCCATTTGAGCCACATTTGAGCCACAGAATTAGGGCCCCCAAACATTTTTCAGTCAAAAAACTTCTGAGCAAAAGTTCAGTATAAAATTAAACTCTCACCATTAATCAAGCACAAAAATCCAGTTACCATCCGTTTCCCACTTCATCCATTTCTTAGGGTTATCCTTTGTCATTGGGGTCTAATCCCCTCCCAGCCCAATATCAACTTTTTTAGAATCGTAGTGGGGATTATAGGGCTAAACAGTCGCCTTAGGATTAACCTCAGCATACCTGCTATTCGGCATTGTTATGCCTTAGCCAAGTCTTCTGGTCGGCATGGACGCTATTTCCTTAGGGCTAAGGACACCGACCATCAACTAGTGACTATGCTTTCCCGCTCTAGCAAGTGAGTCGATGATGTTATGATCGTTGTCCGAGGCAACTAGGAATTCGGCGAAGGCAAGGATCGCCTTGATCCTATTCTTAGACGGAGGGGCGAACCAGGTGGCCGTATAGCTTTTTGCGTTTATTTTCCTTATATTTATAAAGCTTCAGTTTTGAGATCTCATGGTTTTGCTTGTGCAGGAAACGATTTGAAGAAAGTCTTGACTTCAACCGATGACGCCGTTCTTTCGAAAGTTAAAGTCGCACTCAAATATTTGGCCGTTCGAGTCTTCAGAAGCAAGGGAGGGCGGCCCACATTCTCCTTCGGTACGAGCCGACATATACGACATTTTTGGCGGCAGAAAACATCCCAGTTCCGAGGAGTGAAGAATTTCTTACGGCTCTTATTTTGACTGACTTCAAAAACTTGCGGCAAGTTGGTTTCAAGGGGTCCGATTCGGAGTGGACGAAAGTAGATGAGGTCGCTGAGTCAGACCAGTCCGAAGCCGAAGTAGACGAGGCTTTGAGGTTGGCCATCGAGGAAGCCGGCCTCAATTCAGCTAACTCTCTGTCCACTTCGAGTCGAGGGGACCTTCCATTTGACGACATTTTTACCGGTTTAGAAGACCTTCCCAGTGCATACGCTGAAGACATGGCTGGGTTAAACCTCACACAACTCGCCAAAAAGAAAAACGCGGAAAGAATGGCCACGCGGTGAAGAGCAGAGGCCATTCGATCTGAAGTGCCACCTGCCGCCGAAGCTTAGCCCTCCTTGCCTGTTATTGAGAAGGAAACGGCTCAAACCCAAAGTGCCAAGTCCGAGGCGGTTGTGCAAGCCAATCAAGAGGCTGAGGGAAGGGCGAAGAAGTGTCCTACCGAGGTCGAGGCCGGCTCAGAAGAAAACCGTGCTGACAAATGGCCGCGTTTAGAGGAGTCAGATGTGATTGTGCCTTTTGTCATTCAACCAAAGATAAAAAACACGTCGATCTCCTCTGACGCATCTGCTATTAAAGACCCAGCCGTCGCGTTGAGCATGGCTACGTCTGTCTCATTGCTGGCTGATAAGGCGGCTTTCCGGGCGAAGCCGGATCTGCCGACAATAGCATTAGCCGCTCAATTGGCTCTTCTGGTATATACTTTGACCTTGTCTTTCCCTTTTATGCAAGTATTGTTTTGGTTTTAATTTCTTGTTTTGCAGACGGCCGAAAGAATAGCCGAGATAGGCCGTCGCCAGCATGACGCCGTCAAATGACTTGTCCGTTTGCAATCGAAAGTAAAGGGCTAGAAGAGCAGGGCCGATTTCAAAGCGGCAAGGGCGAAGATGGAAGGTGTGAGGGCCGAGGCCGAGATGGAGAGGGCGAGAAATACAGACCAGCTGAGATTGGCCGCCGAGAAGAGGGCAGACGCAAGCGAAGATGCGCTCAAGTTAGCCCAAGAGGTGATTGCCAAACTGGAGGCTGAATTGGAAGAATCGAAGAAGGTGAAGGAAGCAGCCGACTCCGAGGCTTCCAAGGCGTACGAGGCCGAGCAAAGCGCTGCTCTCGCAAATTATGTGAAAGAAGTCCCCAAATTTGAAAACCAGGGATTCAAACACGGCTGGCTCAAAATGCTTGTTGCTGCTGATATGACATTGGCTATGCCAATTCCATACAAGCAAGTGGATGTTGATCTACTGGAGTTTGACTCCAAGGATTGATTAGGGTGACAGTTTAGTTGTTTTTGTTTAAGGATTTAGAATTTTTCGTTTAGTAGTTTTTATTTACGTGTAAAATGACTACAGTTTTTACGTTTTTGCTAGGCGCTTTCATGCAAACTTGTAGCTTTTTGTTTGGTAGTTTTCATATGTAAAATGGCTAAAGACTGCCCAATTTACTAATGAAAATCTCCTTTATACTTTGCTATTATTTGTGCTTAATTTTGCTATTGATGAATGGTATTGCTTTTTGCTACTTTGGATAAAACATTCATGTACACTTGCCGATTAGATAACTAGGCAAATTAACAATTTATCCTCGTCGAATAGCCGATCAGATTAATAAATCTGCCCTTGCCCCAGCCAATGCATGAACTCCAAAAAGTCGAATATTATTAGTTCATGGAGTGGCTGCGGCACAGATCGATCGGCATCGGGCTTAGATATTCGGCCGATCAGATTAATAAATCTGCCCTTGCCCCAGCCAATGTATGAACTCCAAAAAGTCGAATATTATTAGTTCATGGAGTGGCTGTGGCACAGATCGATCGACATCGGGCTTAGATATTTGGCCGATCAGATTAATAAATCTGCCCTTGCCCCAGCCAATGCATGAACCCCAAAAAGCCGAATATTATTAGTTCATGGAGTGACTGCAGCACAGATCGATCAGCATCGGGCTTAGATATTTGGCCGATCAGATTAATAAATCTGCCCTTGCCCCAGCCAATGCATGAACTCCAAAAAGTCAAATATTATTAGTTCATGGAGTAGCTGCGGCAAAGATCAATTGGCATCGGGCTTAGATATTTGGCCGATCAGATTAATAAATCTGCCATTGCCCCAGCCACTAAATGAACTCCAAAAAGCTGAATATTATTAGTTCATGGAGTGACTGCGGCACAAATCGATCGGCATCGGGCTTAGATATTTGGCCGATCAGATTAATAAATCTGTTCTTGCCCCAGCCAATGTATGAACTCCAAAAAGCCGAATATTATTAGTTCATGGAGTGGCTGCGGCACAGATCAATCGGCATCGAGCTTAGATATTTGGCTAATCAGATTAATAAATCTGCCCTTGCCCCAGCCAATGCATGAACTCCAAAAAGTCGAATATTATTAGTTCATGGACTGGTTGCGGCACACGTCGATCAGTATCAAGCTTTTGGAGTTTAGCGTTAATGAAATCGCCTCGGGGGCACTGCATGCATTAGGAATAAATGGGGTGGGCTCTTCGCGCCAGTAACTCCACTTATTGTGTTCAGACTTGATTTAAACCAGTTTGTTGCGTAAGGTTAGATAAGTGCGAACGTCAAATAAACTGTTCTTCAACAGCAGAGGAGAAGGGCGAACATTGGCTAAGCTTGACACTAAAATGAATCGCCACAGCGAGCCCACACGCACAGGAGGTAGGACGTCCAAGGAACGCGAAAAACGTCAGCCTGCAAGTCGTCGAAGCAGATCACCCCGAAAGGAAAAACAGCAACAGGGAAGCTCCCCACAACCGCGACTGCGACCGCGACCGAGAAATGAGGCTGACGCAACGCTGCGACCGTTGAGTTTTGCGATTTTTCTAGGGAATAAACCGATGACGGAGGCAGATTCTATTGTCAACGACCCAGGTGTGGCAATCGAGTTCGCTCGACAGATTTTTCTACCAGAAGTCCAATAGTCGATTGTTGGTCGACAGGATTTCGAAGTATTTCGAGAGGGCATCCACGGAGCAGTGAGAGGGCTGTACACCGCCTATGAAGTTGGCATGCGTCTGCGCGCCGCGCCGCGGGAGATAGAGAAGAAGGACAAACGAATTCAAAACTTGGAGGCTCGTGCTGAGAAGGCCGAGCGCAAGCTAAGGAAGGCCCAAACGGTCGAGCCGCATGCGGCAGGACAATCCAACCTGGTCGTTGATGAAAGCGTGACCCAACGGTTATTAAGCCATGCAATTGTCGATCGAGATACGGCAAGTATGTTCGCACTAGAGAATGCGAAGGCCGCGGCCTATGAATGGCGCTTCCATGAGGGCCGGAAAGTCGGGATAGAGAAGACCAAGGAGAAACTCGCAGAGGAGGTATGCCGATGCGAGAATCGGGGCTTTAGGCATGGGTGGATTAAGGCTCTCCAAGCTGCAGAGGCACTCCAAGGAGCAGGAGTTGAATCGGCGTTGCTATTATATCAACCTCGTCACTTTCCTTTTGGCGCTTTCGAAATTGAGAAGAGCGATGACGAGGGTGATGTCGAATAGAATTGAATATATTGTAAACGTTTGTGTTATTGGTTAACTTAATAAAATACCTTGTTTTTAAATGTTTGTGTTTCATTTTGAATGTTTGCATGCTTAGTTAAGCATCTCATTTTGAATGTTTTAATTTGTTTATGCGGTTTTCATCGGCTCAAATCAATTAAGCATTTCATTTTGAATATTTGTATGCTTTAATGTATATACGGTTTTTTCCGGCTCAACTTCACGAAGCATTTCACTTTGAATATTTGTATGTTTTTTCACGTAGGGCGCTCCAAATCTGGAGTCTTATTCAGCCCATAATTGTCTTGCGCGAATAAGGTTCCGAATCCGGAGTCTTATTCGGCCCATAAGTGTCCTACGCGAATAAGGTTCCAAATCCAGAGTCTTATTCGGCCCATAAGTGTCATGCACCAATGGGGCTCCGAATCCGGAGTCTTATTCGGCCCATAAGTGTCATGCACCAATGGGGCTCTGAATCCGGAGACTTGGCTTGGCCAATCGTGATATCCACGAAAGGCGCTCCAAATTCGGAAACTTAATCGGCCCAAAGGTGTCATGCACTGATGGGGCTCCGAATCCGGAGACTTAGTTTGGCCGATCGTGATATCCACGAAGGGCGCTCCGAATCCGGAGGCTTAATCGGCCCAAAGGTGTCATGCACCGATGGGGCTCCGAATCCGAAGACTTAGTTTGGCCAATCGTGATATCCACGAAGGGCGCTCCGAATCCGAAGGCTTAATCGGCCCAAAGGTGTCATGCACCGATGGGGCTCCGAATCCGGAGACTTAGTTTGGTCAATCATGATATCCACGAAGGGCGCTCCGAATCTGGAGGCTTAATCGACCCAAAAGTGTCATGCACTGATGGGGCTCCGAATTCGGAGACTTAGTTTGGCCAATCGTGATATCCATGAAGGGCGCTCTGAATCTGGAGGCTTAATCGACCCAAAGGTGTCATGCACCGATGGGGCTCCGAATTCGGAGACTTAGTTTGGCCAATCGTGATATCCACGAAGGGCTCTCCGAATCCGGAGGCTTAATCGGCCCAAAGGTGTCATGTACCGATGGGGCTCCGAATCCGGAGACTTAGTTTGGCCAATCATGATATCCACGAAGGGCACTCTGAGTCTGGAGGCTTAGTCGGCCCAAAGGTGTCATGCACCGATGGGGCTCCGAATCCAGAGACTTAAGTTGGCCAATCGTGATATCCACGAAGGGCGCTCCGAATCCGGAGGCTTAATCGGCCCAAAGGTGTCATGCACCGATGGCGCTCCGAATCTGGAGACTTAGTTTGGCCAATCGTGATATCCACGAAGGGCACTCAGAATCCGGAGGCTTTTGAACTCAATTGCGCGATGAGAAAATAGGAAACTTTGCATTGGAAAAATGAAATATGTACATGGAAAACCATTTAGAACAAATATCATGCCCCACAAGTCGGGTCAATGATAGAATTTACATAAATGTGTGTAATTCCAAGGCTGTGGTAGACTTCTCCCAGACATGTCCTTGAGTCCCGCGACTGAGTCGATCTGATAAGGGCCATCCCAGTTAGGACCCAATTTTCCGTCGGCCGGATTCTTGGCAGCTGGAAGCACCTTCTTCAGGACCAACTCTCCTGGCATGTAGTAGCGCAGTTGAACACGCTGATTATATGACTTAGCAACTGCTAGTACCGTGCCATGGATGTGAGGGTACGGTCTCTCCGTTCTTTAATCAGAATCAAGTCCAAGGCCAACATCATGCCGTTTCGGCCCAAATCAAAAACTCTTGATTTCAAGGTTAGGAGGCCGATCTCCAAAGGGATGATTGCCTGCGTTCCGAAGCATAAAGCGAACGGCGTCTCCCCAGTGGACCGCCTCGGAGTAGTGCAATGAGCCCATAACACACTTGGCAACTCTTCTACCCATCTTCCTTTAGCTTTCTCTAGCCTATTCTTGATGCCGTCTAAAATAGATTTGTTGGAGGCTTCAGCTTGGCCATTACTCTGTGGATAAGCCGGGGAGGAATAATAGGGTCGAATACCATACTTGCTGCACAGTTCCCTGTAGACACCGCAATCAAACTGGGTGTCGTTGTCTGAAATAAGTTCTCTTGGAATGTCGAATCGCGTTATGATGTTTCTCCATACAAAACGCTTCACTTCGGTATCTCGGATGTGTGTTAGTGCCTCCGCTTCTACCCATTTTGTGAAATAATCTGTCGCGACAATAAAAAATCGCTTATTACCCGAGGAACGAGGCAATGGTTCGACAATGTCAAGTCCCCATTGGGGAAACGACCAAGGATTGGTTATAGAGCTTAACTCCTCAGCAGGCAGGTGGGTCAAAGGAGAGAACTTCTGGCACTGTTCACACTTTTTCACGTAACATTCGGCATCAGCTCTCATTGTCGGCCAGTAATACCCCTGTGTCACGGCTCGATGAGCCAAAGAGCGACCGCTAGAATGGGCGCCACAACTGCCTTCATGTATTTCGGTCAGAAGTGCTTCGACTTTATTCGGATGAACGCATTCCAGGTATGGACCAGAAAGGGATTTTTTATAAAGCTTTCCTTGCGGATCCAAATAGTATCGTAGGGCTTTATTTCGCAGCTTATGCGCTTCTTTTTTGTCCGCTGGGAGCTATTTAAAAGACAGGAAAGCAGCAATGAAGTCCATCTAACTTGGTCCTAACTCTATGACATTGACCTGGACTTCCTCAGAAGGGCTAATGCTCGGCTCTGGGATGAAACCAACTTCCATGGTCCTCTAAGTTAATGGCGGAGGCTAGGCAAGCCAGGGCATCTGCATGTGTGTTCTGGTCACGGGTTATTTGGTTCAATTCATGATGGTCGAATTTTGCCAGCAAGGAATTTGCCGTTTTCATGTAAGCGGCCATACGGTCGCTTTTTGCTGCGTACTCCCCCTTTAGCTGATTGGTCACCAATTTTGAATCGCAAAATATAAGCTGACGCCGAGCACCTAGGAGATGTGCATTCCGCAAGTCGATTAACAGGGCCTCGTATTCAGCCTCATTATTTATTGCTTCAAAGCCGAGTTTGACAGCCTGCTCAATTATTGCCCCGTCGGGAGCCATTATCACTACTTCGGCCCCGCTGCCTCGTTGATTGGACAATCCATCACAGCACAGCTACCAAATGTCCCCAACATAAATTCTCTAGTTCGGTTTAGGTTAGATTTCATCGGACTTGAAGTTGGCAAGACCCCCAGTGAATTCGGCTACAAAGTCGGCAAGCACATGTCCCTTGATTGAGGTTCTAGGCAGAAACTGAATATCGTACTGGCCGAGTTCAAGAACCCACTTTGAAACGCGCCCTGATGCTTCTGCACTACAGAGTACCGACGGGAGGGGGTGGTCCGTTAATACCCCGATGGTATGCCCCTGAAAGTAATGCATCAGCTTTCTCGCTGCCATGACGAAGGCCAGAATGAGTTTTTCCAATGGAAGACAGCGTTTTTTGGTGTCAACCATTGCCTTGCTCACATAATACACTGACCGCTGCTCCCCCGGCTCTTCCTTTATCAGTACGGCACTGACGACCCGGTCAGAAACTGCCAGATACAAGATGAGGGGGTCACCTGCCGAAGGTGTTGTCAAGAGTGTAACTGATTGGAGGTAGGTCTTCAGGCCGTTGAAAACGGCTTCGCACTCGGCGGTCCATTCAAAAGCCTTGCCCTGTCGTAGTGTATGAAAGAATTGTCGGCAGCGGTCTGTGGACCGACTGATGAACCTGTTGAGTGCGGCGGCCATCCCCATCAACTTTTGAACCTTTTTCACTGAACGAGGGGAGCCGAGCTCCAAGATTGCTGTGATTTGCCTCAAGTTGGCTTCGATTCCTCGGTGGTTGACAATGTAACCCAAGAATTTGCCAGAGCCGATCCCAAATGCATATTTGGAAGCGTTCAGCTTCATTTTGTATTTGCGTAAAATGCCGAATGTCTCTTCCAGATCGGCTAAATGAGTTTGCTCTTCTTGGGACTTGACCACCATATCGTCAATGTACACTTCCATAGTGTGGCCGAGTTGCTGCTTGAACATGGCAGTGACTAGTCTTTGGTAGGTTGCCCCTGCATTCTTCAGCCCAAAAGGCATAACCTTATAGCAATAGGTTCCTCTTGGGGTGAGGAATGCAGTTTTGTCTTGGTCCTTCGGATGCATGGCAATTTGATGGTAGCCTCTGTAAGCATCGAGGAAGCTCATATGCTGATGGCATGCCGTCGCATCTACAAGTTAATCTATTCTGGGGAGGGAAAAATAATCCTTGGGGCAGGCTTTGTTTAGGTCCGTGAAATCAACGCAGACTCGCCAAGTTCCATTTTTTTTCTTCACAACCATAGTATTCGAGAGCCATGTAGGGTAGGTCACTTCCCTGATTGCCCCGGCGTCAAGCAATCGGTCAACCTCTTCAACAACGGCGGCAGTGTGCTCTGCGGTTGACCACCGGCTTTTCTGAATAATCGGCTTGCATTTAGGGTCAACATTTAAATGGTGCTGCAAAATAGACAGATCTATACCCGGCATCTCATATGGATTTCACGCGAATACATCAAAGTTGCCGAGCAGGAAGGAAATTAGCTGCTATCTGTCGGCTTGATTCAGGGAGGCGCCGACCATGAAGAACCTGTCTGGGTTTCCGTCAATTTCAACTCGATCTAGGGCTTCCGTGGCCTTTTCACTTGGGAGCTGCCCAACGTCGTCGAGGCTCTCTCGATTCGGCACCTCAATAGAATTCACTTGCAACTCTTTTGGCGTCTTTCTAGCAAGGAGATAACATGCTTGTGCCGATTTCTGGGAGCCACGGATTTGCTCAATGTCGCGTTCTGTCGGAAAGCGTATCAGCTGATGATAGGTGCTTGGCACGGCCTGCATAGTATGCAACCAAGTTCACCACATGATGAGATTATACGGCGATGGCAGTTTGACGACCAAGAATTCCACATCCACTGTTTGAGAACCCGCTTGAACAGGTAGTGTGATTTTCCCCAACGGGTATTCTAGATTGGCGTTGAAGCTGAAAAGTGGATAAGGAGCTGGAGAAAGATCCGATTCGGAGAAGCCGAGTTTGGTGAATGTCTTGCAATACATAACTTCTGATGTGCTCCCTAGATCAATGAGTACGCGCTCAACGGTGAATCAATTTACGCATAAATCGATTACCAAGGGATCGATGTGGGGAAGTGTTACTCCGGTCAAATCTGAATCATCGAAAGCAATGCTTGCAGCTTCATGGGGCCGCTTAGCCGGAGTGAGTTGATTTTGAGGGTTGGGATTCGACTGAATCGTATGCACCGCGGATGATATTGGTAGGCTGTATATCATGTGGATCACGCCGAGTTGAGGCGAATCCTGTCTTAGGGCTATTGCTTTGGTTGGGTTGCCTTTTTGGACGTACTGTTGTAGCCGACCATCTCGTACCAATTCCTCCAGGTGATCCTTCAACGCATAACAACTCTCGATGTCATGGCCATGATCCTTGTGACACTCGCACCGCCTATCCTGTCTTCTCGTGTCGGGAGGTCCCACCATTTTAGACGGCCATTTGAAGAATAGAAGGTGTTGGACTTTGGAAATAACCGCACTGATCGGCTCTGACAACTCTGTGTATTTCTTGTCTGCACGCCTTGTGCGCCTGCCATCGACTTGCAGTTGTTCATTTGCTCAGTGGGGGCATTGGTCGCTTGATCGGCGAGAAACTCGTCTCTTGTCTCGTTTAGCCCAATGCCGTGGTTCAGGGCTCTGAGGTGGTACGAAATTTAACGGCTGAGCAATTTCAGAAGGGACCGTCTTGTTAGCCATGTTTCTGGCTTTAACCCGCAAGGCGTCATCTTCCACTTTGCAGTACTCCTCAACTTTCTTCATCAACGACCAGACTATTTTGGGGGGTCTTCTTGTCAAGGAGCTGCGGAGAGCACTATAAAAATGCAAACCCATTTTAAATGCGGTAATGGCCATGGAGTCGTTGCAAGCGTCATCAACAAGATTAAAGCATTCCCAATAGCACGCCGAATACGCTCGTAAGGTTTCTCCCGGCTGGATCTGTATTGCCCAGAGAGAGTCAGCTTGCTTCGGCTGGACCTCATTGGTGATAAATCTTGCCCTTAAGGATTTTTGTAGTTGATGGAAACTCTTAATCGACGCCGGCTCTAACTTATAATACCATTTGACGACCAACGGTCCCAAACTGCTCGGAAATATTCTGCACATGAGAGCTTCGTCGTCTGCATGCAACGTCATGGCTTGCTTGTAGTGACGGATATGATTCGTGGGATCTGATTTTTCGTTGTACAAGGTGAACGACGGGGCTTTGAACTTCTTAGGTAGTACTGCCTTTGCGATCCGTTGCACAAAGGGATCGTGCGGGTCTTTTTCGTTTGAACCATTTCGTCTTCGCTTATGCCTTATACGTGGACTCTTTTCAGAGGAACTGGTAATTTTGGGTAGTCCATTCTTTTTAGGCTTCGGGGATAATGAGTCAGAGTCACTGTCAGTGTCTTGTTGTCGGGCTCGAGGTCGTCGACCACCTGCCCTCAGAGGTCATTCCAGACCTTGGCGTACAACTTGTTTGGACTTCGCCACTTTCAAGATCAAATCCTGACGAAGATGTTCATTCTCAGTGATCATGTTCTCCAACCTCTGTTCGTTTTGCTTTGCTTGTTCCATGATCGCATGCATTGTCTCATGTGCTGAAGTCGAGGGTAAGTCGAAGTTCAAGGCGCGTTTTGCGGTGATAGTTTCTGGTCCTAGCATGCTTGTTGGGGTGAGATCATCTCTCGGTGTAGTTTCATCAGCGATTATCAGAGGATCTTCCGTTGCGCCCGCCATGGATGTAGTTGAGTATTTCCACAAACGGCGCCAATTATGGGAAGTGGATTGGAAATACTCTTTTGATCCACTGGGACACTCGAGATCCTCAGATGATGACCTGGACGACCTGAAAAGAAACAAACACTCCGGTCGGGGGTGTTAGAATTAGCACTCCGACGGTTAAGTCAATGTATACTCTCTTAGTTACTTGTATTTTAAGTTAAGCGTACTAATTCTCACATACCTCTTTCTGGCTAATGTTCTTCTATTTATATCTTTTCTTTCTTGGGCCTCGGGGCTGGGCCCACTTTCAATTTGCCGTATAACTATTTATTCGACTCCTTTTGTTGCAAACCGCTTTTCACTCGGCCCCTTACTGAATCAGCTATTCGACCAAATAGGGAAGGATTTAAATGTGCAAGACGGGGCCGAATGCGATGTATATATTTCGACTCTCCGGGTCCAATTACTCGGCCTCTTTACGACTCCCAATATTCGGCCCCCACAGTTGCCAAAACTTGGAAAATATGGAAGACTGAAGTCTTGATAGAAGACAATAAGTAAAGTGGCAAGTTTTAGATAACACCTGTGAAATATTTTTTACAAATGTTTTTAAGTGTTAAGGTAAGGCCGAGATAAATAAGTTGGAAGTTATGTCCGAGGTATTTTACTCCAAGGAGACTGCACAACTAAAAGAATAAAATTGAAGGCATGAAAAATATTCTAAGTATGGAAACAGTAAAGCATACAAACATACAAACACTTGAAAGAAGAAGTTGTACTTGCATTCAAAAGAAGAAAAAGGGCACTTCGGCCTACAGAGGGATTACTTGTCCAGATTACAAAAGTGGCATGTCAGCCAAATATAAAAACTAAAAACATTGTTCAGAAAAGTACTAAGTACAAAGGAAAAGCTTATAGTTAGACTATTCGGCATCGGTGGCAGGCTGTGTCACGGCCCCAAAAGATAACTGGAAAATCTTCTCGGCAGCCTTCTCAGCCTCAAGCTTGGCGTCAATCTCTTGTAGAGTCTGATTAAGGCTCTTCTCAGCAATTGGCACCTCGGATGTTGTCTTCTTGGGAGGTGCACCTTTTGAGACCTCGTCCTCCTCATCCTGAGTCAAGTCTAGGACTTGCTCATTCAGAGTTAGGGACTTGGCCCCAGCAGGAACTTCATTATCAGCCACTTCGGCCTCATCGTCTTCTTCTTCCCCCCTGCCTTAGTCTCAGATTAGCTTGAAGCGAGAGGGAATGGCAGTGCAAGTCGGTCTTCGTCTTTAAGCGGGGAGTCCTCGGGGACAGCCAACTCCTTTAGAGTAGCCATCCAACCAAAGGTGTAACCCTTGTTGCATGCCTATCTGACTTGTTTCTTGTATTCTTCGAGGACGTCTGCTACCCCCTTGGCATAGGCCTTGTCGTCTTCTGCTTTGATCTCGGCGTCTTTTGTGGCCAAAGTAGCTCGGAGCTCAGCCTGGGCTTTGGCGGTTTTTGCTTCGGCCTCTTTTTTCTCCGCTTTGAGAACCTCAGCAGTAGCCTCTGCAGCACCGGCCTTTTCTTCAGCTTCATCTTGGGCTTGCTTAGCTGTTTTGGCCTGATCTATCAAGGCTTTCATCTTGGCCTCGGCTTTGTTTAGGGACTTGAGCAAACCAGCAGCCTCCTTGGTCTTATGGACCAGCTCCTTCTTCATTTCCTCTGCTTGCATCGCAAATGAGTAGGCATGCTGGATCGCCTAGAAGAAATGCAAAGAACAAAGTTAGTAAATTCAATAAGTATGAAAACAGAGAATGGAGAGTACCAAGTGTTAGGAGTTTACCAGTACAGAATGCTGCACCGTCAGAGTGAAATTTTCATATTCACTGACCTCAGCCATACAATTGAGGTCATTTGGAAGGAACAATGCAGTTAAGAGGGCAACGCGGACCTTAATATCAGCAGCACTATCGCCAGTCCTAACTAGCTTATCCTCGATCGTAATAGATGGGGCCCAAGGGTCATCAGCTATAATTGAACCCGAGGTGGTTGTAGAGTCCGACCTCCATTTTTTGACTTGGTAGATTTAGAGAGGTCGTCCTCAGCAGGCCTCTTCTCAATGGCGAAGGAACTCTTCTCGCCCTTGGCCAATTTTGAAATCGGCAAGGTGTCCTCAGAATCGATCTGAGTCACCGTCGCCTTTGCCTGGGCCTTCTTCAACCTCTTTGGCTTCGATTTGGGCTAGGATTGTGAAGCTGAAGATTGGACTATGACAACATTGAGGATGTAGGCTAGAAGGTCACCAACAACAGCTTTTTTTCGACCCATCTCGTTGGCGGCAATAGCGACAGTGACTTTAGTGCTGAAGCGGATCACTGGAAGTGCAGTCGGTAAGTTGGCTGGATCGTAAGCTGATGCCTCAGTACTTCAGCGTCTTCGGCTACGAGTTCTGCCGGCGGGGGCGGAATAAGAACACATAACGTTTTCAAAATTGGATATCACGGTTAGTAGAGGCCGGTCTTCGGACCGGGCGAAAGGGGGTGCTCATAGCTGACCTTCCCCGATCGTACCCAAGCTCCCGAGCCGAGACAACTCCGGTGATGACGGACATGTGGCCTTCGGCACCGAGTCAGGGTTTCCTAAATTTCCCATTTTTAAAAAAAATATTTAGGTGGCGACTCTGTATCTGGTAAAGCAGTCCATGTTTGGCACTACTTTTTCAACAAAATCTGTTTTCTCAAACGATTTGCCAGATTTGGACTCTTTGGTTCAGATTAAGAACCGTGACACAAATCAAGTCCGAACTGTAGCACGAGGGCCCCCACGGGCGCTGCTACACCCCCTCGGCATAGGCCTTGTCGTCCGCCGCTTTGATCTCGGCATCTTTTGTGGCCAAAGCAGCTAGGAGCTCAGCCTGGGCTTCGATGATTTTTGCTTCGGCCTCTTTTTTCTCCGCCTTGAGAACCTCAGCAGTAGCCTCTGCAGCACCGGCCTTTTCTTCAGCTTCATCTTGGGCTTTCTTAGCTGTTTTGGCCTGATCTATCAAGGCTTTCATCTTGGCATCGGCTTTGTTTAGGGACTTGAGCAAACTAGCAGCCTCCTTGGTCTTATGGACCAGCTCTTTCTTCATTTCCTCTGCTTGCATCACAAATGAGTGGGCATGCTGGATCGCCTAGAAAAAATGCAAAGAACAAAGTTAGTAAATTCAGTAAGTATGAAAACAGAGAATGGAGAGTACCAAGTGTTAGGAGTCTACCAGTATAGAATGCTGCACCGTCAGAGTGAAATTTTCATATTCGCTGACCTCGGCCATACGATTGAGGTCATTTGGAAGGAGCAATGCAGTTAAGAGGGCAACGCCGACCTTAATATCAGCAGCACTATCGCCAGTCCTAACTGGCTTATCCTCGATCGTAATGGATGGGGCCCAAGGGTCATCAGCTATAATTGAACCCGAGGTGATTGTAGAGTCCGACCTCGATTTTTTGACTTGGTAGATTTAGAGAGGTCGTCCTCAGCAGGCCTCTTCTCGATGGCGAAGGAACTCTTCTCGCCCTTGGCCAATTTTGAAATCGGCAAGGTGTCCTCAGAATCGATCTGAGTCACCGTTGCCTTTGCTTGGGCCTTCTTCAACCTCTTTGGCTTCGATTTGGGCTAGGACTGTGAAGCTGAAGATTGGACTATGACAACATTGGGGATGTAGGCTAGAAGGTCACCAACAACAGCCTTTTCTTGACCGATCTCGTTGGCGGCAACAACGATAGTGACTTTAGTGCCGAAGTGGATCGCTGGAAGTGCAGTCAGTAAGTTGGCTGGATCGTAAGCCGATGCCTCAGTACTTCAACGTCCTCGGCTACGAGTTTTACCGGCGGGGGCAAGTAGTGGGGCTCGACGTCAGCGTTGGCGCTGAGAGGGTGGAATCAGTTGTGGAGCAAAAATCGATGGCTACTTTGCTGGGTTAGATGTTGAGGCTTGATCGGGCCTTGGTGATAAAGTAGTTAGGGGAGTTGTCGTAGAAGGTGAGGACTTGCTCTTCTTTGGGACGTCGAGAAGGATGGATTTGTAAGTCGAGATGTAGTTCAGCAGTAGAGGAGCCTTGCACTAATTAACAGGCAAGTCCAGCAGCCTCTTGAAGTCTTTGCTGGGGAAGAATGTTTTGCGCAAGTCTTTGGGTGGTTGAGGAAGGACTGCAAGTAAAAAGCAGACATTAGAACATACAAAAGTATCAAAAATAATAAAGAGTTGAAAGCAAGTAAAGTGACACTTGGCCCTTACCATTTCCCTTTCTAAACACTGTTCGGCTTAAGGGGTAGAGGGGAAGGTCATCATCTAGTGGGAACTCATCTACTGGGAACTCCCAGTTGCCCGAGACGATAAAATAATCGTCCCCAGCACCCTTGTTGGAGTCTGGGAGGTCAGCGATGAGTTTGTATTCTGTGGATCTCGGCTTAAGGTAATAAATGTAGCCATTTTCTGACTTCAGGCCACACATGGTATAACAATATTAGATGTCAGCTAGAGTAATCCCGGCGTTCTCTTTGCTAGCTAAGGCAATTATACCGTTTATGACTCGATAAGAATTAATGGCTAATTGCATCGAGTTAAGCTTATAGTAGTGAAGGACTTGGCGGAAGAGGATGTCAAGGGGGGACCTAAGCCCGCACTCAATGGAGGCTACTACTGGGAAGGGCGTGGAATTGTCTTTGGGCATAATGGAATCCTCCTCCCCAGCCAATCTAAGATGAACGTCGGCAGAGATTGAGAACTCTTGCCTAAAGTATTCAAGCTTCTCTAGGGTGTCTACCCTCCACCTAAACATGCCTATGATATTGGCTAAGAGGGGCAAGGTGATAGAATTCAAAAGAGAATGGTTTTTGTATGGGTTTCAAGGGCCTCGGCTAATCCCTAGAGAGCACTGAGGTAAATTTTTCTTAAAATCAAAGGGATTTTTGGTTCGGTTTTCCTAAAGATCAAGTTTCTAGAACAAATCCCAAGCCTAAGACTATGGAAATAAGAATTGAAGGTAAGAATCTGGAAAAAAAAGACACAGAAAACAGGGCAAAAAGTATGATTCAGACTCAAGAAGGTAGCAGAAAATTAAGAATAGTGATGAACTATCAAGAACATCTAGGCACGTGAAAACAGTGGACATGTATGCATAAGGACCGTGAATCAAAAGTAGATTGAACAAATAAAAATCCCCAAACAAAGCATGCTTTTGTACGCAAAGTGATGGAATTCAAAACACAAACAAATATATTCATGAACGTGAATGCATTCACGAAAGCAGTGTACAAAAGCAGCAAAGTTCGAAGTCAAAACTGAAAGGAGGGGAACAGTGGCTTACCGAAGAAAATGAGGCCGGTATGAAGTACACCAGAGTCAGACGGTGGCAGTGAGCGGAGAAGAACAGCAAATGCTTCGCCAAAGAAGGTGAACGGAGTGGTTGCAGAAAGCACGAAGAAGGAAACAATGGAGGTAGGGGATTTTTAGAGAGAGAAAAACTTGAAAGCTTGGAAAAAATGAGGATGCAAAGGTGAAAAAACGGAGAGAGAGAGAGAGAGAGAGGTGTTTTTTTTATCAAAATACGAAAAGGCTGCAAAATCGCAATTAGTGTGCCTAGGACGACGTGTCTGTTAGGTGGCGTGCACAGAAGTGACCCGACCTGATGGCTCGTGTTAGGTACGGTTCAATAGGGAAGAGACATGTGGCGAAAACGGATGAGTTGCTGTGCATGACAGCTCATATGCGTGTAGAAACTCTTGGAGTTCTTGATTTAATGAAGCAAAGACATCGGCTAGGGGAACGATCTCGGTTAGGGAACTTGAAAAACTTGGCTCTTGGTTCTAAGGCATTGACAAAACACACGGAAGTCTTGGTCATATGGAGCCGATGTGTGATAGCCTCGGTAATGAAGGATAGAGCAAGCCTAGCCGACGTGCTATATGGTCAAATGATATAAGTTCCATCACCTCAAGATGCCGAGGTAATAGAACCTAAAGGGCAGTTGTGGGGCATATTTTTTGAATAACAACACATGGCTAAGGTGGCACCAAAGTGCCAGTCGAGGTGCCACGTGTCTTGGTCATAGCGCTGAGGTAATCTCGGTTAGGCCGAGGTTATCTGTGAAAATACCGGAATCTGAGATGAATAGATAAGGAATAAGAGTCCTAAACTGAGGGAGGACGTCAGCCTGGATAAGGATAAAGCTCTTAGGGAGTTTATCTTTGTCTATTGGAGAGTCCAAGATGAGCATTGGGCCAGAGTCCAAGAGAAACTAGGCTTCTATAGGGATGAGGTTAGTGCTGGCTATAAAAGTAGGGCACCCTCGTGGGTCTAAGGTACGCTTTTGGTATTCTGATTAGTGAATAAAAGCACCATTTGCTATCTTTGAGAGATAATTAAGTACTGACTTGATCGTCGGAGTGCTCCCGGGTAGACGAACTACTGCCGGAGTCTCATCTTTCTGTGACAGGTCGTTCGGGCGTAATTTATTCTGCCTGTGTTCTCCAGCTGAGTACCTGTTTGGCAGTGTGGTCAGAAAACAGCACATACACCATTATTGTTTCTAGAACCACCACCCCAAATCTATAAACATCACACTTCTTGGTCATAGCAATAACTGACGACGAAGCTTCCACCGACCTTCGATTCTGACCAGTGACTACTTCTTCATCATCATCTTCTCTCTCGACTCTTGATTAGGGCTTGTCTTGTTCTTCGATTGCGTTTTGGGTTTTTTAACGCTTCGTTTCCATCTCCTTCACTTATCACATAACACTGTGCACGTGCCTTTTAACTTTAGATTTTTTTAAGTTAATTTTAGAAAGAAAAGGTCTGGGATTGTTTTTGGCTATTTTTAGTCTTAAAAAAAAAATAGATTTTTTTTAGTTTAATAAGATAAAATATTACATTCAATTCATATTCATAACATTTATTCTTTTACAAAAGTAAAAAAAGCCAAAAAACTTACAACGAGACTTTTTAGCTGTGGGCTAAAATGTTAAAAAGTTAAAAAGTCAAACCCATAATTAAAAAAAAAAAAAATCATAATCAGATGACGCATCCTGCATAACTAAAAATATGATATGTCGTAATTAAAATAAGATTGTAATTAAAAAAAATGAATCATAATTAAATAACAAAATGACATAAATTAAAGGCACATAGTAAGAGTTGTGTATAATAGAATTTTCCATTTTATTTTGCCTTATATTTTCTAAATATTTTTTATTTTACATTTTTTCCCTCACTTGAAAGTTTTCAAATTTTTTATCTTAGTTTGGGAAGAGTTAATTTAGTCTGACTTTTTAACTAATAAATTAGTTACGTTTCGAAAGAAAGCCTTTTAGGTTTTTTTTTTATTATTTAAATGTGATAATTGTGAGAGAAAAATAAAAAAATTATGGTTTAAATGTGACATTTCATCTTATTGATTAAATTAACTTATTTTATCTTTTTATAATTATTTAGTCACTTAAACGAGCTCTAATGTCATTTTAAAAAAGAATAAACATGATTTTTTAATTATATGTATATATATATATTTATCTATTACATATATTTATCTATTAATTAACTTGACGTAAAATTTGAACAATAACTTTTAAAATTTGTTCCCTATTATTCAAAATTTTGGGGCCTGTCTCCTATACTTCAAAAAATCAATTACTAGTATAATAGAGTTTTTTAAGCAAATAACAAAAGATTACAAGTTAGTAACGAATAAGTTTTATTTTAAAAAAATTAAAAATAAATAGATTTTGTCTTTGAATTTAGAGTAAATTATAAACGCACTTTTTGAGATTTAATTAAATTATAAATTATTCCTTATGGTTTTAGAAATTACATTATGCCCCTATAATTTTTAATTTCATAACAAATAGGTCATTTTATTAATAAATCATCAAATTAATTAACAATTTTTAATAATGTTAAAATTTTATTTTAATTAATAATTTAGATAATTTTATTATTGTATAGGTGAACAGTTAAAAATTTCATTTTTTCAATTAATTCTGTTAAATGAAAAATTTTGACAGGAAAGTATTTATAATTTTTCAAACCACAGAAGACAATTCATATTTTAAGCAAACTTCAAAAAATATATTTGTAATTTATTCTTGAATTTATTAAAATACTTTTTTCTACCCTTTTTCCTCTTTACTCATTCTCTTTTATCCTTGTGCTGTCATTGAAAACCACATCTTTTTCACTCTTCTATGCAAAAATGTTTTAAAAACAAGTACAACTTTCACTTAAAACCCACACAAAATTGACCGAGTAAGGTGAATACTTCGAGTTGATCTTCGTTAAAAATAAAAAATAAATCATGATTCATAACATTATTTATTTTGTCGAAGGTCTTTTTTTTTTTAAAGTTTAAATTATGTTATTTTTTTAAAACTTGAAGAAAATGCACAATTTTTATAGTTTTTGCATAATTACACTAACAATCTTTCTAGTAAAATTTACAAATTAAAATTAATACAAATAGTTTAAAAACATAAAAAGACATAAAAATAAAATGTACATTTCAATCTAAATAAATGTTAATATTATTTTTTTTATACAACTAACGAATTTATGATAAAAAAGATTAATAAGTATTATATTATTTAAATGTTAAAGAAATTTAATGTCAAATTTGTAAAATTTATTATATTTTTCTCAAATTTTAAGGTAAGTGTAATTTGGGCTTCTCTTTTTTTATTTGTCTGTAATCTTCTACCCCTGTTTTTTAACTAGGATCCACGACTAGTTGCGTAGCTTAAGGTCAAAACTCGATGATAGGTTAGGGGATTTAGAAGGTAAGTGCAATGATTTATTTTTATTTTCATAAACTATTCACTTAATTGAATCTCTTTTGCTGGTAATTTCATTTTAATGTGTTGAATGTATATATATATACATATATAGGAGTGGTGTTTTAAGAAGTTGCCACAAAAAAAATAATTAATTTTTTTTGACTTTTTAATAATTTTTTTAATTTTTTATATAAAAAATAGAAAAATAATATGAAAAAAAAAAAAAAAACCAAAAAACTAAAAAATCAACTTTCTAAAACAGCCCCCATAAACTCACATATGAGCAAATGCAATTTTAGCTTCGAATGTAGACCTTGACGATAATTGTAGCGATCTGTGTACTGTGTAAATCACTTGTCGCCATTCCAAAAACTAACAAATTGGTCCAAATTTTCTGTATATCCGGAGGTCAAGTGATACGGAGAAACCAATTCAAAAATCGATTTTTTTTTTTGAAACCCTAAAAGATTTGAAACCATGTTGTCTGACAATACGTGTGCTAATATATGAAGTGTTTATAAAGATTGTTGCAGATTGTGATGAGTGGTGCAATTTGAGGAATTGGGTTGTTTTTGTAAAATCCGAGAATGGTGTTAGTGTTCGCAATTGGGGATCTTCACATCCCACACAAGGCATCAGATTTGCCTTCTAAGTTCAAATCCATGCTTTCCTGGCAAGATTCAGCACATTATTTGCACTTGCAATCTCTGTATCAAAGTAATTCTGTTCTCATGAACTTTTACTTTTTTTTCTTTTTATTTTTTGGGTTACTTAATTTTCCTTATGTTAATTTTATTAGTTTAATCTGCTTTGAGTTATGGTGCTTCCTTATCATAAACAGAATGATGTTGGAAATGTTTTTGGTTTACTGAAGGGCTGTTTGGTCATTCTTTGTATAAATTTATTTTGGACAATATATTTAATTTCTTTTCGAATGAATTTAAATGGTTACAAGTATACTTTTTATGAAATTTTGCCTTTGGGATATCATCTACTTTGTTGTCTTGGAATTTTAAGTTATGGTAACCTAAGTCATAATCGAACAACACATAGGCTTCAGGTAATATTACCTCGTAAAGGTTAAATGGCATTATTCACGCTACTTGGAGCTCAACCCTAATCTAGTGATTGTAAAATTACTTTTTAATAAAATAAAATTGAAGGTCTTTTTTTTTTAGTCAATTTAGATGTAATATTACATATTGGTTATGCTATTGATCTGATTGGGCACACAATACTACAATATTTCTTCCTATCTTTCTAATACCTTGTGCACCATTCTCTAATCGGATATTGTTATATTTTCATAAGCAGGAAGTTCATGATTACTTGAAGAGCCTTTGCCCTAGCTTGCATATTACTCGCGGTGAATATGATGAAGATGCCCATTATGCCGAAACCAAAACACTTACAATTGGACAATTCAAGCTTGGGCTGTGCCATGGTCATTAGGTTTACTTTTCCTTCTATCTTTGTTTTTAAAAGGTTTAGGATGGTGACCAGTTTTGATTCTTTTGATCCAACTGCATGAGTGTAATTTTTCTCAGTTGAACCTTAAAAAGTATATTCACGAGGGTGGGGTCGTCATAAGCCCCAGGTCTGCGACTGGTGCAACAGCAGCATCACATATGAAGTGAACCCAAGTTTCGTGCTCATGGACATTGACGGCCTGCTTCTTGTTGTCTATGTTTATGAACTCATTGACGAGAAATGTTTCAGAAATGGTTTGGAAAAAATTTGGAAAATAAAATTATTTTTTAATTTTGGTCTATTATTTAGGTGGGACCAGTGCGCCAAAGTTGGCGAGTCTAGGTGGTAACACGTTCTATGCAGCGTTGTGATTTACATGGTATATTTAGTTGCTCAAAACCATTATTGGGTGAATAGGAAATTGAAACCAAAGTGAGCTCTATGGAAATAGAGTTTTTGGTGAAAATTCCTTAAGGTTTGTATAATGGTTGGTCCCACGTTGATTTGGTGCAAAGTTTTGAGTTGGTTTATAAGGTATGGGATTGGAACTTGGGGTAAGCCCCAAAGGGCACCCAAGTTTTGTAAAGAGAAAATGGGCTAGACCTATTGGAACCAAAAATGACCACACGCGTGCCGTTCGGGCGGGTTGGGTTGGGCCTGGCTTGGACGCGGGTGCGTGTTGTGAGATTGGGCTTGTTCGGCCCAATACTAATCTTTTTGGGCCAAAAACATTTGAATTCAATTTTATTTTTTGATAAAATAAAATATGTCCGACTTAAATTTCAATTTTTGAATTCAAAATTGTTGCACCTCTTCAGAATTTGTTTTGTACAGGTTCACTGGCCAATAGATCCGAATCTGTCCAGATTCAAACCCAAAATAGTTTTATCTGTTTGAAATTCAAACCAGATCTGTTGATCTGTCCGAATAGGTATTGCACCTATTAAGTTCAAAATGAAAAAACCACCAATCCATCTATAAATAGGCAGCCCTCATTTGATGTTTTCATAGAAAATTTTCGTCCAAATAATTCTGCAACTATTCTCTACATATTGTTGCATTATTTTCTTGTGAGAAAGAGTATAAATACAAAGTGTGTTCGTTGTGCAAAAAATTTGTAGTGCTGTTATTTTTCGTTGATTGATCATTTTATCTTGAGAGATAGACGTCCATATTCTAAAAACATCGTGGAGAGGATGAATCTGTCTTAAGGACACAGTGTTAAACACTAGACTTGATCAGAATATTGTTCAAGAATTTAATCAAGTAAGCTGTTTATTTATTTTCTGTTTTTATTTATTTATATCAGATTTTGATTTTGTTTTTGTAACAAAATAAAATATGTTTTTATTTATTTAATTTTATTTCTAGTTTTATTTTTGTAATCAAACATTATCTTTCCTTTCCTGTTGTTCTTTTGTATTCTGTTTGTAATTTAATACACAAACATAATTTATTTATTTAAATACAGTGAAGATTGTCCAACAATCTTAAAACAGATTATTTTTTGGTGTCTTCATTGTATTTAATTTTCTATGTTTTCGCAAAGTGATATTTTGGTTGGAAAACAAATAGTAGTAATATACTGTCTTTTTTCTTTGACAACTAGTAGTAATATATTGGTGTCATCAACAATTGCAGAATATTAATTTGTGTTACAGAAAATTATTATGGTATTTTATTTTTCTAGTTTTAGTAACAAGGAAAATAAAATTATTTTGGATTATAATTTATTTTCTAGTTTTAGTAACTAGAAAATTAATTTGTGTTTTGGTTTTTACTGATTTTTGTAATCAGATATTATGGCTACCGCAACTGAAACTGTAACCGGAAGTGGTACTCCAATTGTAACACCAACTCTGGTCCCTATCCAGAACCATGTTCAAGTTCCAATAAATCATGGAGAAAAATCAAAAAAATTTAATGGTACTGAGTTTAAGAGATGGCAGCAAAAAATGTTGTTTTATCTAACAACTCTAAATTTGGCCCAGTTTCTCCGTGAAGAGGCTCCAGTACTGAGAGAGGATGAAAGTGATCAGCAAGTTGTTGTCGCTATAGATGCTTGGAAGCATTCTGATTTCTTGTGCAGAAACTACATCCTCAATGGCCTTGACAACATGCTGTATAATATTTACAGCCCTCTAAAAACAATAAAAGAATTGTGGGATTCTTTGGAGAAGAAATACAAGACAGACGATGCCGGCACGAAGAAATTTATTGTCAGTAAATTTCTGGACTTCGTTATGGTAGACTCCCAAATGGTAATTTCTCAAGTTCAAAATTTTCAAATAATTTGCATGATATTCATTTTGAAGGTATGTCTCTTAGCGAGTCTTTCCAAGTCGCTGCTTTAGTGGAAAAGTTACCACCGGCTTGGAAAAATTTCAAAAATTATTTAAAACATAAACGCAAAGAGATGACCACGGATGGGTTGATTGTAAGATTGAGAATTGAGGAAGATAACCGAAAGGCTGAAAAGAGGAATGAGAAAAATCCCATAGAGTCCAAGGCTAATGTTGTTGAACAAGTTCATAAACCACATAACAAAAAGAGGAAGTTTACCAGAGATGGTCCTAAATAAGGCGACAACAATAGCAATAAGAAGTTCAAAGGAAAATGCTATAACTGTGGCAAGACTGGACATTGAGTTTCTGACTGCCGCCGCTCTAAGAAGGATCGCGGAAGTACAAGCAAGAAAACCACCAATCAAGCCAATGTGACAGAATTAGATTGCATCTCTGATAGGGTAAATGACATCAATCTCTCTGCTGTGGTGTCTGAGGCTAATTTGGTTGGAAATCCCAAGGAGTGGTGGGTTGACACTGGAGCAACTTGTCACATATGTGAGGACAAGAAGATGTTCACTACCTACAATGAGGCTACAAATCGTGAATAACTTTTCATGGGAAATTCTTCTACTTCTATTGTGGCTGGACAAGGAAAGGTGATATTGAAGACGACTTCAGGGAAGGAACTGACCCTCAACAACGTACTGCATGTACCAGACATCAGGAAGAATTTAGTTTCTGGTTCTTTGTTAAGTAAAAATGGCTTTAGGCTAGTCTTTGAGTCTGATAAATTTGTATTAACAAAGAGTGGTATGTATGTTGGTAAGGGATACATGAGTGATGGTCTCTTCAAATTAAATGTAATGATGGTTGTACCAAAAGTTGCTATTAATAAGAATAGCACATCTTTTGTTTATATTCTTGAGTCAAATTTATGGCATGGTAGATTAGGACATGTGAATTTTGATGCTTTGCATAGATTAATTGGTTTGGATTATATACTAAAGTTTGAAATTGATTCTAATCACAAATATGAGATTTGTGTAGAAGTGAAACTAAGGCTCTATTTAAATTGGTTGAAAGAAAAACCGAACCTCTAGAATTAATTCATACTGATGTATGCGATCTTAAATTTGTTCAAACTAGAGGAGGTAAAAAGTATTTCATAACATTTATTGATGATTGCACAAGATATTGTTATGTATACTTACTTAGAAGTAAAGATGAAGCCTTAGAAATGTTTAAACTCTACAAAACTGAAGTTGAAAATCAACATGGTAAGACCATTAAAATGGTAAGAAGTGATAGGAGTGGTGCATATGATGCACCATTAAATGAATTTTGTGCACAACAGACATTATTTACCAAACTACATCACCCTATTCTCCACAGTAAAATGAAATTGCTGAAAGGAAGAATAGAACCCTTAAAGAAATGATGAATGTCATGTTACTAAGTTCAGGCTTACCGCAGAACTTGTGAGGAGAAGGAATATTGTGTTCTAATTATATTCTTAACAGAATACCCCACAAGAAAACTAACAGTACTCCTCATGAATTGTGGAAAGATCGACCACCTTCCTACAAATACGTAAAAGTGTAGGGGTGTTTGGCAAAAGTTGAAATTTTTGTTCCTAAAAAGACTAAGAGTGGATCAAAAACAGTAGATTGTGTATTTATTGGTTATGCTCAGAATAGTAGTGCATATCGGTTTTTGACTTATAAATCAGAAATACCTGATATAAATGTGAACACTATTATAGAGTCGAGGAATGTTGTATTTTTTGAACATGTCTTTCCTTACAAGAAAGGACATGAATTAAGTTCACAGAAAAGAACTTATGATTGCATACAAAGTCAAGAGACTAATGACAATCAAACACAAGAGACTAGTAATGGTCTCGACCAACAAGATTTAACTAATGATAAACCAAGACGAAGTAGGAGAGCAAGAACATTAAAATCTTTTGGTCCATATTTTCTGACATACCTGTTAGAAAATGAACCTCAAAGCTTTAAGGAAGTAATGACAGGTCCTAAAGCACCTTTGTGGAAAGAGGTTGTTAATAATGAAATTGAATCGATTATGCAAAATCATACTTGGAAATTGGTGGATCTTCCACCTGGTTCTAAACCTCTTAGATATAAGTAGATATTCAAGAGAAAAATAAAAGTAGATGGTTCAATAGACAAGTATAAAGCAAGACTTGTAGTAAAAGGTTACAAACAAAAAGAAGGTTTGGACTATTTTGACACATATTTCCTTGTGACAAGAATAACATCTATCTGTATGCTTATTGCCATAGCAGCATTGTATAATTTAGAAATACATCAAATGGATGTTAAGACAACTTTCTTAAACAGTAATCTAAATGAAGAGATCTATATAGAGCAACCCGAAGGGTTTGTAGTACCGGGGCAAGAAAATAAAGTTTGTCAGCTTGTAAAATCTCTTTATGAATTAAAACAAGTATCTAAGCAATGGTATGAAAAATTTGATCATGCTATGCTTACTAATGTGTTTAAGATAAACGAATGTGACAAGTGTGTCTATGTTAAAACTACTGACCAAGGATATGTCATAGTTTGTCTTTATGTGGATGACATGCTTATCATTGGAAGTAGTCAAAACATGATTAAATCAACTAAGCAAATGCTTAATAGAAGATTTGATATGAAATATGGGGGTCACAGATGTTATATTAGGAATGAAAATTACTAAAACATCTGACAGATATCCATTATCTCAATCACATTATATTGAGAAAATTCTTGGTAAATTTATCAAGGATAATATGAATGTAGCTAGAAGACTTGTAGACATCAGTCTTTATTTATCGAAAAATAAAGTTGATGCGGTGTCTCAGATAAAATACTCCCAAATCATTGGAAGTCTAATATACCTATGTAGACGCGCCCGGATCAGGCTTGCTACTACAGTTCGGACTCAATGTCACAGTTTTGAATCTAGTCTCGCAAAGTGCAATGCAAGACCGATAAATCACCAAAGAGTCCAAATTCGGCAAATCGTTTTGGAAAACTGATTTTTTGTAAAGAAGTGCCAAACATGAACTGCTTTGCCAGATACAGAGTCGCCACCTACATATTTTATTTATGGAAAATTTAGGAAATCCTGACTCGTTGCCTAAGGCCACGTGTCCGTCATCACCAAAGTTACCTCGACTCGGGAACTTGGGTACAAGAGGGGAAGGTCATGCAATGAGCACCCCCGCTCGCCCGATCAAAGATCGGCCTGTACTAAGTATGATATCTTGTTTTTGAAAACATATGTGCTCTTATTCCGATTAATTAGCCAATCTTACTACGTGATGCGCACAGCATACAAGTATAGACTAGATCGCCTAATTTGGAACAAAGCATTGCATATTTGTTTGTTTGAAAACGGTTTGAAGTTTGCTACTTGCAAGTAGGCTAAATCCGAGATTCAATGAATTGTTTCAATTCAAGTAATCCAACCTTCACCCACAGGCATTCAGGCAGTTGAAACACTTAAGCACATAGTCTCATGGCAAGCATGCTATCGTGGCGACATTCACACTCATGCGAGATGCTAAAGCATAAACACTCACAGTGTACTCCGAGCCAAAACAAAGAACTAGTTAAAAATCAATGCATGATCCTAGTTTATATTGAGATGGCTAATGCAACACATGCGAAAATGCATCTAAAATAGGCTCGGCTGTTCTAAGATGGTATATGAAATGCAACTTGATAACATGCTGTTGAACACGTATTCAAGTAATGTATTGAAAGTACAATGTGGTTAGTATGATGCGCTGAGCCCGGTGTATGCAAGACAGATGAATGGATGCAAACATGCGAGCATAAGTATGCAAATTGAAAATGACCCTAAACTAACCATCGAAAGCGGTTAAGTAAAAGGGAGAAAGATGTGGGGTTTGGAAGACATACATCGCACACATGCACGCTTATTACAACAATTGTGCCCTCTCGACGGAGGGTCCAAATGAATACGCTAAGCTAATCTAAGCTAAGCTAAGTAATTAATCTAATTAAGCTAATTAGACTAATTATTACACAACCAAATTGAATAACTAGCTACAACTAATTATTACATTAGTTTAACTAATTAACAAATTAATTAATTAATTACAAACAACAAATGCTAACTAACAAGTAAACGTTTAAACTAAGCTGCTCCAGCTCTGTTTGAAGAAGAAAAGGATGCATGCTCGCATTCCGTCCCGAAAGCTCTCCAAATGCTCTTTAGAGGCTCTGTTTGCAGGGTGTCTTCCAGTGCTTGCTACTGAAACTTACCAAAACACTGCTGGGGAGTGCACCAGTGGCCTGCCGGCCATGAGAAGCTACTGCCGACCCCACTGCCGACCAATGATGCACACTACCGACCAAGGATGAGGGGGGTGCCGGCCAAGGATGAAAGGCTACCGGCCACTGGTGTGCTGTGACACCAAGTTGCAACAGAGCACAAAACAGAGAAAATGGAGGGTCTCCCAATGATATGTACACACTATGCCACCCCATATCACCTCGAAACATCAAGGGAGAGGCATAATCAGATCCAAGACCATCAATCATGCATCTCGATGCATGATGGCCAAAGATCCAACTTGTGCGAATCAATGTAAAATGAATGCACAAATAAACACATAAATGCCTAGAACTCTATCATGGATAATCAAGAGCATCGGCGACCGAGAATTAAGACACGTCTCATCACTTGAAGTATGAATCATCCCTCGTTTCTCCTGCTCGGATTAACATTTAATCCAATTAACAATGCAATGCAAGGATGGCATACACAATGCTAACTTGAACATGCAATCATGCAATATGACTTAAGCATGCAAAATGCAGTGTAATAAACATGCAACAACATGTAATGGAACTAGCATGCGACAACATGTAAAGATGGAGCAAGCATAGAACAACATGCAAGACAAGCATGCAAAATGCAATGGCTCATCAAAGAGGCCTAAGAGCACAACTCTCTAGAGTGCTTAAGGAGTGACAAATGTACAAGTGTAACAACACTAAGTACACTGAAATTAAGTAAGAAATGATGTCAAATCCTTCAAACGACACAAGTATGGCATGCAAGGGTCCTAAGGCATGAAAGCTAGCAAAGAATACCACAAAGGGGGGGCATGCAATACATGGCACAAGTGCATGAATTAAGCATGGATAGAGCTTAATTAGATCTAAACAAAGACTTAAACATGCTGAGATGAAGGCTCAAATACCTAGGCACGCAAGCATACAAGCTAAGCCATAAACTAGGCAATAGTGCACAACACTCAAAGACACTTAAAGCGTGAATGAAGTGGGAATATAGCAATGCTACATGCTCTGAAATGAAGCATTAAATGATGCCAAGCGGAAAATAAGGAGTAAACATAGCATGCATGAAGCATCAAAACACAAAGCTAGCAAGGCCAATTGCACTACAGCTATACAAAGCATGAAGGATATGGCAAAG
>NW_021024909.1:836441-854084 GCF_004153795.1 Camellia sinensis | reverse complement strand
AGCAAATGATTAAACGACATTTTTAACTTAAAAAAACAGATTATAACATGAACAACCAATTAATTTTCTGAGGCGAGGTGCGGCAGGCCACTAAGGGCGGGAGCGTTTTACAAGTAAAAACCAAAATAATCGCCACACAGTTCTCAAGGCTATTAGCCCGTTGGATCCGAATGATCTAACTAAGAGTCAATCGCTCAGGGATGGGCCACCTGGGCCTTTTCCAAAGGACCGATCCGATTTGAAGGTCACCTAGTTGTTTTTTAAGGTCTGTTCCTTACAACTCGTTGAGCATAGAGTTCATCACGGCCGCAACCCGCGGATCTGTTTCCCTAGTGGCCAGAGTGACCACACACAGTGGAATAATTTCCTGACATAAAATACACACTCATTGGTCCCAATAATCAATTACACATTCAGTATTCGCAACAAACATGGTGGTTCATCTTATAAACATGAGACCAAAGCAAATAGTTTACAGTTATGCCAATTTCACACGTGTTTCAGAAATTTAATTTGATTCAATTGATAATATAATAATTTATCAAAGCAGTTTAGTCTTGAAACAACAATTTAATTTTTCAACTGTTCAGGGTAGGGGAACATTTATAAAAATACGTAGCATGAAAATACTCACCTGGAAACGAAATAATATAATCCTTGAATAGAGTATGAAAGTCCAACTAGTGCCCCTGAACCAATATGAAAACTACACGTCACTACTAATTTAAAAATACTAAAGAATACGAACTAAGTAACCCCAAACTAAAGCGCACTAACACGGCTCAACCCAACTCACCGTTACTCTTAAATATTACCTAAGTTCATGTTCTTCAAGGTCTAAAATCACCCAAGACATAGGTTCCGATCGAAACTTAACTAAAAATAACTTTAAGATAAAACAGTGTTTTAAACTAGTTTTCCCAATCTATTCGCTAACTTTGAAAATTTCAAAACCCACTCCACGCTATTCGAAAAATTCTAATAACCTCCAGATATGATCTAATATATCCTAAGTTTCAAACCCAATTGGTTTCACTTGATTTTCTTATCAAAATAATTATCTACAATTTATTATATCCAAAAAGGTTGTTTTCTGCAGCACTTTTAAGAAATTGACGGTTCTCTTAATATACACGAGCAATCAATGCAAGGCCAAAAACGTACGAAACTAGACTTGTAACCGGTTCTAATGACACTAATTTGATAATTTTTGGATTTATACCCAAAGAGAACAACAATCCCGAATTTACTGTTTCGGACTGGTTTCCTGGACAGATTTGAATACCTCAATTTATATGGATTTTGACTCCCAAAAATTATGAAAAAATTCAGATATGCAATTCAATGTGTAATTGATCTACTGTAAAAATTTCATATTAAAATTCATCCGTTTGATATGGTTTCTTGATTTTTAAAGTTTGCGATTCTGTGCAGAATTTTTTGGACTGAAAATTACACCCAATCTTTACACATAAATTTAGCTCCTCAAGTTTCTTAATAGGATATCTATATACACAATACATAAACCTACAACCTCTCCATGAATGAATAAAATAATTATAGAATAAGGATAGAACAAAGAAAGAAGAGAAGAAAACCTAAGAGGGCTAACCTTTGATGATCACACACAACACAACACACCCAAAAGTTCTTTGATTGCAACATCTTCTTCTTTTTTTTCCTTCTCTCAAACCTTCTCCCGTGGCTGCTGTGTTGTTGCCCTATGTGGTGAACAAATAATAGAGTAGGGTTTGTGTTTATTTTATTTTATACTAGTAGTGGGCACACATAGGTCAAATAAATAAATAAATATACAAAATATATGTATAAGTTATATGTAACTCAAATGGTAGTAGTCTTATATATTAACTTTGTGGTCTAGAGTTCAAGTCACACCCTCCTCTCTCTCTCTGTATATATATATATTTTTTATAATAAATCTTGCCTCTAAATTAAATGCTTTCACCACAAATTTATTTTAAGTTTAAAATTAATTAAAACATCCTCCAATAATATTTAATTTGCACCTTAGAATTCACCACAAAAATATTTGAGATTGTAATATTATTATTTAATTATTTACTTAATTTTTATATTCGGGTTCTCACAGTATGTCTCCCTCCTGGCCGACATCTTTCTCTCTAGGATTCTGATCTCGAGTTTCTTCGCTGCAGTTATCCTCCTCTACGTTACGGTCAATGTGTTTACCACTTCCAGTAGGGATGTTGTCCCCAATCTTCTCTTTTTGTCCGTCGTTAGCCATCTATTTTCCTTTCTTTACCACAGACGGCGCCAAATTGTGTGTGCTGTTTTCTGACCACACTGCCAAATAGGTACTCAGCTAGAGAACACAGGCATAACAGATTACGCCCGAACGACCTGTCACTGAAAGATGAGACTCTGGCGGTGGTTCGTCCACCCGGGGGCACTCCGATGATCAAGTCGATACTCAATTATCTCTCAAAGATAGCAAATAGTGCTTTTACTCACTAATCAGAATACCAAAAGCATACCTTAGACCCACGAGGGTCTCCTACTTTTATAGCCAGCACTAACCTCATCCCTGTAGAAGCCTAGCTTCTCTTGGACTCTAGCCCAATGCTCATCCTGGACTCTCCAATAGATAAAGATAAACTCCTTAAGAGCTTTATCCTTATCTAGGCTGAGGTCCTTCCTCAGTCCATGATTCTTATCCCTTATCCATTCATCTCAGATTCTGGTATTTTCGCAGATAACCTCGACCTAGCCAAGATTACCTCGGCGTCATGACCAGGACACGTGGCACATTGGCTGGCACTTCGGTGCCACCTTGACCATGTGTTGTTATTCAAAAAATATGTCCCCACAGGAAAGTATCCAACCGAACTCCTTTCTTCTGTGTCATCATCATCATCTGCTCAAATAACTCTACTGAAGGACCTAGGGATTGCTTTTTTCCGAGTCTTTTTCAACCAATCAACTAATTATGCTTAAGTCCCAACCCATGATCTTGGCCAACAATGCTGCAGGTGTCTCGAGTGTTTCTTGTTCACAAACTGCCCTACCAAAGCCTCTGCAGGCATTAGTTGATGAATCAGGGGATATATAATAATGCCATGGACAAAAATTAGCTGAGGTTGATCATGGATTTTCTTTTCTGTTGTTTATTTTGATACATGATTAATGAGTAATCTTGAACCACTTATTGTGTATTGCATGACCATGTTTTCCATACAGATTTTTTTTATACATAAAATTTATATAGCATAATGTGTAGTGACAGTATTTGGAATTATAAACTACAATGGTATGTTTTTTATTTCCAATGAATGAATGTAAATGTGACATATCATTGTTTATGAAATTTCTATATACAAATTCTGTGTATAATATTATCATTTTTAGTAACATAATTGTTTATTAGAGGAGACTGGCAATGAAAAGCAAGAATGCATATAGATAAATAAAGCAATGCAAATTTCATCATGGCATTATTATTCTCCAATAATTTAATAATCCCATTAATTTTTGCATTGGTTTGTCTCTAATTAATTTGGAAGCCATGATTAGGCCACATTTGAAAATATAAACTCATTTCAACCGAGTCAGTCCTCCTCTCTATCTTCTTCATCCTTGAGGCAAGTCCTGGGAGATCTTTCTTCCCCCAAGATTTTCCACCAACTTCAACTGCACTAAACTGACTAAATCCGTGGATGAAATATAAAATGGGGCACCAAAATGATTTAAAATGACATGGAAAAATGATCACCATATGGTTATTTTTGATAGTCTAGGGGAAATTTAGTTGTAGTTTTGTTACGAACATTGTGTTTTTTTGTTTATTTATATATTCATTTATTATTATTATGACGCTGTGGTGAGCAAATTTATGAGGTTTTGTGGTGTCTTTTGTTATGATGTTTACATTTTTTGTGGTATTAGTTACAAATTATTGTAATATAGTTATGAAATTATATATAATATGAGTAATGATATACAAATAGAAAACGTGCACAAAATAATGTGACTCAATATGAATTTTTCACTTTTAAACAAAAACAATTATGAAAATGATTTTTATTACGAACAAAAATTACACTGACACATTATTTTTATAGTGTTTTCAGTATAAAATTTATGTACAATTTTTCCTTGAGAAAATATCTTATTCTCGAATCGTTTTGTTTCAACTGATTTTTTTTTTCTTTATTTTTTTATAATGTGTAGGGTATCTTAAGCCAGGTGCACACCAGACTAAGGTCTCGTTTGGTATGTGTTTGTTTTAGTTTAAAAATCAATAAGTTATTAAAAAAATTAAAAAGTCTATAACTTATACAAAAAAATCAAAGATTCTCTTTTCTTTTACTTTTTGCATATTTTTTCGTAAAAAACTAAAAAATCATTTCAAATATACTAATTTTTTTTACCTCATATTTTAACAAAAAAATCAAAAAATATTAAAACATATGTTCCCAAACAAGGCCTAAGTTGCCTTGTTAGACATTGAATGAGTGTGCACCATTGAACTCCACCAATTGCGAAGTGGACAGTCAGACTTGTCCAAATGTGATGTTCAGTGTGACCGTCCAAGGGGTTGAGGGCGTTAGATTTAGGCCAAGTTTAGCATCTCTTCAAAAAATTAAAAAGTTACTCAAAAAGTTAAAAAGTTATTACTATTTACCAAAAAAAATATTAAAAAATTAATTTTTCACATATCCATACAACTCAGCAATCATGAAAAATCTGGCGCTGTGCAGCGTTTGTTGAATACTATTACACAGTTTTGGTGCAATTTTCACACACTGCTGTTCGACCTGTGGGGCCCCATCACGGGTCCCGTTTTGATAATTTGAACCGTTTAATGTGTAAAACTCGTCGAGTACTATATGTTTGTAAAAAATCACATTGATCGGATATCGATAACTACATGATCAAATCAGTTTTGTATAAAAAAATGGATGGTATTATAATTAATGTACGAGCAAGAAATAATCTTCTTGTATAATCCTATTGATCAAGTCCGCGCTCCTCCAAACGTCGTTGCTTTACTCCCTGAAAACACAAACGTTAGCTAGCCGGCGGGTGTGTGTCAGATACCTCTCCGATGCTTAAGTCAGCAAAATAGGAAAATAGACAAAAGCTCTGTGTATTCGAGAATCAAAGTTGTGTTACCTCTCCAAAGGTGATGTTGTGAGCTTTTATAGGTTCCGCATGGCACAATCCTTGTAGGACTCTTATTTCTCCATGTAGAGTCCTCCTAGGAATCACACTCCTGAAAGATAATGCTTATCTTCAACACCTCCCTCATTGCTTAAACCAAGTGAGATGGTCCTAGCTCGGTGGTATGTCCAAACGACCGAGCTAGCATTGCCATGGCACAATGACAATGCAACCAAGCTAACAATGCTCATGTTACATTTATCCCGACGCTTTATGTGTAACATGTACCTCGGCTTCGCCTGTAGATCGCGCTAACCGTAGCTTACTTGGACCGAGCTACTCAACAGCCATGTCCTGGATAATACTATTACACAGTTTTGGTGCAATTTTCACACACTGTTGTTCGACCTGTGGGGCCCCATCACGGGTCCCGTTTTGATAATTTGAACCGTTTAATGTGTAAAACTCGTCGAGTACTATATGTTTGTAAAAAATCACATTGATCGGATATCGATAACTACATGATCAAATCAGTTTTGTATAAAAAAATGGATGGTATTATAATTAATGTACGAGCAAGAAATAATCTTCTTGTATAATCCTATTGATCAAGTCCGCGCTCCTCCAAACGTCGTTGCTTTACTCCCTGAAAACACAAACGTTAGCTAGCCGGCGGGTGTGTGTCAGATACCTCTCCGATGCTTAAGTCAGCAAAATAGGCAAATAGACAAAAGCTCTGTGTATTCGAGAATCAAAGTTGTGTTACCTCTCCAAAGGTGATGTTGTGAGCTTTTATAGGTTCCGCATGGCACAATCCTTGTAGGACTCTTATTTCTCCATGTAGAGTCCTCCTAGGAATCACACTCCTGAAAGATAATACTTATCCTTCAACACCTCCCTCACTGCTTAAACCAAGTGAGATGGTCCTAGCTCGGTGGTATGTCCAAACGACCGAGTTAGCATTGCCATGGCACAATGACAATGCAACCAAGCTAACAATACTCATGTTACATTTATCTCGGCGCTTTATGTGTAACATGTACCTCGGCTTCGCCTGTAGATCGCGCTAACCGTAGCTTACTTGGACCGAGCTACTCAACAGCAATGTCCTGAGTAGAAACCAAAAATACCTGGATTTAAGATGGTTTGACCGAGCTAACTGTCACCGCGCCGACCGAGCTAACCGGGCTATCTGCAAGGCTCCTCTGGACCGAACTAATTACAAGGCCTTTTTACTCCGCCCTTCTTACTGTGGCCCACAGAATGGCCCATTACCCAGCTCGGCCAAATTTACATATAAATTACCCTCTCAATTGCCCCTTAATTCCATCTGCGCAGCATGATAGGGATTATCTTTTACCAGCCGAGCTAAAAACTTCAGCTCTTCAACCGAGCTAAATCCACACTGAGCTTCCTATCTGTCCGGTCAAAACGTCTCTTCAGTCGCTGTAACTGAACCGTTTCTTATTCCAAGAACACGTGGCACACTATCATTGGCCCAATGCAGCTATCACGCCATCTTCGTATTCGTGTATTTTGAACAGTCCCGTCCAATTTCTCATTCTTTACACAAAAACTACTCATTTTGAATCTATCATGTCTACTATTCATCATTTTCTCTCTCTTTGAGCTTCTTCTCCTTTGTTCTCTTGCAACTGTGAAGCTCGTGTTCTTGCTGGGATCTTTTTCACCTTTGGTCCCTCCATTTTGAACTGGTATGTGACTCAAATCTCTTTCCTTTCTGTTGATTTTGCACTTGTTTTGTAATGCATAGCATGCGTTTTTGTATGATTTTCAAAAACACCTACTCCACTTTTGCTTCCATTTTCTAAAAAAAAACCTTTGTAACATAACCACTATCTATATGAATAACCTGGGAAATGATAGTTTTGATTCAAAATCACACTCCAACCGAACTAGGATACTATTTGTATTAGGCACGACCCTGGCTGAACTAGACAACCGAACTAAAACTTCACGTCATACTTGTAGTTTCACTAGATCTTAAGTACCTTCTGTTTCAAGTAGCCGAGCTAGCTCACTGCCTTAGATTTGCGCAATACCATGCTAGAAAGCCTCAACCACCGACCGAACTATGACTTGGGGCTAAACCAGCTTCCTTGGTCAAAATTGAGCTAAGATTGCTGCCCCAATAGCCTTAACCACCGACCAAACTATGACTTAGGGCTAAACTAGCTTCCTTAGTCAAAACTGGACTAAGAATGTTGCCCTAAATGTTCAACCGGACTAAAGACCTTCGCTCAAATCGGGCTAAAAATGGACAATATCCCATGTAGCCGAGCTAGGACGTCATTTATCTTGCCTTTATTGCTTTTAGCATGGTCTAATGATCTGTGCTTAACACCTTGCTTTTTCACTTTGCAGACTCTGACTAGGTTGCCCAGGCACTCCTTTGATCATCCAACCGAGATAACCAATGTCATTTCTCGATCGAGATGACACTTCAGCTAATTTAATCATAACTTAAGATCACATGGGGAAATACAGATTTTTGGTAAACACCCCAGGTGTTATGGCCGAGTTCCGAAGGGACTACCATATCCCTGATGATGTCCATCTCACTCTAGCCGAACTAGATATCACACCTTGGGGAAACCCTGGTTTTGTTCCCTTTACCCTTCTTTCCATTGTAGAAACCGGGCTAAAATTCCCTGTACAGCCCCTTCTTTGCGAGTTCCTTAGACAAACCAACCTCTGCCCTACCCAACTTTTCACAAATTCATACCGCATAATAAATGGCATCGCCGAGCTAAATCGCCGGGCTGGCCTTAACCTCGGTTTGGCCGAGCCCTTCCACCAATATTCCATAGGGTCGGCCGAAGATGGCTGGGTTTACTATTTAAGAATAAGGCGCCGGAGTGAAAAGATAATAAAAAATACCCCGGATAAAGATGTGAATGATGATGATTTCTTCTGGATATCTGGGAACTTTGAGGACCAACAAGCCCAGATCCCGGGTGACAGAATAAATTGGAACAAGGGTGTAGCTGGTAAGATTACCACGGCTCAGTTCCATGCTTTTCTTTACTTTGGTTTCTTATCTTGAACCGTACTAACTGTTATCTTTTTTCCTTCATGCAAATTTGAACTTCCTTAAGTCTTAGTACAGCTACCCAAACTTAAACGCACTTCGTGCCGCACTCCGATATCCAAACAGAGGCTGGGCCGAGCTACTGAATTTTGAACCGACCTACCAATATAGTAGCCGCAGGAAGACCAGAGTGACCGATTTCCTCCTTGAACCTTCGCCAGAGCCAGATCCATCATTGCCTCAAATCAATCTCATCCCACTAACTGCCGAACAGGAAATGGCCAAAAAGAGAGCCGTAAGAGCACTCCTCACCGAGACAAACCGGCCCGAGGTACCACAAGCCGGTCAAACCCAGGAGACCGTGGTAGCCCTGCCATCCTATCAACCTGAATCGTCTCAGACTTGCAAACGCGCTCGGTCTTCCATTACCGAGCCATTCCTCGTCGATGAGAACGAAACTGTGCTTCCCACAACCGAAGTACCGAGCCCATAACCTGAGAGCCCAGACTGAGCTAACTCTTCTGATTGGGCACCGAGATTAACATATCAAAACCGAGCCATCAGACTAACAGATTCAGTGGTGGCAGATAAAGATCACATGCTGGCCTTCAACCTGGCTAAGAGCGTGTGTCTGCCCCTTGATATGGATCACCACGCCCACCTTACCGAGCTAAAAGCTATCCGTTCGGCCACCAAATCAACGGTGCTGGTGAGTACTCTTTCCTTTGTTTTCCTATTTTGTGCAACTGTTAGCTCGGTTCTCACTCAAAATTGCTTACGACATTTATGCAGGCCATGCAAAAGAACCAGATTGCTCATAAGCGTGTGCTAGAGCTACGCAAAACAACAAGGCAAGTTGTGGCGGAGGCTGACAAGAAGACGGCCGAGCTAAACGAGGCTAATCAAAAAATGACCGAGCTACAATCTGATGTTGCCCACCTCACCGGCTTAGTTGACTTAGCCGAAGTGGACAAACAAAAAGCTTTGACCGAGCTGAAGGATCGTTACCTGCGTGAGCTCACCACAGTTGAGCAGAACAAGAAGGCCGAAATAACTAAACTTGAGAAGAAGATTGGCGATGCGGAAGACCGTGGCTACAAAGAAGGTGAAGCAACCTATATTCTGCAGTACGAAGCTGCCAAGGATCTATTTTTCAAGTGTGGGTGGAAAGCAGCGGTGGAACAGCTCAGTCACGGTCCAGAGACTGAGGTTTTCCTGAACCCTCTACCGCACTTCATACCGAGCTGTATGGCGCTGTATGCAGCCGCCATTCAACAAAAATTCCTTGAATCTGAGGATGATGAAGAAGAAACCGTGCCTAACAATGCCCCGGTCATCAATGATCTTACCATCCAGTCAACTCAGGTTGACCCACCAGTGAAAGACCTGAGAACCGATCTACCAACTGAAACCGGGCTCCGACTTGAACTGGATGCTGTTCTTAACGACTTGTTTGTTTGACTTTGTATTTTCTTCTTTTTACTTTTGGAAAGAAAACTGTAACCGGGCTGAAATCCCACCCTTTTGTAACTTTTGATTTGCACTCTCAACGAAATCTTCTCTTGTTCCAACTATTATTTCAGTTAACTGTCATGCATGTACTTTACTCTGTAATCTGAATGAAGTATAATATTCTCAGGCCGAGATACTTTATCCTGGTCTGAACTTTGCAATCTAACTGGCCATACCTGCCAACCTCTTCAGCCTAGATCCTTATCTCAGCTGAAGAACAATAAGTGTTGGTTTTTCCAGCCAACCTCTTCAGCCTAGATCCTTATCTCGGCTGAAGAGCAATAAGAGTTGGTTTTTCCAGCCAACCTCTTCAGCCGAGATCCTTATCTTGGTTGAAGAACAATAAGTGTTGGTTTTTCCAGCCAACCTCTTCAGCCTAGATCCTAATCTTAGCTGAAGAGAGCTCAAAGTTGGTTTATCCTGCCAACTCTGAGTGAAGTGTTTGGTTATTCCTGCCAAACGTCCCATAGCCTGGATCCTTATCATGGGCTTAGGAGGGGTGTTGGTTTTTCTAGCCGACCTCTAAGTTGGTTATTCCTGCCAACCTAGAATAAAGTGTTTGGTTATTCCGACCAAACGTCCTGCAGCCTGGATCCTTATCCTGGGCTTAGGAGGGGTGTTGGTTTTTCCAGCCAACCTCTAAGTTGGTTATTCCTGCCAACCTAGAGTAAAGTGTTTGGTTATTCCGACCAAACGTCCTGTAGCTTGGATCCTTATCCTGGGCTTAGGAGGGGTGTTGGTTTTTCCTGCCAACCTCTAAGTTGGTTATTCTTGCCAACCTAGAGTAAAGTGTTTGGTTATTCCTGCTAAACGTCCTGCAGCCTGGATCCTTATCCTAGGCTTAGGAGGGGTGTTGGTTATTCCAGCCAACTTCTTCAACACTGATCCTAATCTTAGCTGAAGAGAGTGCAAAGTTGGTTATTCCGACCAACTATGCTTTCAGTGCGCCTAACTCACTAAAACAATCTTTTACAGAAGGAAACAACTATATTGAAAAGAAACTACTTGTTTTATTGAGAAAGAAAAAATTACAAATACTTGAAAGAAAAGCTAAAAATAAAATAGTTTGAGATTGGCAGTGTTCCATGGCCTGGGAATGGCTTTGCTGTCTTCATCTTCCAAGTGGTATGCCCATTTTCCTGTTAATCCAACCACCTTTTAAGGTCCTTCTCAATTATGCCTTAACTTGCTATCTCCGGGTACCAAGGTGCTGCCCCTCACTTTGTGCAGTACCCAATCTCGGATTTTGAATTGTCTTGGATGTACTGTTTTGTTATACTTTCTGGACAACTCTTGCTGGTATGAGGCAATGTGAACCAATGCTCTTTCTCTTCTTTCTTCTGCAAGGTCGAGCTCTAATGCTATGGCTTCCCCATTTAAGTTTGGGTCAAAATTTTGGCTTCTAATGGTGAGGAGGCCAATTTCCAGTGGGATTACTGCTTCCATGTTGTAGGCTAAGGAGAATGGTGTTTTTCTAATTGATCGTCGAGGTGTGGTACGGTAAGCCCATAAAACATGAGGAAGCTCCTCGACCCACTTTCCTTTTGCTTTCTCTAACCTTTTCTTCAATCCATCCAAGATAACTTTGTTTGATGTTTCTACCTGGCTATTTGCTTGGGGGTATACCGGTGTAGAGTTGTAGAATTCTATCTTATACTCTTCACAAAAGCCTCTAAAAATTTTGCCGTCGAACTGAGTGCCATTGTTTGATATTAGAGCCTTGGATATACCAAACCGGGTGATGATATTCTGCCAGACGAACTTCTTCACATCTTTCTCCTTTATTGATGCTAGTGCTTCTGCCTGCACCCACTTTGTGAAGTAGTCTGTTGCTGCTAGAAAGAACTTTCTGTTACCGGGTGCTGTCGGAAGTGGTCCTACTATGTCCAAGCCCCATATTGCGAAGGGCCATGGGCTAGTTAGTGGTAGAAGCTCTTTGGCCGGTTGATGTATTTGGTGTGCTAACTTCTGACATTTCTCGCACTTCTTGACATACTTCTGCGAATCTGCTTGCATGTAAGGCCACCAATATCCCTACGAAATTGCTCTATAAGCCAATGATCTCCCCCCTTGGTGGCTTCCGTATACGCCTTCGTGAATCTCGAACAAGAATACTTCGACCTTGTTGGGATGGACACACTTCAGGTAAGGTCCTGTGAAGGATTTCTTGTACAAGGCCATTGATGGGAAGAGCCAAAATCACTGTGACTTTGCTCTTATCTTGTTGGCCTCCTCCTTCTCTTCGGGGTAAAATGCCGTATTTTAGGAACACTATGATGGGATCCATCCATGAAGGGCCTAGTTCGGCGCAACATATTTCTTCTACTTCAGGTTCTTCAATGCTTGGTCTGGGTAGGAAGTCGATCAGTAGTGGATGTGGGACGGATGTATCTGTCATTGAAGCAAAGCCTGCTAGTTCGTCTGCTCTGCTATTTTCTTCTCTGCCAATCTACTCTATCTGCACTACTTCGAACTTTATGATCTCTTTTCTGACTAACTCTTGGTACTTAGCCATCCTTTCATCCTTTGCTTCGTGGTCACCTAAAATTTGGTTTACCACCAGCTGTGAGTCACTGTAAACCATTAGCTCGGTGGCCTTCATGTAGAGTGCTGATTTTAGTCCTGCCAGAAGTGCTTCATATTCCGCTTCGTTGTTTGATACTGGGAAGCCAAGGTTGACTGTCTATTCCACTACTAGGCCATCTGGTGAAATAAGGACTATGCCGAGTCCTGCACCGTGCCTATTGGACGCTCCATCCACAAAGAGTTTCCACATCTCTCCAACAAACAACTTCCAGCAAGTAGAGGGATCGGATGATACCTTGGGGTCCTGAGTGTTGCTGGTGTTTTCTTCAAAGTCCACATTTACTGTTTGCCCCTCGCTATCTGATTGTACCAAGTCTGTATTTGTTGATGGGTCTTTACTTGGTGCAGCATGGTTTATTTCTCCCTCCTTTTGTTCACTCTGGTCTATCCTGGGATGTGGCTGGGTATCCCGATTCAGGGGTTACGCGCTTCCTGCGGCGCTTTCTATCCCCATTTCGGTGGCACCAGTCAAGTCAACTAGGCAGATGTGATGGCTTCCTGAGGTGAATTTTGCCACAAAGTCTGCCAATGCTTGGGCTTTTATTGCGGTTCTGGGTTGAAACTTGATATCGTACTGTCCCAGTTCCACTGCCCACTTCAAGATTCGCCCAGAAAAGTTCGCCCTCTCAAACAAAGCTTTTAATGAAAAAGCTGTGAGGACGATTATGGTGTGGGCGTGAAAGTAGTGCAACAACTTCCTTGAGGTCATCATCAAGGCTAAGGCCAGCTTTTCCAATGGTAAGTACCTGGTTTTTACGCCCAGCAATGTCTTGCTGACATAAAAGATGGGCAGATGTTGAATTCCTTCCGCTCGGACCAACACTGCGCTAATTGCATGCTGTGAGATTGCCAGGTACAAAAATAGTTCTTCTTCAGGTACTGGGGTCACTAGCAGTGGTGGAGAAGACATGTATTCTTTCAAACTTTCAAGGGTGCGGTCGTATTCTTCATCCCACTCAAACTTGGCCTTTAATGCTTGAAAAAATTGTCGACATCTGTCTGACGACCGACTTATGAACCGGTTTAGCACGGCTGCCATACCGGCGAGATGTTGTACTTCTTTCACTGAATTGGGCCTCTCTAAATCCTGAATTGCTTTGATCTGAGAAGGGTCTGCCTTTATACCTCGGTTGGTCACCAGTAAGCCTAGGAATTTGCCTGATCCTATGCCGAACGCACACTTAGATGTATTAAGGCGCAACTTGTGCTTCTTTAGGATTTGAAACATCTCACCTAGGTCCTTGAGATGGTTATTCTCATCCTTGCTTTTGACTACCATATCGTTGATGTAAGCCTCCATTGTTCTACCTAACAATGGCTCAAACATCTTGGTGATCATCCGCTGGAATGTTGCCCCTGCGTTAGGCATGACCTTGTAGCAATATAGTTCTCTTGGCGTTGTAAAGGATGTGACCTCCTGGTCTGGTTCATACATAGCGATTTGATGGTAATCTCTGTACGCATCAAGAAAGCTAAGTCGACTGTGTCCTGCCATTAGGTCTACTAGTTGGTCTATCCGTGATAGGGGAAAGTTGTCTTTTGGGCACGCCTTGTTACTGTTTTGTAGTCCACGCAGACACGCCATTTTCCATTCTTCTTTGGCACCACTACTGTATTGGATATCCACTTAGGATAGTGCACTTCTCTAATAGCTCCTGCCTCTAGAAGGTTTCCCACTTCTTCCGCTACTATCTCGGTGTGGTGGAGTGCTGATCTGCAAGTGCGCTGTATGATTGGTCTTGCAATTGGGTGGACATTCAATTGGTGACAGATGAAGTTTGGGTCAATGCCAGGCATGTCATACGGCGTCCATGCAAACACTTCGATGTTAAAGGTCAAGAATTCCATGACCTCTATTCTCTTGGTGCTGGACATAGATGAGCCAAGCAGAAAGAACTTTTCCAGGTCCTTTTCATCTATTCTTACCTGTACCAAGTCTTCCATTGCCTTCTGTTCAGCGGCTTTGCCAACATCCGCAAACAATTCATTGCTCTCAGGTTCTTCTACCATCTAAACAAACCCTTTGGCAGCTCGGCTGCCATTTACTGTGACGAAGCACTGCTTGGACATAATTTGGCCTCCAAAGACCTCTTCAATTACTCCTGCTTCGTTGGGGAACCGCATTACTTGATGGTAAGTTGACACTACCGATCGCATGGCATGCAACGATGTCCTCCCCAAGATTATGTTGTAAGTGAAAGGGACTTTTAATACCCAGAATTCCACTTATTTCGTCATGCTTCCTGCTCTAACTACAAGGATAATCTTGCCAACAGGCCACTCTGGCATTGAGTTGAATCCGATCAGGGAGATACGGCAGGTGCCAAGTCTTTGTCCTCTATTTTTAGTTGTTTGAAGGTTTCGTAATACATTATCTCACATGAGCTCCCTTGGTCAATCAAAATTCACTTGATGTCGTAATCCTTGATGCGGAGGGTGACGACTAGTGCATCGTTGTGAGGGCAATATATTCTTGCCAAGTCTCTGTCTGAAAAAGACATGACGTTCGTGGCCTCTATTCTCCCATTTTTAATGGTGGGCTACGCACTTAATACCTCCCTTAAGTGCTCAGCCTTCTTTATCATTCCCCTGAGCTCACATACTCGCTCAGGTTCGAATACCCCATGTATTACGTTTATCACGCCTTGAGGTGTTGCGTCGATCGGCGTTCCGTCTGGGTGATCGTGGTTTTGGGGGACTGGCTGCGTCCCTCCTTTAATGTACTGGTCCAGATGCCCAGCTGCCACTAACTCTTCCAGATGCTGTCTCAATGGCGTGCAATTTTCAGTGCAGTGCCCTTTTTCCTTATGGAAGGTGCACCGCGTTTTTTCGTCATAGTCTTTTTGCGCTTCCTCTAGTTTAGCTGGCCATCAGACGAAAGGTTCATCGCATATCTCGCTGAGAATTCGATAGATCAATTTTTTGAACATTGTGGTAATGGCAGTGCAGACTCTCAACCACCTTTTATCATGGTCCTCTCCGTTGTCCCGCCTGTCTCGTCCGTTTTTGCTTGGACGTTCTACCACGTTGACTTTTGCCGAGGTCTTTTTATCTGGTGTTGCGCTTGTACCAGACTTTGTTTTAGCACGGGCGCCATCCTCCTCCACCCGAATGTGCTGGTGTACCCTTTCCATTAAGGCTTCCATTGTGAGGGGGGTGTTATGGTGACTGAGTCCCTCAACCTGTTTCCGATTGGAAGACCTCTTTTGTACTGCGCGATGGCAAGATTTGTAGGGCAATCTCCTATCTGGTTGAAGGTCTCTCAATAACGACTGTTGTAGGATCTCAACGTCTCCTTGTCGCCCATGTTTATGGAGAGTAGCTGATCGATCTCTACTGGTGTCTTGGTGTTCTTTCTGAACCTTGTCACGAATGCCTCTGCTAATTGCGCCCAGGAGGCTATGCTGCCTTCTGGTAGCCTTTCGAACCAGGTTAAACCTAGGTCGCCAAGGCTGGATGGGAATAGGATGCACATCAAAGCCTCATTCCGTCGGTATACTGCCATGACCTAGCGAAAGTGGCTTAGGTGCATGTAAGGGTCTGTCTTTCCCTCGTAAGTCATAAATTTAGGCTGGATGAAGCCTGAAGGTAATGGTGCGTTCTCAATCGCCGGAACGAGCGGCGAGCTATGTAACCTTGCCAATGCTTTATCTGTTAGTTCGTAGGCAAGGTGCGGTATTGGCCTTCCTACCTCGACGCTTCTGTGCGTTCGAGGAGCCAACCGCTGAAGGGCTGAAACTCTGTGCAGGTCTCGTGCCTTGGCATTCTCCTTCCGTCATGCCCTTTCTTCAAGCACAGTTCGTAAGTCGGACGATCTAGGCAACTCCGTTTGCCTGGATGATGTCTGGTGCGTATATGAGGGCCGATAGGTGCTTCCCTCAGTGTAAGACCTCAATGATCTCGTTCTCTCAGACCTGAAGTAACGAGTCCTGGAAGTCCTTGATTGAGTGTCGTCTGTTCTGAGGCTCCTACTCTCTGCTTGTGATGGCATGGTATGCCTACTACGATCTTCTGAGTGGCGAGGAGGCGCATTGCTTTTGCGCCCCTCTCCTGTCGCCACCCCTTTCCCTTTTATCTGGCGCTTCATCAATTCCATGTCCGCCGCCATCTTCTTGATTAACTTGTCCTGCTCCTTTACCCGATCCTTCAAAACTTGAGGGTCGATCCTTCGCCTCTGCCTATCGGGACTTGATGAGCGACGGGGGCTGTTACCCCGCCTCCCCCGTGCATCCCTCCGGGGGTTCTGTCGCTGGGGCTCTAAATCTGCCATGGGAGGGATGGAAGGAAAACCTTCGCGCCTCCCACCTCCCTCGGGGGTTTGTCCGTTAATGGCGGATTGTGGCAAATCTTCATTGTGCGCTATTGTGTCTAATCTAGCGAGGAAAATTTTGATCAAGAGGTTTTGTTCTTTCTATGATTCCCACAGACGGCGCCAATTGTACAAGCAAGAAATAATCTTCTCGTATAATCTTGTTAATTAAGTCCACGCTTCTCCAAGCGTCGTTGCTTTACTCCTTGAAAACACAAACATGAGCTAGCCGCCGGGTGTGTGCCGGATACCTCTCCGATGCCTAAGTCAGCAAAATAGGCAAATAGACAAAAGCTCTGTGTATTCGAGAATCAAAGTTGTGTTACCTCTCCAAAGGTGATGTTGTGAGCTTTTATAGGTTCCGCATGGCACAATCCTTGTAGGACTCTTATTCTTCCATGTAGAGTCCTCCTAGGAATCACACTCCTGAAGGATAATGTTTATCCTTCAACACCCCCCCTCACTGCTTAAACCAAGTGAGATGGTCCTAGCTTGGTGGTATGTCCAAACGACCGAGCTAGCATTGCCATGGCACAATAACAATACAACCAAGCTAACAATACTCATGTTACATTTATCTCGGCGCTTTATGTGTAACATGTACCTCAGCTTCGCCTGTAGACCGCGCTAACCGTAGCGTACTTGGACCGAGCTACTCAACAGCAAGGTCCTAAGTAGAAGCCAAAAATACCTCTGCTTAAGATGGTTTGACCGAGCTAACTGTCACCGCGCCGACCGTGGTGACCGAGCTAACCACCAAGCTCTTTCGGACCAGGCTATCTACAAGGCTCCTCTGGACCAGACTAATTACAAGGCCCCTTTTACTCAGCCCTTCTTACTGTAGCCCACAGAATGGCCCATTACCCAACTCGGCCCAATTTACATATAAATTACCCTCTAAATTGCCCCTTAATTCCATCTGCGCAGCATGATAAGGATTACCTGTTACCAGCCGAGCTAAAAAAGCTTTAGCCTTCCAACCGAGCTAAAAAAAAAACTTTAGCCTTCCAACCGAGCTAAATTCACACCGTGCTACCAATCTGTC
>NW_021024909.1:816914-836195 GCF_004153795.1 Camellia sinensis | reverse complement strand
TGGAAGACCTCTTTTGTATTGCGCGATGGCGAGATTTGTGGGGCAATCTCCTATCTGGTTGAAGGTCTCTCAATACGACTGTTGTAGGATCTCAACGTCTCCTTGTCGCCCATGTTTATGGAGAATAACTGATCGATCTGTACTGGCGTCTTGGTGTTCTTTCTGAACCTTGTCACGAACGCCTCTGCTAGTTGCGCCTAGGAGGTTATGCTGCTTTCTGGTAGCCTTTCGAACCAGGTTAAACCTAGGTCGCCAAGGCTGGATGGGAATAGGATGCACATCAAAGCCTCGTTCCGCCGGTATACTGCCATGACCTGGCAAAAGTGGCTTAGGTGCATATAAGGGTCTGTCTTTCCCTCGTAAGTCGTAAATTTAGGCTGGATGAAGCCTGAAGGTAATGGTGCGTTCTCAATCGCCGGAACGAACGGCGAGCTATGTAACATTGCCAATGCTTTATCTGTTGGTTCGTAGGCAAGGTGCGGTATTGGCATTCCTACCTCGACGCTTCTGTGTGTCCGAGGAGCCAACCGCTGAAGGGCTGAAACTCTGTGCGGGTCGCGTGCCTTGGCATTCTCCTTCCGTCGTGCCCTTTCTTCAAGCACAGTCCATAAGTCGGACGATCTAGGCAACTCTGTTTGCCTGGATGATGTCTGGTGCGTATGTGAGGGCCGATAGGTGCTTCCCTCAGTGTAAGACCTCAATGATCTCGTTCTCTCAGACTTGAAGTAACGAGTCTTAGAAGTCCTTGATTGAGTGTCGCCTGTTCTGAGGCTCTTACTCTCTGCTTGTGATGGCGTGGTATGCCTACCACGATCTTCTGAGAGGCGAGGAGGCATATTGCTTTTGCGCCTCTCTCCTGTCGCCACCCCTTTCCTTTTTATCTGGCGCTTCATCAATTCCATGTTTGCCGCCATCTTCCTGATTAACTCGTCCTGCTCCTTTACCCGATCCTTCAAAACTTGAGGGTCGATCCTCCGCCTTTGCCTATCGGGACTTGATGAGTGACGGGGGCTGTTACCCCGCCTCCCCCATGCATCCCTCCGGGGGTTCTGTCGCTGGGGCTCTAAATCTACCATGAGAGAGATGGAAGGCAAACCTTCGCGCCTCCCACCTCCCTCGGGGGTTTGTCCGTTAATGGCAGACTGCGACAAATCTTCATTGTGCGCCATTGCGTCTAATCTAGCGAGGAAAATTTTGATCAAGAGGTTTTGTTCTTTCTGTGATTCCCACAAACAACGCCAATTGTACGAGCAAGAAATAATCTTCTCATATAATCCTGTTGATCAAGTCCGCGCTTCTCCAAACGTCGTTGCTTTACTCCCTGAAAACACAAACGTGAGCTAGCCGGCGGGTGTGTGCCGGATATCTCTCCGATGCCTAAGTCAGCAAAATAGGCAAATAGACAAAAGCTCTGTGTATTCGAGAATCAAAGTTGTGTTACCTCTCCAAAGGTGATGTTGTGAGCTTTTATAGGTTCCGCATGGCACAATCCTTGTAGGACTCTTATTCCTCCTTGTAGAGTCCTCCTAGGAATCACACTCCTGAAGGATAATGCTTATACTTCAACACCCCCCTCACTGCTTAAACCAAGTGAGATGGTCCTAGCTCGGTGGTATGTCCAAACGACTGAGCTAACATTGCCATGGTACAATGACAATGCAACCAAGCTAACAATACTCATGTTACATTTATCTCGACGCTTTATGTGTAACATGTACCTCGGCTTCGCCTGTAGACCGCGCTAACCGTAGCGTACTTGGACCGAGCTAGTCAACAGCAATGTCCTGAGTAGAAACCAAAAATATCTCGGTTTAAGATGGTTTGACCGAGCTAACTGTCACCGTGCCAACTGTGGTGACCGAGTTAATCGGGCTATCTGCAAGGCTCCTCTGGACCGGACTAATTACAAGGCCTTTTTACTCCGCCCTTCTTACTGTAGCCCACAGAATGACCCATTACCCAGTTCGGCCCAATTTACATATAAATTACCCTCTGAATTAACGATTGAAAAAAAAAATCATATCAGATAGCTATCGATATCCGATCAACGTGATTTTTTATAGATATATAATATTCGACGAGTTCTACACATTGAACGGTTTAGATTATCAAAATGGGACCCGTGATGATCCCGACGGGCCGAACAAAACCGTCCAGTGCAATGCCCGAAAAGTAGCCAATAATTTCTTACTATCATTTCCGCTGTGCAGATTGTACGGCTGTGGCCCACACATCTCTAATCTTCTCCTACACACTTCTTTATACAATTTTTAATACACATTTTTTCATAAAAAAGTCAAAAAGTTAACCCAGACATCCATATTTTTTTTCGTTAACTTTTTAGTCTAAAAGGACAAAAAGTACACTTATTTAGGACACTCCAAACAACCCCAGTCAAATATATATATATTTTTTTCTCTTTGTTATATCGGTCTCCTGACTTAATGAATACACCTGTATGTATATATTTGAAGATAATTGAGATGCACAAATTGAACATTACTGCAGCATCGTGGTGGAGTGTGAGTTAATTATATGTACTTTTTTGAAATTATTATTTGAAAAATACTTGAGACATCTAATTTATCGTCTCTAGAAATTACTTTTAATGATGTGTTTGATAAGTGAAAATTTTTGATTTATTAAATATTTCACAATGTAAGATCTAACCTTAAAAATTATTGGTTGCTCCAGGGACACCACGTAATTATGCCCCTATCCAATCACAAATTACCATGCCCCCTCATGTTTTTCAATTATTCGGTACAAAATCGTGCGTGTCACTCTTTTTATCAATCACAATACATGTGAAGCGCTACATGGTGTTGCTTGTGGACCAATCAATAACTTTTCGTCTAACGTAATGCCACGTTATTATGGCTGGTTTAGTTAATGCTGTGTATTTTTTGAACAAAATATTGAGAGGATTTATAAACGAGAAAGCAGACTTCTTGTGAGAATCATCAAGAACACGTTTTGTACTCTTTTATTTTATTTTATTTCATTATTTTATTGTAGTCTCTAGTCGACACAATAACTGTTGGGTTGACTCCCTGCACTGTGCCTGGGGTCAAGATGAACTGTCCACAACAACAATATTTTTTAAAAGCCTCTTGAGCTTTGATCTGAGGGATGCATTGCATGCATGCTCTCATTATTTTAGAGCTACAAAATCCCAATCATGATTGTTAATAGCATAACGTCTTCTGTTCATTGTGCTGTATTCATAATAGCAGTGTCAGTATGCACAGTAGCTATTGTTCTTATTACAGCGCCAGAATCTGCGAAAGCATCGCCATTTTCACCTCTGTCAATAGAGGCGAAAGCTCTACTCGATAGCGGTTGGTGGGAAAACTTTGCTTCAGCAAATCACTGCGAGTTGATGGGCGTCACCTGCAATGAGGTAGGAAGTGTCACTCGGATTGACTTTTCTTCTTCCCATTCTCTCCCTGGAAAGCTTGAAAACATGAATTGGGCTTCCTTACCAAACCTTGAATATCTCAATCTCAGCAATTGTTTCTCAACTGGAAGCGTAAGCATACCTGACGAAATCGGTACTCTGTCAAAGCTCATATACCTTGATCTCTCTTACAACTATTATCTTCAAGGTTTGCTACCCCTTACCTTGGGAACCGCACCCAACTAGTACACCTTAACATATCTAATACTGACATCACTGGTACAATTCCTTCATCTTGGTCAATTAACTAATCTAATCTTTCTGTGTCTCTCTTCGAATCGACTTAGCGGTGCCATCCCTCCAGATTTAGGGAAGCTAAGCAATATGGTTGAGATGTATATAAGTAATAACATCCTTAGTGGTCTAATTCCTCCAGAAATAGGGCATTTGACCCAATTGGCTCACTTGGACCTTAGCCATAACTTTCTTATAGGTAAGTTCCCATCGTCTATAGGTCAATTGATTAACTTGAACTTTCTTGATGTGTCTGCAAATCCGATCAATGACAACATACCTCCTGAACTTGGGCATTTTCCCAGAAAAATTCAATATCTGGACCTCTCTAACAATTTGCTTGGCGAGCCAATCCCAAAAGAGCTACAACAACTCTGCTATTTGGAGTACTTTAATATTGGGTAGTAATAATTTGAATGGAACAATACCTGTTGGACTTGCATATTTGCCATGGTTAAAGCAATTAGATCTATCCCACAATAATCTTTCTGGCAGAGTCTCATATTGTCTTTGCAACTTAATAGTTCATGACTTCTCATACAATCTGCTTGAGCATCAAATCTCAGGTAGATCTCTGTATTCATGTCCATCCCAAGCATAAGCCGTTACCAAAATTTCATCCTGTAGAGTCAATGATTCCTCTTCCTATTGCTCTTCTTCCAGAAAAAAGGAAAGAGTACCTATGCTTATGTTCCTAATGTCTCTCCCTATCGCAATTTTCCTTGCCTTACTTGCATTCGCATTTGCATGCTTTCGCTGTCGAAAGACCCAAAAAATCCAAACTGAGGCAAGATCAAATAAAAATGGGGATATTTGCTCAATATGGAATTATGATAGAAGAATTGCATATGAAGACATCATTAAAGCAACAAACAACTTTCACATCAAATATTGCATTGGAACTGGCAGTTATAGAAGTGTGTATAAACCTTGGTTGCCAAGTGGCAAAGTAGTTGCCTTGAAGAAACTCCATCGTTTGGAAGCAGAGGAGCAAATGTTAACTAATATATGACACCGAAACATAGTAAAGCTTTATGGGTTCTGTCTGCACAACAGATGCATGTTCCTGGTGTATGAGTACATGGAAAGGGGAAACTTGTTTCGTGCCAAGAATTGATGCCCAAACTATTGAAGTAGGATGGACTCGGAGGGTAAACATCATTAAAGCAATATCACATGCTCTGTCATACTTGCATCATGAATGCACCCCACCTATTGTTCACCGAGACATATCGAGCAACAAAATTCTATTGAATTCTGAATTGGAGGCTTGCGTTTCTGACTTTGGCACTGCTAGATTGTTGTATCCCAATTCATTGAATCAAACTGTAATTGCAGGCACTTATGGATATATTGCCCCAGGTTGCAAAAGTACTTTTTCCTCTATACATAAATTATTATTGTTATTTTTTAAAAAAGAGAAAAAAAAATGGTCTGACATGTTTAAATATTAGTAATTTTTTTCAAACTCAATTATTCATGATAGATAAAAATTTCATGGAATCACACTAAATTAACTTTTTTTCATTGATCTTTTTGTTTGTGCAGAATTTGCCTACACCATAGTAGTGACTGAAAAGTGTGACGTTTATAGCTTTGGAGTGGTGGCCCTAGAAACAATCATGGGAAGGCATCCAGGAGAACTGCTCTCATTGTTGGCATCGTCCTCTGCTCAAAACATAATGCTAATTGATATCTTAGACCCGCGCCTTCCGTCTCCGACTAATCCAGTGGCAGTAAGGAACATTATTCTAGTTGCTGCAGTGGCATTTGCATGCGTGCGTTCTGGGCCGAGATCTTGTCCAAAAATGCAAAGCGTATCTCTTGAGTTTCTTTTTGTAGGAAGACTTTAGCTACACCTCTTCATGCAATTTCACTGCTGCAGCTATGGAATCCAGAAATGTTACATCCGCAATCATCTAACGTAGTACATCCACGATCATTAGTGCAATGAATCCTACATGAATCTATTAATATCTAACTGTTATAAATGTATCATATCAATCAAGTAATAAATAAAATATGATATATATATATATATATATAATTAGTGTAGCTGCAATCAGAAAGCTAATTCCATAATTAGGATGGCTTTCAGAGTGGATAGTAAGGCTGAATGCAACTTGTCCAAATGTGATGCTATGTGCGCCATGTTTTAAGCCTTTTTCTTTTTCTTTTTTTTTTTTGGGTGTTATATATTGGTCTCTTGACTTGACCTAATGAATACACCAGTATACATTTGATGATAATAATTGAGGTGCACAAGTTGAACAGTTTTGCAGCATCGTAGTTGAGTGAATTCATCCCTATAAATGGTACTCAAATATTGCGAACCTTCCTTGGGGATGATGCATATGAAAGAAACCTGCTATTTCCTTGCAATATTGTGTACCTTCCTTAAGTAATGATGTACAAACAATATTTTATTTTATTTTTTTGATGTGGGCGAATGCTTTAAAACAAAACACCTATGGATGAAGATGACTTTTACTTACAAAAATAATATTGTCACATCATTCTTGTGAAATCTTACAATTTTCTTTTTTTGAGAAATTTCTTAATTCTGAAAATCTTTTGTTTTCAGCCGACTTGTTGGACCTTGAATGAGTGTGGTCCATTGTAAACCATACTAATTGCCGAATAGGCAGTTACCACTGCCTCTTGATGGAAGCCATAGTGAAAGGCACAAAAGAATGGAGATTAGTCAAGAGAATCATCCATAACATGTGTTACGCACTTTTTCTCTTCTTATGACAAGTCAAAGTCGACGCCAATGTAAGTCAATTCGTTCAAGTCAATGACTCCCTGTGCCTGGCTCGTTGTCGGAGGCACCATTACCAACCAATACCAAAATATTCTTATTAACAACCTATTTAGCTTTGATAATGCGTGCCCAATATTTTAGAGCTGTTACAGAGAACCTACATATATTTGCTTCAACTATGGGTGAAAAAAACATTTTGTCCTCTGTTTACTCTCAGGTACTCGTGGCAGTATACATGGTGATGATTATAATTACAGCACCAGCATTGCCTAAATCATCATCATTGTCACCATCGTTTTCATTGTCAATGGAGGTGAAAGCTCTACTCGACAGCCGTTGGTGGGGAAATATTTCTTCAAGATACCACTGTGAGTTCACAACCATCACTTGCAATGAAGCAGGAAGTGTCATTGGGATTGACCTTTCTCATGATCAATTCTTGAGGAAAAAGCTTGACGATTTGAATTGGTCTTCCTTGCCAAATCTCCAACGTCTTGTTTTCAGGTATTCTGACCTCACCGGAGTCATCCCTGATGAAATTGGTACTCTGTCAAGCCTCACCTACCTTGATCTCTCCTATAATAATCTCATTGGAAGTTTCCTACCTCTTACCCTAGGTAACCTCAATCAACTAACCCACCTCGACATTTCTGGTAATTACATCAATGGTTCCATTCCTACAGAACTGGAAACTCTGAAAAATCTTGTAGTTTTGGATACAAGTAAAAACAACCTCACCGGTTCAATCCCTTCATGTATCGGTCAGTTAACCAATTTGACCTCTCTACATCTCTATTCAAATCAACTTTGCGGTTCCATACCTTTGCAAATAAGGAGCCTAATGAACCTGGTTGAAATGAATATGGGACTTAACAACCTTCAAGGTTCAATTCCTCCAGAAATAGGAAATTTGGCGAATTTGATTTTCTTGGACCTTAGCCACAACCTTCTCACAGGTCAGATCCCATCATCTCTAGGTCAATTGATGTATCTCAACTCTCTCTATCTGTCTGCAAATCAGATCGACGGAACAATTCCTCCTGAACTGGGGGATTTGCCCAGACTTGGTGATCTTGATTTGTCATCGAACCAACTTTCTGGCCACATGCCAAACTTCCAAATTACAAGTGCAATTCAGTATTTAGAACTTTCACAGAATCAGCTCAGCGGGACTCTCCCAAAGAAGCTAGAACAACTTGGCTATTTGAAGCACCTAGGATTGAGTAACAACTATTTGAGTGGAACAATACCAACTGGATTAGCATCTTTGCCAAGGTTAGTATACCTAAATCTCTCCCACAATGATCTCTCTGGTGAAATCCCCAGTGGTCTTCGCTTCTACGTATGGTGGCGATCTGTTGACTTGTCACACAATGCTCTTGAGGGTCAAATACCACGTAGATCTCTAGATGCACGTCCAGAGAAAAAAGCACTCATGCTTAATCTCCTCATTTGCCTTCCCCCCATCGCTATTTTTCTTGCCTTAGTTGTATTTATGTTCTTTTATTGGGCTAAGGCTAAAAACAACCAAAGCGTGCAAAGAGTGATTAAGAATGGGGATATGTGCTCAATCTGGAATTATGATGGAAAAATTGCATACGATGACATCATTGCAGCAACAAATGATTTTGATATTAGATATTGCATAGGAACGGGTGGTTATGGCAGCGTCTACAGAGCACAATTGCCAAATGGCAAGGTATTTGCAGTGAAGAAACTTCATCGTTTCGAAGCTGAGGATCCAGCTTTTGACAAGAGTTTCAGGAATGAGGTGAAAATGTTGACTAAAGTAAGACATCGAAACATAGTGAAGCTTTATGGGTTCTGTTTGCACAACAGATGCATGTTTCTGGTATATGAGTATTTGGAAAGGGGAAGCCTATTTTATGCCCTAAGCATTGATGCTGAAGCTGTTCAATTAGAATGGACTCGGAGAATAAACATTGCCAAAGAAACAGCCCATGCTTTGTCCTACATGCATCATGATTGCAATCCGCCAATTGTTCATCGAGACATAACAAGTACCAACATTCTCTTGAACTCAGAGTTCACCGCTTTTGTCTCTGACTTTGGCACAGCTAGAATGGTACATCCTGATTCATCAAATGTAACCGTAATGGCAGGCACTATTGGATATGTTGCCCCAGGTAGCCAAACTATATTTTCTGAAGTATATCTTATTTATATATATACAAGGTTCAATATGTGAAAATCCCAGATAGTGTATGGTTTATTCTAGTTTTTTATTCAGTTTAGTGAATGTTTATTTTGTGCAGAACTAGCCTACACAATGGTTGCAACTGAGAAGTGCGATGTTTACAGCTTTGGAATGGTGGCGCTAGAAACGATCATGGGAAGGCATCCAAAAGAACTCCTCTCATTACTGGCATCGACCTCTGCTCAAAATATAATGTTAAATGATGTATTAGACCCGCGTCTTTTGCCTCCAGTTGATCCGCTAGTTGCAGGGAATGTTGTCCTTGTTGCTGCACTGGCATTCGCATGCTTGCATTCTGAACCAAGATCTCGGCCAACAATGCTACACGTTTCTCAAAAGCTTCTCCCTCACAGAAACAGGAGGCCTCTAGCTACACTTCTTCATTCAATTTCACTATGTGAGTTGCGAAATCAAGAAATGGATTTTATCCAATAAACTAATAAAGTAAAAATGATGAATAATGATTTAGAGGATGGCTAGTATCAATCGTTATAACCATTATGTATATGTATATAAACATTGTTATATCAAAGTTAATAATTAATTTTAATTTTGTGATTTGTTATATATTGCTGAACTCCTTCACTGATTATGTGGCTAACCATCTTAAGCATAAATGTGTCCATTATTTCTGCCTCTTCTCTCTCAGGTATGAGGTCTTCCTCTTTCTCCCTCTTCTATTCAGACTTGAATAAACAAAAAAACCTTAGAAAGGACTTCCATCATTCTCCTCTTTATTGGAGGGAGATCTGTAAAGAATCTATTTGGGATTGTTTTTGTTCTTTTTGTGAAAAAGAGATCTTTCAACAAGTGATTTGGGATCTTTTTGAGAACACTAAAAAAACTTGATGACTTTGCAAGACTTTATGCATTAGCCTCATTTGTAATATCTGAGACAATTCCTGAGTTAAACAAATAACTGTCCTATCTTAGAATTGGGAACTTAATAATTATACTTACCGAGGACTTTGAATTTTTTAAACTGGCAGTCTGTTTTCAGATAAAATATTGGTATATGGATATGATTGAACAGTCTCAGATGCACTGAGTGTAGTATTTTATTTTATTTTTTTGGCAATAGATAGAGAGAATTTACTATTAAATCATTGAAATACATTAAACTGAACATTAAAAAATCACCACAAATTCAAGACCTTAAAAATTAGAAGAAATCTACTCCCAAAAAGGTACTAAACTTTTTTGTAATGTATGTTGTGACATTTTGTGATGAAGTTACGAATATTGAATTTATGATGTAGATTCTAAAGTTAGGAATGAAAATATTATGACACTTTATCATATGTAATAAGAACATCCATCCCCAAGACATGCATATTAAGGCTACAGCAGCTACCCAGGGAGTAAATCTCAATTTGTCACAGCAATTTAGCCCCGTTTGTAATCTCTGAGGCAATTCTTGAGTTTCCAAGAACAAAGGCTTGAAACATAATTAAAAAAAAAAAGAAAAAAGAAAAAAAATACACATAAAAGAAAAGAGACTGAGTCATCAATTCAATCACTCAAGTCATGATTTCACATTTAGGAATGTAGAAGGAAGGTTCATATATTTGTGGTCACTTTATATCTATATATACATGTATTTTATTTGTCATCACAATGACTATACTGGCTTGACTCTCCATGTGCTTGGGTCAAGATTGTGAGTGACACCAATATTTCAGAAAGATACTAGAGCTACGATCCAAGGATGCATATTTAGAAAATCCATACATTCATTCAATTATGAGTATAATAATATGTTGTCTGACGTTGGTTCTGCTGTACTCATAGCCATATGCACGGCAGCTATTATTACTTCAGCCATAGTTTTCCTTACGTTACTTGCATTTGCATGCTTTCAACGTCGTGAGACCCAAAAACACCAAAATGAGGCAAGAGCAATAAAAAATGGGGATATTTGCTCAATATGGAATTACGATGGAAGAATTGCATATGAAGACATCATCAAGGCAACAAACGACTTTGACATCAAATATTGTATTGGAACTGGCGGTTATGGTAGCGTATACAGAGCTCAGTTGCCAAATGGAAAAATAGTTGCCTTGAAGAAACTCCATCGTTTTGAAGCAGAGGAACCAGCTTTCGACAAGAGTTTTAGAAATGAGGTGCAAATGTTAACTAATATACGGCACTGAAACATAGTGAAGCTTTATGGGTTCTGTTTGCACAACAAATGCATGTTCCTGGTGTATGAGAACATGGAAAGGGGAAGCTTGTTTTATGCCCTAAGAACGGATGTCGAAGCTATTGAATTAGGATGGATTCGGAGGGTAAACATCATTAAAGCAATAGCTCATGCTCTATCCTACTTGCATCATGATTGCACACCTCCTATTGTTCACCGAGACATATCTAGCAACAATATTCTATTGAACTCTGAATTGGAGACTTTTGTCTCTGACTTTGGCACTGCTAGACTGCTATATCCAGATGCATCGAATCAAACAGTAATTGCAGGCACTTATGGATATATTGCCCCAGGTAGCAAAGTAATACTTTTTTCTTTCATACGTATTTATGCTTTCAAAGAAAGAGGGGAATAATAATCTAAAATGTTTAAATATTTTAGTGATTATCAATTTTTTTTTTCAAACTCAATTATTAATGATAGATTCAACATTTCAAAGAATCACACTTCATTAATTTCATAAAAGAGAAAGTGAAGTCTATGATATTTTTTTTATTTATTAATTTTTTGTTTTTGCAGAACTTGCCTATACTATGGTTGTGACTGAAAAGTGTGATGCTTATAGCTTTGGGGTGGTAGCACTAGAAACAATCATGGGAAGGCATCTAGGAGAACTCCTCTCATCATTGGCATCACGATCTGCTCCAAACATAATGCTAACTGATGTCTTAGACCCGCGCCTTCCGCCTCCAACCAATCCAGTGGTTGTAGGGAACATTGTTCTAGTTGCTATGATGGCATTTGCATGTGTGCGTTCTGAGCCGAGATCTCGCCCAACAATGCAATGCGTATCTCAAGAGTTTCTTTCTCAAGTGAAGACTTCAGTTACACCTCTTCATGCAATTTCACTTTTACAGCTATGGAATCGAGAATTGAGTTTTATCCAATAAATGAATAAACTCGATGCTTGAGCTTCCCATAAAAGAAAAATGTCTATTTAGAAATGTTGAGTATCATATTTTCTTCGGGACCTTGTTGTTACAGGATTGTTATATATTATCAAACCTCAATTGTTATTTTTTTTTATATATTTTTTAAAAATATGTTTTCCCTGCAGCAATCCCAAGCCACAGAAAAGAATTTTCCCTCTAGATCTTGTAGAATTTGAGTTCTAGTAATCTCTCCTATTTGAACAAGATGCAGCAATCTCGCATACATCCATATTAACAACTCTGATTTTTACTACAATTGGTATGCTTCCACCACATTTCATAATAGAACACAGTACACAACCCAGTTACATGGGTGTGGGACACCTCATGTGATAGGGTGATCAATTTCTGTATTCATAAACTTTTACTATGAAAAAGAACAGAAATGAAAAAAAAAAAATGATGCATATGAACTCAATGTTTTAGTTGCCACGTTATTATGAGTGAATTTAGCAGTGATATTTTAAAATTTCAGTGTTGTCTACTGTTTCTAACATTTGGGTTGACCCCAGCCTGTTTGACTTCCATTGCCATGAAGGTTGGGATCTTCTAATAACTAGTTAGGATCATTTTTTAACAATTTAGAAATTGATTGTTTTTAAGCCTTTATATATATATATACTAAATTGATACAAAAGATAAATTATAATAATCGCGAGAATAATTTACCTGATTAAAAAATATAAATACAAGAAATGAGAATGAAGAAAGAAAAGATCAAGAGGGAGCAAGTCATGAAAATTTCGAAGATGTGGATGGATGAGTTGCTTTTATAAAACGAAATGCAACTTGTCCAAATTATTTTGCCGCTCATGTGTGGCTTGGGGTAAGATTTTGTATGGATTTTTTTGGGTTCAAATTTTTAGTTTTAAATTAAGTTAAAATGTAATTTGTCAAAAATTAATGTGATTGTTAGTGTGCCAACTGTCATGTATCGACTCATTGGTAAGGCGAGTTTTCCACCAAACATCTTGCAATTCTTATCGCATCACTTGGGTTGGATTCTTGGACATAATGCAAGCATAGGTACGCAGTATCACTCGTGGAGCCCACTTCTCTAGATTATCTGGTCTTTTGAAAATTTTATAGTAGTGTTGTGTACACTCAATTGAATAGGTACATGACTCAAAAAAATAAGAATAGAGGCTATTTTCGAAAGTAGATATTTTTTTTTGACTTACTGGCTTTTTTTAAAAAAAACATACAAAAAAGTACAGAGATATTGTGATCTCAAATAAGCCAATAAGCCAATAAATTGATTTTTTCTTGCCTTCCCAAAAGAGGCCAGAGTGAATTACACTGATCTCCCATCACAAACACATGGATTCCATTTATTTTAGTTTTTGAAAAGAGTTTTGAGTTGTATTTTGAAAAATAAGTTGTTGAAAATTTAAAATTTGTTTGGTTATGAGTTTTGAAAATAATTTTAGGATGATTTGTAGTTTTTTATTTTTTTTGTAGTTGAATAAATAGGTGTGAGAAAAAATTTAATTGATTGATGTGTAGAATATGAGAGAATGAGTGAGGAGAGAGGAGAGAAAAAAAATTAATTTATTTATTAATAAAAAAAAGCAGAGAGAAGAGAAAAATAATAATTTTAAAAATTTATTAATCAAATATGTTTTTTAATTTTTTAATCTAACTATTAATTTAAAAACTAAATCAAATGCTACCATGAAGTTGGGACTGTTTGTTACAGCTTTTGGAGGTGATTATAGTTTATTTTGATTTCGGAGCCTGTGTTGTGCCAAACTATTTAGTGTTATAGGTTATTAGATAGAAATAACTTAAATAAGCTGAAAACATTTGATTATTTAAAAAGTGAAATAAGAGTACTTTTAATTTTTACTTTCTGATTATCAAATTTTAATTTAAGAAAGCTCCACCAAACATGCCGTCGTCAAAAACTAAATAGTATGCGTGGCATAGGGGTTGAAGCGAGCACGATTTAAGTCGTCAATTGTGGAAAAGTCATTCCGTTGTTGATATGTTGTTGGACTTGTGAATAGATAGTTAGACCCAGTACTAGTATATAGGAGACCTTTGATAAAAATTGAAGTGCATGCAATCGGAAAAGAACATACACATTACTGTGAACCTTCCTTGGGCATACATCATGATAGAAAGTGGATTAGCTTTTCTCTTGTTCACTTTGGCCTAATAATTGTAATTGTGTCACGTTAAATACTAAACAAAAAGTTTTTTACAAAAAAATCATCCTAACTATGAAAAATCAAATCATATGAAAAATAATAGCTACGTTGTTACATACATATGTATATATATATATATATATATATAATAATGCATTAGAGTTGAAATATTGATGACTCATCACTATATATAAGCAAACTGCTTATTTATAGAGAATCGTCAACAATAAGTTAAGCACATTATTTATTTATTGTTATAAATCAAAAGCCAAGAACAAAGGTTGATGAATCTGGGCCATTGGATTTTACTTTGTATTTGGTCAAGCATCCTTGATGAAATTAGTATTCAGTCCATATACCTTCAATCAAAATCAAAGAAAAAAAATATATAGACTGATAAATTTTTTAAAAGTAAAAAAGTTTTGGAGTAAAAAATTTACTCCATGCCAACGGAGTGAATTTTCTTTTTTGGAGAAAAAATTCACTTTGTCCTTCATTCAAATTTACTCTAAAGTAAGAAAAAAAAATTTTAGGGACTAAAGTAAATACGTAGCCCAACGTAAAGGAAAAAAAAAAAGAGTGTAATTTATCCGAAACAGAACTAGTCCTAAAATAAAAATTGAAAGTGGTAGTTTACATTACGATGGTGTTATATGCATCAATTAATGTATACATTAATATACCAATTAGTGTTATACTATTATTACTGACCTCACCTATTATACAAATTACAAATATTCAAAACTTTTAAAATTATACCATATCATCTATTAATATACTAATTAATACATATAACATTATTCTTTACATTATTTTCATTGTCCAGAAAAAGACGGTAGGAAAGAAAATTCCATAATTAGGATGACTTTCTGTAACGCCCTCAAAATAATACAATATAAACCCACATTCTTGACATGTATAAACATAAGAGGATAAAGCATATTTCTATTTATCAGAGTATTCATTACAAAAGTATTACATGTTGACATCAAAAGTAAATGTCCTACGGGTTTACAACTTTCCAAGCCAACACTTGGTTACAAAAAAAGAGAGTACTAACTCAAAACACAACATAAGCCCTTGGCTTGATTTACATGTAACACACAAAATAATCACAAAAAGGAAGCCTTCAACTTCTACAACCTCCCAAGCTACATCCTTGGAAGCGGATATCACCTGGACCTGAAAATGATGTCCTATATAGGGTGAGCCAACGTCCAGTAGAGATATGCTAAACATAATATGAGTAATAACTAAAACATTAGCATTTGATAAATGTTTAACTCATATAAACCAACATACAACACAATCCAAATCCATGACAAGTATGTTCATGATCCTTTCCAATATCAACAATTTAAATGAGATTATAACTCATAATAAAACACTTCCATACTTCACAATTCACATGAGATAAATATTGAATTTAGATCTAAAGAAAATATAACTAAAAGGCATGCTTATCGTGCTAAATATGATTCTGCTCAACAATCCAGAATAACTAGAAAATGGTATGATTTTATGATTAGATATAGTATGGAAATTCCTTTCTTTGAATATTTAGAAAATTATTACAAAAAAGTTAATACAATCACAAAACATAAATGGAAAACTTCTCCCAATACTTCTGTTAGCTCTAGTCATCCTCCTTTATCTAATATTATTATTGAACATCAAGGATCTGAAGTCCCAACCTCTCATAGTAATATTCCAGATAATTGTTTCACTAACTAATGAAAAGAAACAAATCACGATATTAAACATTTTTGCCTTTTTACTGATTGGTTTGATTCAAATATCTAATAAAATCGAGAAAATTATCAGTTTTTTCTAGTTTTAAAACTAAGAACATTATTTGTTTTTTTTTTTTTTTAAAGGTTGTTTTTCTTAAAAAAAAAAATTCGCATATCAATATTCCATCATCATGCTCCTTTATAGATACAAAATTTTCAGTTTTGCACAAAAAAATAATTCAGTATAAAACGTCCGTTGAATTATCTCCTTCGGTATGTTTGTTCTTGTTTGCATAGGCCTTCCAATATTGAATCCACCTTTCCCCCCATAGGGATTAAAAGTCACACGCAAGCTTGTTCAGAGTTCAATAACATTTCCCAATTTCAGTTCTAACCACAAGTTTGCCAACTTCATCAAACAATATTATTTTCTTCCATTACCTGGAAATTCAGTATCTTACAAATAACAAGTTTTACCCAGTCCCTGTCTTGCTATTTTTTTCTACAAATAACAAGGTTCATTCATAACCAATTTCAGTATCATACATATAACAAGGTTCCAACCTGGTTAGCTGAAAATCAATTTCTCTCACATCAACCATACTATATGTTGCTTCATCCTTGCTATGCTACGCCAATTAATACTGAAATCAATTTCTATGTGCTTGCTATTTTACATATCTCTCTCATATTTATAAACAACAAGGTTAACCACATTTATATTAATTGCAGTACTCGGGTGAATTGCACAAATCTGAATCAAATAATATATATATAATATAAATGGAAGAAAATCATAAAGAATCCCCGAAAATAATATAACAAATAAATGTGATTCACTATCAAAGGGGCCCTATAATTTATATGATGATCCCTAAAAATTCTGAATCATATATATATAATTTATATACAACCAAATTTAACTGCAACAGATCAATTACAACCAAGAATCAAACCCATTTCAAAAATCAATAACAAATCTAAGCCAAGAATCAATATATTATATATATATATATATATATATATAACAACAGAAATACAATGATTGATTGAAATAGAACCTCGTCGCCACCACAATCTTGTCTTCCCATCATCACTCTCCGTCGGATCCCGTCGCCCGCCATCCTTTCGTTACTCCTTCGCCATCGCGTTGCGTCCCATCTCCGCATGCTCTTTCGTCTCTTAGTTCGTTTCTCTCTTCGTTCGCGTTCGTTTCTCCATCTCTCTCCAGTTCCTCACTCCGACTTTCAGTGCCTCTCATGTTCTCTGCCTCTCTCTCTTCTGCTAGGGTTCACTGACTGAATAATCGACGATGCAAAGTAAAGAAGGTGATACAGAGAAGAGAAAATAGGCCCAAATGAAAATTGATTTAAAAAAAAAAAAAAACTGAACAAAAACGTTGTCGTGATAAGCAAAACGACATTGTTTTTGGAAGATACAGCAGGAACCACTGAGAAAACCATTGCAGATGATCTGGGAACTCACATAAAACAGTGGAAAAAAAAGCTAAAAAAGCCAAAAGTCAGCTTTTTACTATTCCCAAAACACCACTCATTTATATCTATATGTTTGTTTGGACTAATTATATTAAAATTTTAATTGGGCCTAACAATGATTATATATATATATATATATTATATATATTTAATTTCGCCTAAACAAAATTTTTTTGAGGGCCGTTTTAGACTAGGTCTCAAACAATAAAAAAAAGATTGGGTTTTTGAATTTGTTTAAATCTAAATATAAAAAATAATAAAATTGGAATCTTATTTTGGACCAAATTTGGGGGCCCTAGGCATAAGCCTTAGTGGCCTTGCAAAGGTCGGCCCTATTTCAAGTATTGGTCCACTATAATGTTTTCTAGAAGTTTTTGTTTTTCAAATATAAAGTCGTCGAAGTTTATCTCCTTTGTTATGTTTGTTCTTGTTTGCATAGGCCTTCCTAATATTGAAGTCCCTTCTCCCCATAGGTATGTGTAAAGTCATCGGCAGCTTGTTCACGAGTTCAAAAACAATTACCCAACATTTCAGTTCATTAAACCACAATTTGTCAACTTCTCATACAATTATTATTCTTCTTCATTACTGGAATTCGTATCTTACAATTAACAATATTTTTACCCATCTGCCCTGTTCTTGTTTTTTTTTTTCTACAAATACTATAAGGTCCATTCATAATCACATTTCTAGTTATCCATAATCATATAACATAGGTTCAACACTTGTTTAGTTGCGAATAAATCAATTTTCTTCACATCAACAAATACTATATGTGCTTCATCCTTTGCGTATGCTAGTCATTAATAGCTGAAATCAGATTTCTATTTCTTGGCTATTTTTTACATATCTCTCTCAATTCTATAACAACAAGGTTTTAACACATTTATATGTAAATTGCGCGAGTTAACTGCGGGGTGATTGCACAATCTGAATACAAGAATATTAATTTATGATATATATCACGATATAACTAATATAATGGAAGAAATCATAATGATCCCGAAATAATATATACAAATAAATGTGATTCACTATCAAAGGGGCGCTAGTTAATTTTATATATGAAATCCGCCTGAAAAATGCTGAATCATAGTATATATATATATACTATAACAACAACAACAATTTGAACTGCAACAGATCATATTATCAACCAAGAATTCAAACCCATTTCAAAATCATAACAAATTACTAACCCAAGATATTCATATATTAAAGTATATATATATTTATATATATATCAAGCAACAGAAATGACAATGATGCATGAAAATAGACCCGTCGCCCCACAATCTTGTTCTTCCCGATCTCAAACGTTCTCCGTCGGACTCACGTCGCACCATCATTTTCGCTTACTCCTTCGCCATCAGCGTTGCTGTCGCCACTCCGCGATCTCTTTTCGCTTCTTAGTATGTCTCTTTCGTTCGTCGTTCGTTTCTCCACTCTTCTCAGTTCCTCACATCGACTTTCAGTCGCTCATAGCGTCTGCTTGCTCCTCTCTTCTCTGCTGGGGTTCACGACTGAAAAGTAGTCGACTGATGCAAAGTACAGAAAGGTGATACAAGAGAAGAGAAAATAGCCCCAAATGAAAATTTTTGATTTTTTAAAAAAAAAAAAACATGAACAAACGTGTGCGTTTTAAGCAAACGGATGTTTTTTTTTGGAGATGTAGCAGCAAGGAACGCTATCGTATGAAATACTCACTCTATGGCTTAGTTTTCGCCCAAAATGAATCTGACTCACATAAAACCAGTGAAAAAAAAGCTAAAAAAGGCCAAAAAGTCAGCTTTTTACTATCTTACCGAACAACCCAGCTCATTATATCATAGGTATGTTTGTTTTTGGACTAATTATATAAATTTAATAGGGGCCCTACAATGATTATATATTATATATATATATATTTTAATTTTAGGCCCTAGACAAAATTTTTTTTGAGGGGCCGTTTTAGACTGTTGAGGTTCTCAACAATAAAAAAAAGATTGGTTTTTGAATTTTTAATCTAATATAAGACTAAAAATTTGGAATCTTATTTTGGACCACTTAGGGGCCCTAGCAACAGGCCTTAATGGCTATAGA
>NW_021024909.1:797609-816889 GCF_004153795.1 Camellia sinensis | reverse complement strand
GTATGTTACAAAGAGGGAAGTCGGGGTATTGACAAACGAGATCCACTTGTCAAAAATCCGAGACAAGAGGTAAGATGTGGTTGTGGTGTCCGATTTAGTATAAAGTTAGATAGAATTTCAGGAAAATATATTGCTTATGATTTTGTTGAACATCATAATCATGACCTTATGCCTCAAGATTGCATTCATATGTTGTCATCCCAAAGAAAAATATCTACCACCCAAGCAATTAAAGTAGAATTGACTTCAGAATCTAGAATTCCTCTTAGGTCTGCTTTATGGGCTATTTGGTAGGGAATCTGGTGGAAGAGCATCACTTAGCTTCACGAAATTGGACCAAAAAAATTATTTGAGATCGAAGAGACAAAAAGATTTGGAATATGGAGAAGCGGGTAGTGTGTTGCATTACTTTCGTAAGAAAACTCTAAAAAATCCATCATTTTTTTATGCAGTCCAATTAGATTGTGAAGAGCAGATAAGTAATATATTTTGGGCCGATGCTCAAATGATCATGGACTATGGTCAATTTGGTGATATAGTGACATTTGACACTACTTACAAATTAAATAACGAGCATAGACCTTTGGGATCATTTGTTGGATTTAATCATCATCGAGAAACAGTTATATTCGGTGCAGCGTTGATGTATGATGAGACTGCCGAATCTTTTACATGGTTATTTCAAATTTTTCTGGAGGCAATGTCAAACAAAGCTCTAAAAAATATTTCCAAAGATCAAGATGCTGCGATGGCTAAGGCCATTCCAATTGTCATGCCCAATACAAACCACCGACTTTGTATGTGGCATTTTATGCAAAATGTTGTCAAGCATGTAAGTTCTATTTTTGATGATGTAGGGGTCAAGTCTGTGTTTTCAAAATTTATGCATGACATTGATGACGAAGAAGAATTCCGAATATAGTGGGACCAAATGCTTGATAAGTATGATGCACGCGACAATCAACGGTTGGAGCAGACTTTTCGCTTGAAGGAGAAATGGGGATAGCCATATATTATGAATTCTTGGGCAGCTGGAATGAGTACTACTCAACTTAGCGAATCCTTCAATGGATTTTTGAAGGATTATCTGAATTATGGCCATAAATTGATGGAGTTCTTCATGCATTTTGAGAGGGTGCTCTATAAGAAGAGGTGTAAGAAATTGAAAGCCGAGTATAAATTGTCCCAAAAATTGCTGAGGGTTTCAATTCCAACTTTGATGTTAAAGCAAGTGGTAGAGATTTACGCCAAAACAATTTTTGAGGAATTCCAAAATGAGTACGTGTAGTCCATTGAAATATCCATTATAGGCACTATTAATGATGGTGAGAGTACCATATTCACAATAAGAACAGTGGTAGATGGAATTTAAAGATAAGAATGTGACAATGGATAGAAATGGTTCTTTGAGTTGTAGTTATAGGAAGTTTGAAGTGAAGGGCATATTGTGTTGACATTGTGTGAAGGTGCTTAGAGATATATTCAATGCAACAAAACTTCCTCCACAATATATACTCAAACAATGGACTAAAAAAGCACAGGTTGAAAGTGTGAAAGATAGACGTGGATATGAAGTGAAGGCTGATGTGAAACTACATCAAAGCGACCGACATCGCTCATTAATGACTATGTTTAGAGCAATAGTGAGTAGAGCCGCTGAAAGTGAAGAAACTTATCATTTGTCAGTTTCAAAAGGTGAAGAATTGAGTATAATGGTTGAAGACAAGTTAAGTGTCCACATTTGTGGTCAAGTGGAGGTAACTAATTTGAGAAATTCGTCAAGTAACACATGCCCACAGAGTGATGAAATAGATTGTCCAATCTAAGCTAAGGGACTCAAGAAAAGAGAATCAACTAGTAAGGGAAGAATGAGGATTAAAGGCGGGATGGAAAAATCTATTGCAAAGAAGAAAAGGATGCAATCTATTCAGGTAATTACATGAAAAATTGCATATGATTAAAATACACTAGATTAATAAACTAAAACAATGATTTTATTTATTTAGGCCAAACAGTGAGCTACGTCTTCAATCCTCTCAAGGATCTCAAAAGGCCTAATGAACCGAGAGGAAAACTTCCCATTCTTTCCAAATCTCATCAAACCTCTCCTAGGGGATATCTTCAAGAACACATGATCTGCCACCTCAAAAGATAAGAGTCTTCTCCTACGGTCGGCATAATTTTTCTAGCAACTCTGGGCCGTAGCCAACCTTTTACAGATAAGTGTAACTTTCTCCGTCATTTCTCGGACCATCTCTAGACCCAACATAGGTGCATCACCCACCTTGGCCTAACACACAGGAGATCTACACGATCGGTCATACAAGGCCTTAAACGATGCCATACCGATACTCGACTGAAAGCTATTGTTATAGGCAAACTCCACTAAGGGCAAGTGCCTCTCCCATGAATCTTTGAAGTCAAGGACACAACCCCGAAGCATATCCTCAAGAATCTGAGTTGTGACAACCCGTTCCGTATTATACTGTTAGCTCATTAAGTGTTAATGTGCTCGATATGAAATTTGATGTTAATTATGTGTTTTATGTGATTTTTGAATGCCTATCTATTGATTGTAGTCATATCTATTACAATTTCTACTATAATCCGGAATTGAGGGCTGTAGAGGCGTCAGAAACCAAAATTGATTAATTTATTGTGTTCAGCGTAATTTTTAGAGCCTATGGTGAAATTTAATTAAAATTGATTCAGATCAAATTAATTAGATTAAATTGAATTAAATTAAGGTTGATTAGTCTTAATTATGCTTAAGTAGTTTAAGCTAATCACCCACTATATATTTGTTGAGTTAGTGCCTAAGCTCATAATTTTGAGCTCATCTTCACCATTTTGTTGAGATTAAGCTATATATATAGAGAGAGAAATCTTCATCTTAGAGAGAGAGAAGCTCAATCTTGAGGAATTGGCTTGGAGGATTGAAGAATTTGGAAGCTAGGCTCAAGAAATTGCTAAACCTAGCCTCATTGAATATAGTAGGTAAGAGTTTAAACCTCAATTTGGGAGTTAAGTTGTGGATTTAAGAAGATAATGAGATTAAATGTGTGGGTTGAACAAAGATTGTAGGAATTGAGATCAAATTGTATATACATGAATTCATGTTTTGAGCATTTGCTTTGATTCTTCAAGTTTGAGCATGAACTTTGATAATCGTGTTGAATTGGGAGTTGTCACTTACACGCATTCATGTTTTCTAAGTCTTGAAGGTTTGAAATACATGAATTCATGAATTGGAAGAGTTTCATACTCTCGAGCATGATCCTTGTTATCCATGTTGAATTTAGAAGATGAATATGTAGAATTTTATCATTTTGGGCTTGAATTCTATGATTCATGATGAAATTGGAAGTTATATTGCACATGCAACATTGTTTCATAAGTCTTGGAAGCTTAATTTTATGTTTGGAAAGTCATGAAAAGAGTTTTGAAATTTATCCTCACATGCATGAAGATTTGAGTTCAATTTTGGTGAATTCATGAGGCTTTGAGCAAATGATTTATGGATGATCATGTATTTGAGTTTTCTAAAATGTTTTTATGATTATCAAAGTGTTTTCATGAGTTTGAAATGACTATGCAAGCTTTTACATGTTAAAATGTATTTTTGGAACTCAGATTTTCTATTTTGAAACCCAGAAAATTCGCAGCTGGCTCAAGTGACCAAGTGGTGGCTCGAGCCAACATTACGAGCTCCCAGTATTTTGAACTCTGCAAAATCTGGCTCGAGTGAAGAAGTGGTGGCGCGAGCGAGCTCAGTTTTTGCCTTCAGCTGGCTCTAGCCACGAAAAGTTGGCTCTAGCCAACAGCTTATTTTCAGCATGTTTTCAAAAGATAGTTTAAGTACATATCTTCGCTTCCATCTATTTCCGGGCATTCTTAAGCATGAATTATGACTTATTAAGGACCAATAAGCTAAGAAACAACATAAGTAAATGATTAGGAAAGAGAGAAAAGATTCATTTGGTTTGAACGTTGAGTTTCATCCTTGGAGCATAAACCTTGTAATCCATGTTTTTGAAAGAATTTCTAAGTATTATCTAAAGTTGTGGATAAGCCATGCAAGTTCATGATTTGAACCCTCTTAGGCATACATTATGCATTCTAAATGAATTAAAGGATTAGAAAGGAGCCTAAGAGAATTAAACAATGAGTGGATTAAATAGTATTGTGATCCGATTTGTGTATGTTTATGAATTGTGTGGGAGCATCCACGAGGACGAATCAACACTCTGAACATTGTGAGTAATATCTTAGCAAAAATATTTTGATATATGTTCTTTTCTAAATGCTACCTATGTGGTAAGTTTTCGAACTCATGAATTTGTATTATGAATGAGTATTCTACCTGTCTGATTCGTAAAAGACTTGAAACGTAATTGATAAGCATGAAATTATAAGATTGGACCAAATGTCGTTTTGTATGAACACACAATGGGCCCAAGGCCGTTTGGTATATTTGACACAGATACAAATTGGGCTTAAGGTCGTTTGGAATATTTAACAAGAGACTAAAGGTCATCTTATAAATGAATTGGACCGAACGTCGTTTTGTATGATTGTTAAATGGACCAAAGGTCATTTTGTATGATTGTTAAATGGACCAAAGGTCGTTTTGAATAAGGAATCGATTAGACCAAAGGTCATTTTGAATATGAATACGGATGTGATCATGATCATGAATGTGACTATGCACATAGTTATGAATATTAGAATGTGGGACCCAAAGTCGTTTGGTATTATGATATGAAGGACCGATGGTCATTTGTATATGGATCCATTAGACCTGAGATCGTTCTATGAATGAATATTGGACCCAAGGTCGTTTTGTATAGATGGACCCAAGGTCGTTTTGCATACAATGGACTTGAGGTCGTTTTGTATACGAGTTGGACCTGTGGTCGTTTGTATGTGAGTTGGACCTGAGGTCGTTTTGTATATGGATATGATGTGTTGGACCCTAGGTCGTTTTGCTTTGTTATGATCTATAAATCTGATATGAATGAGGATAGTAGTTCAAATGTTTAAATTATAAGTATGATTTATTTATGTATGAATCTCATTCATTAACCTCTTTACTCTAGTATTATTCACTGGGCATTAGCTCACTTCGTATTTATATGTATGTAGGTGAGTAGTGGGATGTCTAGCCCTAGCCTTAGTGAGATTGTGAAAGATTCTCGAGATTTTGGAGTTAGCCAAGGTTGCCTCATGCACTGTGACACCCTAATTGTTTAATTAAATACCACACACACACACACACACACACACACACACACATATATATATATATATATATAAACATAATTATGGTGGTATGTGATAATATATTATTAAATAAATAATAATAAATAAATAAATAAATCTAACTTGGCGTTGGGTTATCAAATATGGGATTAATTAGGGATTATTATTTGGGGCCAAATTAACACAAATATGGAATTATAATACTAGTTGGGCCAAATTAGAGTTAAAGATAGTAAATAAATAAATATAAAAGTAAGAGTAAAATAAATAATAAATTTTCTATTGGTATGCGATAAAGTGTAATTTAATTAGGAATTAATTTGTTTATATAGTTATGTTAGAGAACTGGGCCAAAGTGTAATTATCATAAATATTCATTAAGATAAGTATAAATCCATGGTGATTTATGATCAAATCTGGGGAGGGATTCGAGCTGTGCCATGTGTTGGCCTCATGGTGCTTTTACCTCCCTATAAAGAGGGAGGAGTTGATCAAGATCTGTGGAAAGAAAAGGAAAAAAAGAAAGAGAGGCATGCAAGATACTGGAGAAGGTTGTGATAGTGGAAAGTAAGGCTAAGGGTCAATATTAAGGTGAATTATATTATACCTTGAGTCACCATAATATATTTTATGTATGTTTTGACTTAACATAATTTATTTTATATAAGTTATGTTTTATAAATTATAGTAATATTTCAATTACGTGGGGGTTATTTTTTGAACTCTATTTGTTTAAAATGAAACCCATGGATATGTTTGTATATATTTGACTATGACTTTATAAACAATTATGTTTTGTAAGTACCACCACAGGAGTTCTACGCCTTGGGGGACTTAAATAACCATTGGCCTCTGTTTGGCCACTTTGTGGTCTTCTGTTTGTCATGGATCCATTGACCTCTGTTCTGATTGTCACTTCTGTGACTTCTATTCTGTACCGTGGTTATGGTTATTTATTTATATAATTTTTGTATTTTAGTTTCTGCCACTTAAATGATTTATTTACCAAATTAAGTTATGTAAATGTTTTGGCTTAACTAACTATCCATGGTTATTTTGTATTCTCTATACTCTTGACATAATAATTCTCACTCTGCTGTGTGCTTATAGCTGTTACCCTTTCAAGTGATGAGATGTAAAGAAGACCCATAACCTCGTGTAGTGGAATCTGTGCAAGAAATTGATGCGGACCCGTTAATTTGTTTTTCTTTTCTTTTCTTCCTGTCGTTTTTTCTGATGGTCGATCGCTGCATAATAAAATAATAAAAGCCTATGGATGTACTTTTTTTTTTAGTAGAATGAAGTAACTTTCTGTTTAATTATTTTATTTCCGTTTGCCTCCGCTTGCGCAGTTTAATTTGCTACAATTAGAATAAGTTAGTAAGTTGCGATTCTAACCCTAAGCCATTGGGGTTGGGTCGTGACACGCTCGGGGCTTTTATTTGATATTCTTTTGCTTACTTTTGACGATCATGTAAGACCAGGCCTGTATATAAACCTTGGTTCTTAGTTTCCCAGTTTCTGAATGGTCCTGGGTATGTATAATCTTTTATGTTCTGTTGGGTGTGAGTTATTATATAAGTGGAAAGTTTTTATTTTGCCATATATGCACAGCTCATTGGGCAAAATTTTATTGTTCTGCTTTCGCATCTGGCCCATATTATTAATTTTTAATTGATTTCTGTTTGAGGCCGCAGGTAATCTCATGGTTACTGACCGGTTATGATCCTAACCTATAGGGGTGGGTTTGGGTCATGACATAGTGGTATCAGAGCATAAGTTAATAACTCACGCACTTGTCAAAATGAGCCATAAGGTGTCTAGAAAAGACTTAAGGTGCATCCATTTGATAAGTACATACTTGTATGCATTAAGAACATCTGGTTACATAAGATACGAATTGTTATGTTAATGCATACAAGCTAGTTTTGTTTTGTTATAATGCAAGTATATGAACATGTGAATCATGAATTGTTGCTTATGTGCATTCGATTCTGCAAATGGGTGTATATGTGGAATATGAATATAGTTAAGTGTGCAATTATCTAGTAAGTGTTCAGCACGCGATATCTGATAAGTATGAATATAGGTGATTATTTGTGTATTGACAATACGTAAAATGTGAATATGAAACAATATGCCTATGTGTATTTGTGTTTATTTCTATACTCTGTACTTGGCATGGCTTAATACGAGTTATGTAGATCATGGAGAAAACAAGGGCATATGAGTTGGCAGACTCTTCCATAGCCCGACTTGATAGATTTGAAAGAATAGTACAAGAAATGGCAGAGATCTTAAGACAACAACATCAGTTACTGTTAGGACAAGAACCTTTGCCACCACCAGCGCAAGAGCACCAAATGAATGTATTGGAAGCCACAAAATATGTTAAGATGCTTGTAACACCCTCAAAATAATACAAGATAAACCCACATTCTTGACACGAATAGACATAAGAGGATAAAGCATATTTCTATTTATCAGAGTATTCATTACAAAAGTATGATATGTTGACATCAAAAGTAAATTGCCCTACGGGCTTACATCTTTCCAAGCCAACACTTGGTTACAAACAAGAGAGTACTAACTCAAAATGCAAAATAAGCCCTTGACTTGATTTACACACAAAATAATCACAAAAAGGAAGCCTTCAGCTTCGACAACCTCCCAATCTACATCCTTGGAGGTGGCATATCACCTGGACCTGAAAATGATGTCCCATATAGGGTGAGTCAACGCCCAGTAGAGATATGCTAAACATAATATGAGGAATAACTAAAACATTGGTATTTTGATAAATGTTTAACTCATATAAACAAACATACAGCACAATCCAAATCCATGACAAGTATGTCCATGATCCTTTCCAATATCAACAATTTAAATGAGATCATAACTCATAATAAAACACTTCCATACTTCACAATTCTCATGATATAACAACTCATATTAAAACACTTCATACTTCATAAATGATACACTGATTTGTTGTATCAATGGAGTCCATCCCCTATCTCCTCCCAAATAAAATCCGGTTTAGGAGTCCATTCCCTATCTCCTCCCAAACCATGGAGTACATCCCCTATCTCCTCCCACACAATACAATGTATATAAACAATTATCGTATACACGATCAATCAATACACAAATTCGATGTATTATTCTAACCGTCATATTCAATGACATATTCAACTGATTAGTTTTATTTCACCTAATTACCATGCAGTGTCTACAACAATCAATAAGCTCATTTTAAGACCCAAGATATACATATATTGGTCAAAATAACAAAACCCCTCTTTATTCAAGTTGAAACCCTAACACCCAAAATCACCCAACTTCAACATTAAATCAAAATGACCAAAAGTTTATGTCAAAGATCATAAAAATGAGTAGTTATCCCTACCTCAAATGAAGAGACTCAAAGAAGATGATGAAGATACTCGGATGTGTTCCAACCCATAATTTTTCGGATCAAAACGAAGATCAAGGGAAGCTTCACACTCAATACAAAGGAACTAGGGTAGAAGATCACTAGAACTAGATGTATTTATAGAGAGAAGATGTAGTCTAGAGAGAGAAACTCTCAAGTTATTCATTCAATGAACTTCATTAAATTGATTAATGTATCTCATACATTCATGATACATAATGCATCTTCTATATTAATGAATTCATTAGATAGATTAATGTATCTTACATATTCATAATAGATACATAATGCATCTCTAAGATTCATTCATAATAAATCCATCACATTCAATGTATTAGCATTAGTCTTCTATACATTGTATATATAGGTGCATTCATCAATGATTAGTCACCATCTAATTGATGTACATGTATCTTACTTAATGAGATAAATCTAGTATAATCATGCATAAGCTTCGAAAAGTTAGAGAGAGAGAATGGCCTGAAAAAAGTGATCCAAAAAGCTATTTTTCGGATTGATATACAAACAGGTCCGCTCGAGCGTCAAGCCCAAAATCTGGACATCAACCATTGGTTTCCAAACACAACCAACCTGTTTCAAACCTGCCCAACACGACCTAAGACTCATATACAAAGAGTAAAGGACAGAAACGGGAATAAGACAACAACACATCCATGGAACTGAGTCCGGAATACAATTAAACAATGAAAGGAAAACCGGGATCGCTATAACCTCCACCCCTTAAAGAATTTCGTCCCCGAAATTAGATAAATAAGTTTCAAAAATATGATTTCTCAATTCTCAACGATATTACAATTCAATATTTATCGACTTGACTCATTATCGGTCGTTCCATCTCTTTTCATGAGGCAAATTACAACATATGTTACAACATGCGTCATCAACATGCATTCCCTTGAAATTCAAAAATTTCAACACAAGTTTTCCATAGTGCAATTACATATTCAATGCCAATCAATATATTTTCATTTCTAAAACCGAATTAACATATGCAATGTTAAAATAAACTTCCATTTCAAGGCAAGTTCCATAATATTTCCATAAACTGAAACATATACAATGGTTTACAACTTAAGACATATTTAATGCTCTTAAAGTTTATCAATACAACAAAATTCCCAATACATGTTTAAACATTAACAAACAAGTCCGGATATTTCTCACGGACCTCCAACTCACGTTCCCAAGTGGCTTCTTCCACTCGTGATGCTTCCACAAAACTTTCACCAAAGGTATCGTCTTGCTCCGCAAGACCTGATCTCGCCTATCTAAGACCCGTACCGGTCTCTCCTCATACGAGGCATCCTCATTTACCTCTAAGTCGGTCCCATCCAATACATGCGATGGATCCGGCTCATACTTCCGAAGCATACTAATATGAAACACGTCATGTATCCCGGACAACTGCGGCGGTAAAGCTAAACGATAGGCGAACTCACCAATCCTCTCAAGGATCTCAAAAGGGCCTATAAACCGAGGGGACAACTTCCCTCTCTTACCAAATCTCATCAACCCCCGCCTAGGTGATATTTTCAGAAAGACGTGATCACCCACTTCAAATGCCAAAGGCCTCCTCCTACGGTCGGCATAACTCTTTTGGCGACTTTGGACTGTAACAAGCCTCCTATGGATAAGCTCAATTTTCTCCGTCGTTTCCCTCACCAACTTCGGGCCCAACAAAGGTGTATCACCCACCTTGGCCCAACAAACTGGAGATCTACAAGGTCAGCCATACAAGGCCTCAAACGGTGCCATATCGATACTCGATTGAAAATTGTTGTTGTAGGCAAACTCCACCAAGGGCAAGTGCCTCTCCCACGACCCACTAAAGTCAAGAACACAACTTCGAGGCATATCCTCGAGGATCTGAATAGTACGCTCGGACTGCCCGTCAGTCTGAGGATGATAAGCCGTACTAAAAGTCAACTTAGTTCCCAAGGCACACTGCAAACTCTGCTACAACCTAGTAGTAAAACAAGGATCTCTATCTGAGATGATCGACACTGGGACTCCGTGCAACCTCACTATGTCCCGAATATACAAGTCGGCAAGATAATCGACCGAATCTTTCACGTGCATAGGAATGAAGTGCGCCGACTTAGTCAACCGGTCTACAACTACCCAAATAGCATCACTACCCCGCTGAGTCCTCGGAAGACCTACAACGAAGTCCATAGTGACATGCTCCCACTTCCACTCGGCAATAGGCAAGGGTTGCAACAAACCTGTTGGCCTCTGATGTTCGACCTTCACTTGCTAACAAGTAAGGCACTTAGACACGAAAACTGCCACATCCTTCTTCATACCCCGCCACCAAAACTGGCGACCCAAATCACGATACATCTTGGTGCCTCCCGGATGCTCCGCAAGGCGTGAATGGTGAAATTCTCGGAGTACTTCCTCTTGGCAAGACTCCGGCACAAACAGACGGTCTCGGTATCTCACACTCAGGTCGGGATACACAATCAAATCCTTCTCAACCTTTCCACTGGAGATCTTCTCTCGGAGGGATTCTACCACAAGGTCACCTCTCTGTGCCTCTAACATGCGACTCACAAGTGTAGGCTGCGCAACAACAGAAAACAAGGCCGCAGCCTCAACGGATTCGCCCAGAAGCAAATCAAACTCGCCAAGTGCACCCAACATCTCCCACTCCCGGATGGATATACAAGCTACATCACTAATGGATTTCCTGCTAAGGGTGTCGGCCACAACATTGGCCTTCCTCGGATGGTAATGTAATTCAAAGTCGTAGTCCTCAATAAACTCCATCCATCTCCTCTGCCTCAAGTTCAAGTCTTTCTGTGTAAACAGGTACTTCAAACTCTTGTGATCTGAGAACATCTCAAATCTCTCACCATAAAGGTAGTGCCTCAAAATCTTCAAGGCAAAAATCACAGCTGCTAACTCTAGGTCATGTGTAAGGTAATTCTTCTCGTGTATTTTCAACTGATGTGAGCCATAGGCTACCACTTTTCCTTCTTGCATCGACACACAACCCAAACCCTCTCGCGAGGCATCACAATACACTGCATAACCTAAACCTCTCTCCGGAATAATCAAAACCGGAGCGGTGGTAAGACTAACTTTCAACTCTTGGAACGACTTTTCATAAGTCTCACTCCATACAAATTTGACCCCTTTCCGTGTCAATCTAGTCAAAGGTGAAGCTAGCCTGGAGAAATCCTTCACAAACCGGCGGTAATACCCAGCTAATCCTAGAAAACTGCGGATCTCAAAAACGCTCTTAGGTTGTGCCCAATCCTGCACTGCCTCAATCTTGGATGTATCAACAGACACCCTTTTCCCGGAGACTACATGGCCTAAGAACTTGACCTCTCCTAGTCAGAACTCACACTTCCCAAACTTAGCATATAGCTTATGGGCTCTAAGCAACTCAAGCACTACTCTCAAGTGTTCCTCATGCTCCTCCTCAGAAGGTGAATAAATCAGAATGTTGTCCACGAAAAGGACTACAAAACGATCTAAGAATTCCCAGAATATCCGGTTCATCAAATCCATAAACACTGCCGGTGCATTGGTGAGCCCAAAAGGCATCACCAGAAACTCATAGTGGCCATACCGCGTACGGAATGCCGTCTTTGGAATATCCTCCTCCCTGACCCTCAACTGATGGTAACCCGATCTCAAGTCTATCTTAGAGAAACAACGAGACCCTTTTAACTGGTCAAATAGATCATCTATACGGGGCATAGGGTACTTGTTCTTAACCGTAGACCGATTCAATTTTCGGTAATCGATACAAAGTCTCAAAGCACCATCTTTCTTTTTAAGAAAGAAGGCAGGTGCTCCCCACGGCAAAACACTAGGACGAATAAAGCCCTTATCTAGTAACTCTTGGAGTTAAATCTTCAACTCACTCAAATCAGCTGGGGCAAAATGGTAAGGTGCCATGGAAATCGTTGTCGTGCCAGGCACTAAGTCAATAAAGAACTCGATCTCTCGATGGGGTGGCAAACTAACAAGATCCTTGGGAAAGACGTCCGAGTACTCACAAACCACTCTTGGCAACTCAATCTGGATCTCATCACATTCACTACTCATAAGGCTAGCGAGAAGACCACTAAGCTCACTCCGCCCTCGCGGATCATACACCGGTGGCAACACACTACCAACCCGATCCCCCAAGAAATGGAAACAATCCCCGCTCAAGGTACATATTGTGACCCTCTGATGGTAACAATCAATAACAACCCGGTATGACGATAACCAGTCCATACCCAAAATTACATTAAAACCCGACATAGCCATAACTACAAAAGAAAATGGAAGCTTGCGGTCGGCGACCTCTATATCACAGCCCCGACACCCCTGTTTCAAAATCAATTCACCCCCAGCAGGTGAGACAACACATATAGGAGATGCTAACTGTGCCAACTCCAACCCCAAAATAGATGCAAATGCAGCAGATAAAAATGAATGAGATGCACCCGTATCAATCAACACATTAGCAACCGAGTTGCAAAACAAAAAGGTACCTCTCAAAACAGACGGAGCCGGTACAAGATCCTATGCGGTAACAGCATACACATGCCCTAAAGGCTCCTGATCTACCTGCTCACCTCTCGGAGCAAAAGACTGCTGCACCGACTGAGACGATGAGGCGCCCTGATTGGCCCTCGAGACTTGAACTGACTGTGCTGGCTGAAAACTCTGTGTCTGCCTTGAACTAGACGCACCCGATGTTACGCTCAACTGCGGGCAGAACCTCTTCAGGTGCCCCGCCTGATCACACTGATAACATGAGGACTGGCCTCTGCCCTGACTCTGGCTCTGAGGTCGAGTTGAAAATGAAGCTGTTCTCTACCCTCCTCTCTTCTGCGGGCAAGCTAGAGACTTATGGCCCAGCTGACCACACTTGTAACATGTAACATCTCCCTGGCTGCCTCTCCCGGAGCCTGTACTCGGCACTGGAAAGCCATCCTGAGACTGCTGAGGGTTAGGACCCCTCTGTCTCCTGCCATCACCTTGGCCATCTTGACTCCTCTTGGAGCCCCTCAACCTCTCCTCCTCCTCACGCATCATAATCTCCATATGGGCTGCAGCATCTACAAGACGCCCATACTCTCGGATCATAGAACCCCAAACTCTCATCTTGAGCCCATGCCTCAGCTTCTTCTCAAACTCGAGACAACGGCGTTCCTCAGACGCCACAAGCTCAGGTGCAAACCTGGACAAACTAGTAAACGCGGCCTCAAACTCGGCCACTGAAGAATTCAGCTACAAAAGTTGGGAAAACTGATCTCTCAACTTCTCCCTAACAGTGGGAGACAGAAACTTCTCCTGGAAAGCATCCACAATGGCCTCCCAAGTACCGCCAATACGACTCCTCGTGTATTTCCACCACTGACCCGTATCTCCCTTGAGCTGGAAAGCTGCCAAGGTCACCTTCAATACCCCATCTTCGATGCCTAGCATCTTGAACGTCTTCGTCATCTGTTGTAGCCACTCATCAGCCTTAAGAGGCTCCTTCGGATCCCCTAGAAACTCGTCCGGGTTAGACCGAAAAAACTCCCTCTTCAGAAAAGAAGGCCCTGCATCAACAACCGGAGCCTGGACTTGATTCTCAGCTCTGAGAATGTCCATAGATGCTCTCAAAGCTCCTGCTATCTCGCGGGCTAAGGCGCCCATGGCCTGCTGTCCTACTGGCTTGGCCATATTGGCTTGACCAACACCCTCCTACTGCGTTAGAATTTCATCCGGTATAGGCATTTCCAGCCTACCATGCCTACCTCGCCTACCTCCACGTCCTCGTCCTGACATCCTAATAAAGGTAACAAAGAACGTTAGCACTTTCATAAATGTGCCAAAGCTATAACACTCATGTCCTAATACATGGACAATTGTTATTCACTCCACGTAAGCACACAATTACATAAGCACTTACGAATTTCATTTCTGGATAACGATAGTCCTGAGGCGTTGCTAGAGTTCCAGTTAAAAACAGCATTGATCAAGTGCTTTTCTAACAAGACTCATAGAAACCCAAGGATTCAATCAGCATCCTAGAAATCAAATCCCATACCCATATAGTCACATAAGCATGTTATCACATAAGCACATAACATCATACATCTAAGTCTCTAACAAACAAGACAAACCCATTGTGATACTAATCACTTCCCACGTACCCAAAGTATTCAAACCCGGTACACTCTGATACCAAGTTGTAACACCCTCAAAATAATACAAGATAAACCCACATTCTTGATGTGCATAGACATAAGAGGATAAAGCATATTTCTATTTATCAGAGTATTCATTACAAAAGTATGATATGTTGACATCAAAAGTAAATTGCCCAACGGTCTTACACCTTTCCAAGCCAACACTTGGTTACAAAGAAGAGAGTACTAACTCAAAACGCAAAATAAGCCCTTGACTTAATTTACACACAAAATAATCACAAAAAGGAAGCCTTCAGCTTCGACAACCTCCCAAGCTACATCCTTGGAGATGGCATATTACCTGGACCTGAAAATGATGTCCCATATAGGGTGAGCCAACGCCCAGTAGAGATATGCTAAACATAATATGAGCAATAACTAAAACATTGGCATTTTGATAAATGTTTAACTCATATAAACCAACATACAACACAATCCAAATCCATGACAAGTATGTCCATGATCCTTTCCAATATCAACAATTTAAATGAGATTATAACTCATAATAAAACACTTCCATACTTCACAATTCTCATGAGATAACAACTCATATTATAACACTTCATACTTCATAAATGATACACAGATTTGCTGTATCAATGGAGTCCATCCCCTATCTCCTCCCAAATAAAATCCGATTTAGGAGTCCATCCCCCATCTCCTCCCAAACTGTGGAGTACATCTCCTATCTCCTCCCACACAATACAATGTATATAAACAATTATCATATACATGATCAATCAATACACAAATTCGATGTATTATTCCAACCGTCATATTCAATGACATATTCAACCGATTAGTTTTATTTCACCTAATCATCATGCAGTGTCTACAACAATCAATAAGCTCCTCCACCGATAGCCCAAAACAGATTCTCTTTCACTTGCAAGCACGACTTTGGTGTACGTCTGTATATAGCTTTGTTTTGGCTGACTTAGATTTGAATGATCCTGTCTGTATAGAACTTTATGTTACTATACTTTGTGTTGTGAGTTATTAACATATGTATGTATGGAATGTTACGATGTGCATATAAGCACGGCTCTATGGACAAAGTTTTAAAATTGCTTCCGTTTGGCCCCCATTAACTCTGTTAAAATACATCTGGTTTGGTTTGAGGCCGTAGGTAATCTCATGATTACTAGCCGGTTATGTCCTTAACCCACGGGGGCAGGTTCGAGTCATGACAGAGTGGTATCAGAGCACGAATTAATAACTCACACACTTGTCCAAAAGTGCAATAAGCGTCTAGATAAGATCTAGGATGCATTCATGTGATAAATGTGAATTTCAAAGCATCAACAATACGCTTAAATGTTCAATATGAACATGATTTGAGTATATAACTACTTAGTAAATGTTCAGCATGCGATATCTGATAAGTATGCAATCATCTGTTACGTACGTGATTAATTGTGCCTTGACAATACATAAAATGGGAATATAACAATGTGCCTATGTGCAAATATACGCGTGTGTATCTGTGTTTATTTTTGTATTGGGCATCCCGGTATTTGGCAAGGCTTAATAAGAATTGTGTAGAACATGGATAAAGTGAGGGCATACGAGTTGGCAGACTCTTCCACAGCCCGACCTGATAGACTGCAAAGAATAGCACGAGAAATGGCAGAGATTCTAAGACAACAACGTCAGTTGCCACTATGGAAAGAACCTCTACCACCACCACTGTAGGAAACGCCGAGGAGTTTGTTATCAGATTTCTGGGGCTTGTTATAGAAGCGATAAAGTGGACCATATGGTAAGGAACTGTCCCCGAACTGAACAAGATGTGAATAAATCTTCTGCCTCAGCTAGATTTGTACCAATGTTAGGAATTTCTAGTCAAGATAGAGTAATCACACTCGTCTCAGAAGGTACTCAAAATGATGCAACCATTATTCCAGGTGTCTGTACTATTTATAAACGAATGCCTATATGTGATTGATTCTGAATTAGTGCATGTGTACACCTTTGCTTGGGGTATTGTTTGATTCGGATCAGCATGTCCTTTCATATTTGTTGCCTGTGTGTTATGATTGGTTAGACCCACAAGATCGAGACTGTATTTATTGAATATATATGCGCTCCATTTGGGAAATTGTGAAATACGTATTGGGATATTGATTGACTCTGTACATGCACATTTACATCCAAACTTATGCTCAGGGTGATTTGTTATATTACTGTCTTCAATGACTAAACTACCGGAATTATGACTCTGTGATTGTATGACTGAGTCAAGCGCCCCAAATAACGAACCTTATTAATTGCGAGATCATGTATTTTGATTGGTAGAAAATGGACTAGACTATATGACTATGTTAAGCTTGACTCGTAAACCTACGTTTTGTGACTAATTTGGAACTTTTGTGTAACAGACCCTATCTTATGTACAACCAAGGAACTTTGTTTAATGTGTTATTGTGAACCATGTACTTACATGTAAGACTTATTTGGGAACTGCTATATTGACTATGATACATTCCTCCTGATATGAACAACTGCATACCTGTACACCTACATATGAACTTATGTGGACAATGCCATATTGTACATGACCTGAAACACTTTGATATGAACCGTTGTGATGTATGACTCTAATATGACTATGAGAACTGATGAGTTTTGACCTTAAGCTACGCAACTAGTCATGGATCTAGGTTAAAAACGGGTAGAAGATTACAAATAATTATAAATAAAAAAAAGGATAAATTATACTTTTCTTAAAATTTGAAAAAAATATAATAAATTTTACAAATTTGACATTGAATTTCTTTAAAAATTTGGATTCATATAACATTTATTAATTTCTTTATCATAAATCCGTTAGTCGTATAAAAAAAAAAAATTATCATTTATTTATATTAAAATGTATATTTTAGCTTGAGAGGGTAAAATGTGTGAAGCTTGGGCCGAGCTAGGACCAGATATAAGTGAGTCGAATTTTGGGCCAAGGTGAGTGGGCTTCGCCACTGGGCCTTGTTAGCCCGGTCATGAAAGACTGAGGTTAGCTCGGCTTGAGTATTCTGAACCGAGGTATAGGGAGCCGTGTTGTAAAAGCAAGGTGGAACCAAGCTAAGTAAAGCAAGGTAGAACCGAGCTAAGGAAAGCTCGGTGAAATCTGCCGCTTCAGCATGTGTTAGCCCGGTTGTTTTGTCATATTACCAGGGTAAAACCATCTCACTTGGTTAGACCGCGAGGGGGGTGTAGAAAGATGAACATTACCTTTCTCTTTCCTAGGAAGATTCTACCTTGGAGAAAAAGAGTCCTACTAGGATTGTGCCACATGGAGTCTACAAAAGCTCATTGCAGGACCTATGTACAAGTATCACAACCTTGATTCTCGAATACACAGAGCTTTTGTCTATTTGTCTATTTTGCTGATTTAGGCATCGGAGAGGTATCCGGCACACACCCGCCGGCTAGCTCACGTTTGTGTTTTCAGGGAGTAAAGCGATGACGTTCAGAGGAAGCGCAAACTTGATCAACAGGATTATACAAGAAGATTATTTCGTGCTCGTACAATACTATGTTATATCAATTTTGGTTTGTAAATTTTATTAGAAAGATGATTAGTGTAATCATAAAAAAACTATAAAAATTATTGTATTTTCTTCAAATCTCACAAAAAATAACATAATTTAAACTTAAAAAAAAACCTTTGACAAAATAAATAATATTATGAACCATGATTTTTTTATTTTTTAACAAAGATCAACTTGAAGTATTCACGGGTCGATTACTGGTCAATTTGTGTGGGTTTTAAATGAGAGTTTTACTTGTTTTCAAGTCATTTTTGCATAGAAGAGTGAAAAAGATGTGGTTTTCAATGACAACACAAGGATTAAATATATCATCAAATAAATTTTGCATTTTTTTTTCAAGTTGCTAACATATGGTGTTGAAGCCTGAACTGCTAAAAAGTTTCTTATATTTTCCTTGTAGCAAGCCTATGCCACAATGAATAAGAATGTTCCCCTCTAGATCTTGATAGGAATGACAATGGATAACCTACCCTGTGGGTATCTATGGAGACCTAACCCAAATACATGGGTTTTTTTCTTTTTTCTTATCCGTCGGGTAGGGTAAGTGATATTCTTTAAATATCTACAGGGGATGGGTCGGGGATGGGTACCCACTAATTTCCCCATATTTTTTTTCTTTTTTTTTTTCACAACCAAAGCTAAATATATATTCAATCTTTTTTCTTTTTATTTTTAAGGTTCACAACCAAAATTTATTTTTTTATTTTTTTATTTTTAAGATTCACAACCAAAAGCTAAATATATTCAATCTTTTTTCTTTTCTTTTTTTTTTAAATTTTGTTTTTTTTTTAAGGTTCACAACCCTTTTTTTTTTTTTTTTTTTTA
>NW_021024909.1:778422-795405 GCF_004153795.1 Camellia sinensis | reverse complement strand
TTTTGGTTATTGCTGTGATGTTGCTATGCCTAGTCGATGGAATATTTGGACCAATGTTGAATTTTGTTGGTGTTAGTTCTGATTTTGATTTGTTTTCTGGGGTATATATTAGATTGTTTTGTATTAAATTTTCGATTGTTCGAGTTAATAGTTGAATGTTTCGCTGGTGTTTAACCTGATGTAGTTAGTTTTGATTTTGATTTGTGGTTGGGGTCTATGCTATGTTTATGTTGTTGTTGTTATGTATTGAATTTTGGATTGTTGTCACTTTAGTACCTTTTGTAAAGTTCAGGTTTTGTGGTTATGTCTCTTATAATTTGTACAAAAATTCCCAGGAGGGTGTGTTCAATCTCTGATAATGAATAATCATTGGAGACTGAATTTGGAAACCTGGAAAACCAATGTAGGGCTAGGTCTATTCCATTGACAATTCTTAAAAGGCTTTGAGAGAGAGAGACAAAAGTACTAGATTGATCATTAGCGAGTCTAATTTGAGGCTTTGATTCATTTAGGCTTAGGTTTTGGAAACTAACTACTACAATTGATTTTTTCTATTTTTGTTTTTAAAACTTACATGATGCTATTGAGGAGGAAACAAGGTGAGGGGAGGCACAGACTTAATTCTCAAGCCTTTGACTTGCACAATTTGCATCTCTTAGCTACTTGATTTATTTTTTATTTTATTTTTTGTGCTGATGATCTGGCTACTTGATTTGTTGAATCAATTAAGTTGCACGTTCTAGATTGTGATGGAAAATCCCCTTTACCCTCTTTCATTTTGATGAAGTGCAACTGGGTAAGGGAGGTTGAAATCTTAGAAGATATTATCCATTTTTTCTTTTAAACGTGTGCCGAACTTTTTCTGTTGTTGTCTTGCTAGCAGGAGGAATTTGAAAAAAGTGTAAATGAGCATGCAAGGTTTATGGAAGAGCATGAGAGGTTTATGGAAGAGCATGCGAGGTTTAAGGAAGAGCATGCGAGGAATATGGAACAGCATGCAAGGAATATGGAACAGCTGGCAAGGGATAAGGAATATATAAATCAAGTTTGGGTAATATATTTCTTTCTTTATATATCCACATACGAAAGTGATGGTGTTAGCATAATAGCCTCTAAACATTTAATTGGATTTGGTATATTGCTAGGCTTGACAAAAATACTGTGGAAGAAACATCTTTTACCCTATTAAGATTTAGCATGCTTCTTTTGAGTGGTTCAAATTCAATTGTAAGATGCATGGAATAAATGTTCTATGACTCATTTGTAGTTTGTGGTTTTCTTGGAAAATTTCAGGATTTTTTTTTTTAAAAAAATGTGTAGTTATTGGTCTTTAACTTTTTATAGCTGCTGTCATGTCTTCTTTCAGATGTATTTGGCTAAGGGAGGTGAGATTGAAGATTCTGAAAGATATTGCCAACGAAAAAGGTAAACGATTGTAAGTTAAATGATCGTGAGTTGGTTTAGATATTTAAATGATCTTGAGTTATTTTGTTTTTTGATTGACATGTTTGGATGAATTGCAGGAACAAACTAAATATTTGTTGTTGCTCTTACTTCTCAAGAAGGAACTTATTGAAGGGAAGAGTGAGAAGGAAATGTCTAGCGCAACACTGGAGTTGTTTTATGCCCTAAAAGCTAAAAAGTATTCATGTAATGGAATAGGGAAATGAGTTGGGTCTTTAAATTGGGGTTGCATACGTGCATTTTATATCTTTCTATCTAGTAAAAGTTGGATGCTGAAGTTGATTTGGTAAACTGTATGGCATGATTTCTTTGTTCTTAAATTCAACTTTTTAACTGGCTTAATTTGAATATGTTGATATGTTTTGGGGGGTCAGAACCCTTGATGGAGTTTTATTGTTTGTTTTTTTTTGCTACGCTTATTTTTTTTTTCTTCTCCTACTTTAAATTCAAATTGTGGTTGCTTTAAGCTGCCAGATTGTTCATATTTATGGATTGTATCAACCCAATGGTTTTCTGTTTTTATTTTTTCAGTGTAAATTAATGTATGTTTGGTGGCTGGACTAGATTAGCAGGATTGATTAGAAAATCCAATTCCCATCACGGGGATTAACCCCATTACATGTCTAAATTGCATTGAATATAAAGAGTGGGGCTGGACTGTATTCAATGATTAAATTCTAGGAGAGCCTCATTAATCTGTAAAAATATAAGAAGAGGCCAAGTCTCTGTTCAGCATCCTGACACATACTCTACCAAAAATGCCCTCTACACTTCTGTAATATTCCATCTGTTGCGCCATATACTGATGTGTCTTCTTGTTGTGATATTTCCTTCTTCCCCCAGAAGCTTGTCTATGCAACTGATGTTGCATGCAACAAGGAGCACCATTTAATGATCATAGAGAATTCTTTGCGATTGTGTTGCTTTTGTGGCATTCAATTGGAAAACAGAAGCATTTTGGTGTTGTATATCAGTGGCAACCATCACTGTGAACTGGTTTGATTGATGGCTTTGATCATGTGCATGGTTGCCTGCTTCGCTAAATTCTACGTATAGCTTCTTTTATCTGATTGCCTTTTTGAATAATCCAAGTGTCAATTCTGTCATCTGCTGTTTTCCATGTATTGTATAGTAATTGATTTGTGAAATGTTTACTTGATTGCTTCCATAGTGTATATATGTTCTAACAAAATTGGTTGCTGCTTGTGTTATATTTAATGCAAAATGCAAATTACGTACAATACTCCCAATATGTCCCAATATTTTCTTCCCCTCTTATTCATTCCTAGATTCAATTTTGGTTTTTTTTTTTTAATGCTATTACCATGTGTTTCCTTCTTGTCATGCCCTTCCAAATATAATTTGATTCTACTGATTAGCTATGGATGATTGAACTAAATCCCACAAAAATAATGTTAAAATTGGAAACTACTTAATGCTGTTACATTACAGTTTACTGAACTTAAATACCTTTTTGTTTGGCTATCTAGGCTCCCATGTTCACTAGATCATTTTAGCATGTTAAAAAGTACCAGAGTAACTTTCTGAATAAGAAGCCTATTGTATTCTTGATGGAGTTTGTTTGGGTTCTATATAAATTTTCTCATTTGTGTCACAATTATTGAATTATGGGGTTGATGTACCAAGTTGCACTCCCTGCCTAAAACCTTCACATAAATCTCTTTTAGGGATGAGTTATATTTCAAAATAGTGAATTGATTTTAACTAGTCATATATATTTAATAAATTCACTTATAATATATTCACGGACAGCTTCATACTCGTGGGTGGTTAATTTTCTTGTTTTGCACTTTATATTTTGTTGATGCATTTCTGTTGAAAGGAAGAACTGTATGTCTACATGCAATAATTTTTAAGTGACTTCAAATTCTATGTAAATTTGGTTTGGGAGTAATCAATTTCTGCTGCTCAATACCCTGCAACTCTCTCTCCATATATGCATGCAATTGATACTTCTTGCATATTTCCGTTCATATGATCAATGCACTGTGCACTGTAAGTTGGCTTTGATGTGCATTTCAACTTCTCATCCTGCAAATTTCAATTTCTTAGCAGGAATTATTTGCTGTTAAGCCCTGTGAGGATTGTGAAATCTTGCTATGCATAGCAAAAGTGATATAGGTACCATGAATTTTTATCTTGAAAATGAGATGTATATTGTGAATTTAAAGTTTGTAGGATGTGGACCACACTCCCAATAAATGTGGTCCATAAAGTTACTTTTCTAGACAATTTTTTTAAGCGTGTAGTATTGTTACATTGATGTGTCATTGCAATATAAATATTTAATTTGATTATGAATTAGTTATTATAAAATGATAAAATATTATATATTATAGACTATGTTCAGTTGATAAGAATAGAGAGGTACCTTGAGAATCTTATTCTAAATTTATTTATTTTCATAATATAATTTTTTACAAGAATGAAATATTAGCAAAGTGGCCAAATCCTTGGCATTCATAGCATTGGAGTCTTTCAGAGCTCCCTTGTATCTTTCCTTTCTCCTTCTTGGCTATAGAATTAATTTTGAGTTTGTCTTTGCCTTTAGATTTATGAGTATGAGTAGATTCCAAAAGATTAGGATTCTTTTTCAAAAAAGATTTTTTAAATTGTTTAACAAAAGCAGTCGTAATCTTGGAATCTATCTCATAATCCTCATCAGAATCCTCTTCAACTCTATGAGCACTACTAAAAGCAATATCTTTTTTGTTTCTTTTTGAAATTCCTATGTGCCTCATAAGTTTGGAGATTTCCAACCAACTGATCCAGCTTGCAGTTGTCAACATCTTGAGCCTCCTCAATAGCTGTAACTTTTGGTTGGAACCGATCGGGCAAGGATCTCAAAATTTTTCCCACAACTTTGGATTCTGGTATTTTTTCACCTAAATTGAAGCTGAAATTTATAATGTCACTCAATTTCGCATAAAATTCATCAAAGGTCTCACTATCTTTCATTGAAAGGTTTTCGAAACTAGACGTGAGCCTTGGAAGTTTTGAGCGTTTAACAGAAGAAGTGCCCTCATGAATAGTTTGTAAGATATCCCAAGCCTCTTTTGCAACTTCACAATTGCAAATACGACTAAATTCTTCGGGTGTGACAGCGCAAAAGAGAGAATTGATAGCTTTACTATTCCAGCTACTATTTTGGTAATCAATTGTGTCCCACTTATCAATTGGTTTGGGGAGAGTTACTCTGTCACGATCCCATACCGCCCCTAGTAGAATGGTGCCGGGATGGCCAGTAATCCGAGATTATCGAAGGCCAACTTCCAAAATTCACATATAATCAGAGTATAAATATATGGGGCTCACAAGTGCGGAAGCGATATATACAATTCTAATTGGTCCATAAAAGCTGTGCATAAGTCAAATGGAATGACATACATCTTAACAAGGTCTTACAACTTGAGTACAATAAGATGAAATACAAAAATACATCTTGACCAAAAGGCTTCTCGAGCCATCATATACAAAATACAATGAAATAATGCAAGCTAAAAAGCATGATCTTCAAGATGCTACAAAATGTGAATCCTAAACAAGTTGCAAAGCACATCTAGGCGTCGCCGCCGTCCTGCTCATCACCTACATATATATATATAGAGAGAGAGGGTGAGCTTGGATACTCAGTGAATGGCATAAGTAATAAAGGATTTGCATGCATGATATCCGAGATCTTTAACAAACAATACATAATCTTAGCTTGTAACAAAACATGGGATGAATCAAGTTCATCTAACAAATCTTTCAAGCTTCATCAATCAAAGTCTCTCAAGGCTTTCAAGTTTCCAGGGATGACATTAACAAAGGTGCTACAAAAGCTTAGAGTCCTCTAGCACGTAAGGACTTGTGCTACAAATGCTTATAGTCCCCTAGCACGTTTATAGTCCCCTAGCACGTACGGACTTTCAAAGGTTGTGCTACAGATGCTTATAGTCCCCTAGCACGTACGGACTTTCCAAAGGTTGTATCAAAACTAAGGCTAATACTTGACACACAAAATAGGGATAGTCATTCATGCTTAACAAATACTTTTCTAAACAAGGCAAAACAAAGCTTTATCAAAACGTTATAACATAGCTTTATTAAAAATACCACTCACATAGTTCTTCAAACGTCGGTGTCACAAGAAAGGATCCAAGGCTACAAGCACATAACAAATCCCATTGAATGCACTATCAGACAAGCTTTTCATGAATGCAAATGATCTCGACATTCCTTCAAAACTAAGTCGAACCGAAACAAAACACTGTTTCTCATCTTGGGGAAATCTTGCTGGGCACCAACCAGGTCTTGGCCGAGGTCCCATGCCTCTTTGCCGTGGTGTGGCCCCGATGGCCACATTCAAGGAAATGAAGTCGGAAAATCTGGGTTTCCCTTTCTTGAAGAACATGAAGAACATGGATGCAAAGATCATAACTTATCATTACAAAATTCGAGATTTCATGCTATGAATTCAAAAACATGGACTTGGGTACCCATACTCAGATTTTATGAAAACAACCACAAAAACATGAATCTTGATGCAAGCTTTCAGAACAAACAAGGCTTTTATTCAAGAACACATGAATAACGCTTTCTCTTTCTAGAACCAAACTTTAAATCGATGCATGGCTTACAAATTGTACTCGATCATGCAATGCAGCTAGATGAACAATAAGAACAACAAGAGTAAATTAAGATTCTAACCTCAAAACACGAATCAAACGGTTTGAACTCTAAGGAGCAAGCTTGGAAATCTATTTCCTCTCTAAGAACTCCTTCCCCCTGTTCTAGAGCTTCTCTCTCCTCAAGAACAAAGACATATAACAAATGATACATTTCTCTCTCTGCCGGCTGATTTAACACTCTGCTTGGACACGTGGCAACGGCTGGTTGGCTCTACTAAAAAAGGTGACTGAGTGAAAAGACAAGACTATGACAAAGTGTGTTCAACAAGCAAGATGGCATAGGCACTCCAGCAGGTAATGATCTCGGCTAAGGACAAGGCATCGGCAAGTAAGGGAATAATGATCTCGGCTAGAAAGGACAACACTTGGCCTAGTTGTGCCACACCTCGGTCCAGGTTGCACCAATCCAGGAACAAGATCACTAGGTGTAGGGATAACATTTCGGCCTAGGTAATGACATCTCGGCCAATATGCCAGGGTGAAGGTGAAGGTGAAGGTCAGTCAAGGTGATCCCAAGATGGTCCTAGGCATAAGAGGCTCAAAGGTGACCTAGGCTTAGGATGACCTCGGCTACACACATCAAGCAACAAACAAAGCAAAGCAAACTACACTTAAGCAAAACAAGACAAGATCCGTAATGCAAGTTTAACAAGACGAAAACATATAATTGCATGTGGGCATGACCAAGATGGAGTGAGGGTTTGTTACATACTCCATCAACGGTAATTGTTGGTTCGGTCCACCCATTCATGACAGATTGCCAAACTTTTTCATCTATAGATTTCAAAAACGATCTCATCCGAGCTTTCCAAAAAGAATAATTGGATCCGTCAAGTAGGGGTGGTCAAACCATAGAATTTCCCTCACGAATTGAATCCATTATCACAAATCAAACAAGATCTTGCTCAAAAGTTTTAAGGAAAAACACACGAGCAACCTGCTCTGATACCAATTGAAAAATCTAGAAATCCCCTAGATATTGCTTTGTGATTATGTAACAATTTTAAGCAGTATATAACAATCCCAATCAAACAATCAAGACAAATCAACACAACGATTTTAACGTGGAAAAACCACAATTGGACACCTCCAACTGTGATTAAATAACCACGAGCAACAGCCACAAAACAATCCACTAAGAAGATTTAAAGGAATTATACAGGTATACTCTCAATTACCTAGCGAATCCATGCCTAATTGAACCAACCTTTATGTGCCTCTTCCAACCCCGTCTTCACCTCGGAATTGTCTTTACGATAAGCCACTCCAGAATCCACCGAAGCTTCAGGCTCGAATTCTTCATAATCCACCGAAGAACAACTCTCTCTCTCTTGTTAATAACAAACAAAACCTTTGATGTACTCTCTTTAAACCATGAGTTGAATACTCAATAAAATATCAAAGAAAACTAACAAAATATCCCCAGATATAAACCTTAAGAACCAAAAAGAAGATCTGGAGGACTTAAAATAGTTTTGGGAGAAAACCGATTATTTATAGAAAATCCAAAAGTAATCCTAGTTTTGAAAGAAATCCAATTACTTATAGAAATCCAAAAGTAATCCTAGTTTTGGAAGAAAATCAACTTCTTAAAAAAATCCTTGTCAAATGGGATTGCCAATAATAAAACCTAACACTACTCATTTGCTACAAGCTGCACTTAAAAAAGTAATAGGCCAGGACACATCACAAGCTGGTTCATTGGTGGCTTTTGATCGTCTTAGATTTGATTTCAACTTCCACCGGCCACTTTTGGAGAATGAGCTCATGGAGATTGAAGGACTAATCAATAGCTAGATTAAGGACTCTACACTTCTGCAAACTAAAGTGATGCCTCTAACTGATGCTAACAAAGCTGGGGCTATTGCAATGTTCGGAGAAAAATATGGAGAACAGGTTCAAGTTTCTATAAAATCTTTTCTTTTGTACTTCTGAGTTCGGACAGAAAATGGTGTTAAAATATACGCTCATTTCACAACACATAAATGCTGTAACTTATGGAACATACTTTCACGTAGGATTTGATTTTTCTTTCAAATACTGTGATTATTTTAGGTACGTGTTGTAGAGGTTCTAGGTGTATCCATGGAACTATGTGGTGGCACTCATGTCAGCAGTACTTCTGAAATACGTGGCTTGAAAATATTCTCAGAACAGGGGATTGCGTCTGGAATCAGACGTATAGAAGCCGTTGTTGGTGATGCTTTTATCGAATGCTAGAGATAACTACATGAAACAGCTCTGCTCCACTCTCAAAGTATGCTTTCTTCTGTAATCTTTTTGCTAAATAAAGAACACCTGATTGTTTCCAATGTTTTCATTATTAAAATTCATTCTGCAAAGGTGAAAGCTGAAGATGTACTAGTCAGGGTAGAAACACTATAAGGGTTAGAATTTCATTTCAGTACATTATTTTAGTTAGCTTGGAAATAGAAACATGAGGAAAGCATAAAAAAATGTTTGTAAACAAAAACCAAAACCAACCTTAATGGATAATTGAACATGGCTACACTAAACAAGGTTTACGAATTGCGCGCGCGCACACACACGCACACACACACATATATATATAAAAGAAGAAGAATAAACAGACAACAAGAAGGTGATGTGCACAGTCTTATGCGTAATTGTTCACGATCTAAAACTAAAGCAAATGAGAGAGGTTGAAATACTATGATTATTTGGGTCTCAGGACATTTACTGTTTTTATTGATTACAATTTTTCTTCATTATCTAACGTGTGGCATTAAAGACATTTCCTGAGTTCCAATCTTGTAGCATATAACACTTCATATGCTCATTTGTACTTGTTCTTGCTTTAGTGACTCATGCAGCCACACAGCTCTTGATTAAGGAATAGTGGTTCTGATTGAGAATGGAAATGGTGGTGTGCTAAAAATGGGAATCTTATTTTTTGGGGCTATTTTGGGATCCCATGGATTCTGTGATACAACATTTGGTCTTTGAAAATGTAGTTTTTCCTGGAAACGATATGGGTTAAATTAAATCACAAGATGCAACTCCCTATGGATAAGGTTTCATCAACCATCTCTTGTTTCTTTCCTTGGTTACTTTTCATATCTTTTTTTGCATATTTTGCAACCCAGGTTTCTTTTTCTTCTATTTATTTATTTATTTATTTATTTATTTTTACATATATACTTAATGTTTGTAGTGATTATAACATAGAATTCCAACACTAATCTAAATTTGTGTGTGCTCTATATTTGTATTTAGGTCGTCTGCTCATTGTGTCACACGGAACAAGAAGTAAGTCTCCTCGTTGAAAAGTTTACATAATGATAAAAGTAAAAGCACTAGAATTATTATTTTTTTCTAGTAACAAGGTAGAAAGTGAGCAATGCTTTTCCCATATGGGCTACATTTATCAAAAGGCCAAGAAAATTGTGGGAGTAAAGTAAAATTCATGCAATGGGTTTTAAGCTTTCTACCTTCTCGTTTCAAGTTCAACAAAAATGCATCCAATGTGGGGTTTGCATGGGGAAGTATTATTTCTCAAAATCCAATTTTTTTAACGATGATGTAAGCCTCTTTGTTAGAATTTGTTCAAAAAAAAAAAATTCAAGCCTAGTTATTATATACTTGCGTAAACAATACGATTTCTATCTCTAGGTTTCGAAGAATCAATGCCATTGTAATAAATGTGGAATCTGCAGGTTAAAATCTTTATCATGTTATTCATTTTCTTTTCATTTCTGTTACAGTTCATATTTTTTCTGCACCCCCTTTTTTCTTCTGGTTTCTTTCTTTTCTAACTTCCCTTATAATGCATTTTAGTTAGTTTTTATTTTCCTTCATAATGAATTCAATTTATATATATATATATATATTTTTTTTTAATTTGGCTACACCATCTTAAAGTACTTTAAATAGTTACTTTCTTAATGAATTCCATTTTATCTAATTAATTTTTGTTATGTTTTCAAATCTCAGAACTGGAGGCAAAGAGAACTTTTTCCATTGTAATAAATGTGGTAAGCACCTATATGAATAGCATTTGAGTACCCTTTTCTTTTCTGTTGTTCATGGTTGTTTTATTATTCTTTCTGTTGGGAAAAATAACAAAAAAACTACAAAAAAGTTGTTCATGAAGTGATGGCTTCGGGAAATTTGTTCTTTCTACTTCAGGTTGTTACTATTCAAGGTTGATGAAGGATTCACATATCTACATAGAAAAAGCAATGCACCATAATTGCCCTTTTTGTTTTGAGGTAAACTTGAAAACAACTTAAAAGGTAAGAATAGATCTGCAAACTGTTTGTTCACGCTAAGTTGATCCATTTCTTTATGCAGTATCTTTTTGAGACAACAAAAGACATCACAGTCTTGCCTTATGGGCACACTATACACTTGCAATGCGTGAAGGAGATGGAACAACATTTACAGTAAGTAAATGAGAAAATAGAGCAACTATATTATTTTCCTTATTTAAATAAACTCATATTTCTCGGCAAATACCTTTCATATTAACTAAAGTTTGCAGGTATTCATGCCCCGTTTGTTCAAAATCATATTGCGACATGTCTCAAGTGTGGCAAAGGCTTGATCACGAGGTATACCAATGATATCATGCTATACTTACCTTAATTGTATTTATTTGCAACATGGGTTTGTATCCTGACTGACCTGTTCAACAAAAAAAATTCAGGTTGCTTCGACACCCATGCCTCAATTGTACAAAAATAAGATGGTAAAGATGTCATATTATAGCTAATCTGCAACTCTACGTATCTCTGACTTTGTCATTCCATGTATTAACAATTTGGTGTTGCGATTGATTAGGTTTGGATCCTCTGCAATGACTGTGGAGAGACATCTGAGGTAAATTTTCACATTGTGGCACATTCAAGACATGAGGGAAGGGCAGGCATGTTGTTCATTGATTATTATTTATTGATTCAATTGTAGTTTTCATTTGTTTGCAAGTATTCAGAGGCCAGTTTCATTTGAGACATGAAGGAAGGGCAAGCATGTTGTTCTTTGATTATTTACTGATTCTTAGTTTCACTTGCTGATCTATCTATTTTGCCTCTTGATTTCAATCTAATATCAAAAAAGTTATTAAAAATTGGACTAAATTGATACAATGTCAAAATTTCAAAAATTAAATTGATACAATTAGAACTATATGCATCAAATTGACATAAAATACAAACCAGGGGTAAGTGATTTGACTTTTATTGTTTCTATGAAATGAGACTACTAGGTTTGGTTGGGGATGTATTATTGGCAACAGCTGTAGAATGTTTTTATATTACATATTTCATGTTCTGTTATCATTCTACAAGAAATCTATGAGTCTTGTGCTACTTATGACCTGTCAAAACAAGATGAGATGGGAAGTTCTAATTCATATAAAATTTATTAATTTTTTATTATTAATTCATTAGCATTTTAGATGGAAAAAATATGTTATCATGTCTCTTATTAGAAGAGAGGTGGGACTTAGTGGTTCTGTTTTGTGCATCATTGTTGATCTGTTTTGTTATGCTCTTGGATTACAAAATGGAGTGAGGCAGTGCTGAGAGAGTCTGGTTTTGATGTTCTGCTGCACTACTGGTCCGGTATTGTATTAGGATTGGGAGTTCATTTTGTAGCAGTTTTCTGTGCTGAGTTGGATAAAGATGCACTTCTTAATCATATATTTTTTTCCTTGGTTCATGAAAAGAAGAAAAAGAAAGTGTCCTGTCTACCTATTTGTTCCATTACATGCTTCAAGTTTGCTAATTCTATCTAGTTGCACTGACAGTTAAGCTTTTTATGGATGAAAAGGTGAAGAGGTCAAAGGGGTATGCTTTTATTCAGTACACTAGTCAAGACGATGCCCTGCTAGCTCTAGAAAGCATGGATCATACGGTAATAGGCGTATATTTGGTTGATATACTTCCACAAGAATGCTTACTTTATCATCACATAATAAAATACTAATTTATGGTCTTGTTTCTGTTGACTAACACCTTGTTTTCAAATAAAATTTGCTTATTGATGGTTAGGGACGGCTTAAAAATGGGAATATTGCTGCTATAAAGGTTCTTTCACCTGAATTAAGTCAAGGAGTAAAGGAGTTCTTGACAAAGATTAGAGTGATATCAGATATAGAGCACCAAAATTTAGTCAAGCTCTATGGCTGTTGCATGGATGAAGATCATAGAATTCTGTTCTACAACTACCTTGAGAATAACAGCCTTGCGCAAACACTTATTGGTAATTCTATCTATCCGTTCTTAGTTTGGTAGTCTTTGCACTTATTGGATTGGTAATTTAGTCCCCTGTTACAAGCCTTTTTTTTCTTTATCAACAAAAATAGTTTATTGATGTAAATTAATTGAGTACTACTTAGTATGTCAAACATACATCAATAAAAATAAAAAATAAAGAAGGCGTAGGAGAAATGCATGAATGTTTAAGAACACGTGTCAAGTAGGTTAGCACATGATCACAACTAATCAAATGTAAGACCTAGGCTCAAAAAAAAAAAAATAGTAATTGGTAAGGCACTAACTACCAGAACTAGTAGGTTCCCTGTGGGGGTTGTCAAACACATACAATAAATTGTTGTGTGCAATACTTTTCAGAAGAAAAAAAAAAAAAAGTGTGCAAGCCAGGATTCGATATTAGGGGTTTATAATGTGAAATAGTTAAGAGGAATGCAATAGTAGTGGAAACAAGATTTTGAACTTTGGGTAGCAACTGGGAAATAATATTAAAAAAAAAACATTAGGTACCACATGAGTGCTGCTAGGCCCGGAGTGGTTGTCCTTGTGAAATCTTAAAATCATGGATGGAGGCATGCTCTTGAATTTTAATGGATTTTAATCAAATCCCTGTTGGGTTACTTTAACGTCAGCCCTAGAGTTTTTCAGTTACATTGTAAATGTGATATATCTTAGTACATATCGATGCAGTGGGTTGCTATCGGTTGCCAATTCATAATGCATTTGTGATATAGGTTAGGTATGTGCACTTTTTGAAATTGGGAAATTATGCTTACATGAACAATCAACTAATTTTATTGTCTACTTTCTGGGAATAGTTTTAATATGGACACATATATGAGTTTGTTTGTTTAAAGATTTAGATTTTTTGGGATATCCTTTTTTGTTTTCCTTTGCTAAGTGCTTTTAGAGGGTGTTATACAGGTTTTTTGCAGGTTTGGGATCAAACAACACAGGAATATGAGAGAGGGCAAAAAAGCTAATTGGGCTTTGTTTTAAAGTTGTCATTGATCAATAGAGGCTGCTACCAGATCCTCTTTTTTGCTGGTGACTGATGTTGCTGCTTGCTGGTCTGCTGTTGCCACTGCCCTGGTGGCTGATGCTTGCTGGGCCGCTGCTGCTGCAATGTTGCTGTGACGCGGCTGCTGCTGGATACTGGTCTGCTGCATAAGTTTGTGGGTGATTTGTCGTGCCGTTTTGCCTATCTTTGTTAGTTTCATGTTTTCATTTTGTTATCTGATGTTTCTACTGTGGGTTCACAATTTTGATGTATTTGGGTAATTTAGTGAGTTTACTCTTTTAAGTTTTCTACACTACTTCTAAAAGCAGTCTCAGTAGTGTTTTTTTGCTTGCACATCAACTTTAGATGATTTCCTATCAATGTTATTAGTTTGTAATAGTGGTGCCTGAGGGATGCCTCTTGTAAATCTGTAAATCTTATAAAAATATAAATTATTTTCAATTATTTTTTTCGGTAAATGTGTTGTCAAAAATTTATTTTTGTCCACTCATATTGTGTTGCTAGAAGTGTATTTTTTGCCAATGTCAATTTGTCGTTGCCAAAAGTAAAGCTTTATCGACAAACAAATCGTCGGCAAATGGAAATATTTACCGATGTAAATGTGTTGCCAAAAGTTTACTTTTGCCCACTCATATTGTGTTGCTAAAAGTGTATTTTTTGCCAATGCTAATTTGTAGTTGCCAAAAGTGAAGTTTTATCGACAAACAAATCGTAGGCAAATGACAACATTTACCGACGTAAATGTGTCGCCAAAAGTTTACTTCTGCCGACGCATATTTTGTTGCTAAAAGTATAGTTTTTGCCCATGCAAATTTGTGTCGCGAAAAGTGCCACCCAATCATCATATTTGAATGACTTTTACCGACGCAAGGTAAATTGCCGACGATGGATGAAGGCTTTTATCGACGACTATGTTTGTCGCTAAAGGCATTACTTTTACCAACGCAATGATAATTTCATCGGCAAAAACTTTTGCCGACTCATTTTTGCCTACTAGTTGCCAACGTAGCTTTGTGTGTCAGCAAAACTCTTTGCCGACGAATTTTCCCTTTTAGCAACATATTTTGTTGCGTTGCGAAAAATGCAATTTCTTGTAGTGATAGTTGTGGGAAGATTTGGAGCTTGATGTACGAACATTTGTTTTGGAAAACATTTTGTAAAAACTTTGCTTTGAAGCTTTTTTTTTTTGGTAATTATTATTTCAAAGTATACATTTTGAATTTATTTGTATTAGAACTTGAGGATTCGTATGATAGCTATAGTGGAGGTTGAGATAATGTCTCTGACCTCATTTGGTTGCTTCTATGAAAGTCAATAGTGGCCTTGAACTTTGCCCAAATGAGTTCCAGTGCGATGCTGGTGCAAATTGTTGACAAAAATGAAGCCAAAATCATTTTTAGTGCTATTCAGTTTTATTACAGGTATTTTTTTAGTTCAATCACATAAAATTAGCATAATTTCAAAAAAAAAAGATATCATGGCGTTTTTTAAAACGCCACATAAACCTTAAATCTAACAGTCAGATTTTTTAAATAAAAGATATGACGGCGTTTCAAAAACGTCGCTAAATATCATAATGACGTCATAATACCAGTAGGGTAGGACATTTGGCGGCATTTTTAAAAACGCCACCTATACTAATATGCCGACATTTTTCAAACGCCATAAAGCTATAGCGACGGCCGCGTTGTCGACATTTGGTACTAAACGTCACAAAAAGAATTAGCGACGTTTTTAGTACCTATAGCGGCGCCGCTAAAAGTGGATTTTCCAACAGTACGGGAAACTTGTCTGGTCAACCCCGCTCGATAGCCATCCTGCTGCTGTTGTTACCATGTTCGGAACATTTCACAATAGGTTAGTCATATATATAAAATAGATAGCAAATTTGATTTTGAAAATATATTTATATTTTTTTGAATGTTCACTCAATTAAATTTTATATGAATAATTTGTTTGAAGAAATGAACTGTTTGAATTTCCAATGTAAACAGTACCTTGTTGTTTATTTTCTTGGATTGGAAATAATCCTTGCTAAATTAATTAGGGGCTTTTATCCATCAAAATGCCTTCTAATATGCAAAAATTTCATTATGGTGAGTTAATTTATATAATTTATTTTTTGAAAGATTCGAATTTTCCTTGAAGCCCAAACTGATGCATTTTATCCATCCGTTAGTTTAATATACACGATGTATTTTTCCCCATCTCCCTTCCTTTTTCATATGTCATGAATGGAATCAGTTTGAGCAGTGGATAATTGCAGAATTGGGTCTTGATAGAGTGATGATACATGTCCTCTGCAAAGGTGGAAATTTGAAACAGAAATTTTCTTGCATTACTAAAGATGGATTCCCCAACATTTGCAATCAGGATCCTTTGTGTTTAGTCTATGTGAAAGAGATGTTAAGAAATTCCAGAGATAATGCACTTCCTGAATCGACACAAGTTTAGATACACAATATGAATATCTGAACTTCAAAATCTACAGGGGAACATTCTTTTCATTGTGGTACGAGTTTGCTACGGGGAAAAGATAAGAAATTTTATGCTATGTTTAGATTTTTTATTTGAGTATGGATTTGTGGAAGACCAAAAAAAAGGAAGAAAAAAAAAGGGGAGACTTATTTATAAGTCCTATTTCGGACACTTATGCTATGTTAGGTCCTGTGAAATTTCTTATAGAGTCTCAAGTCCTATTTAGATAAGAATGTATTCCACAAGATCCTATTTGCGAAACGTAACGTGACACGTTACGTTATGTTTACGTAGGTGTCACGTTACATTTATGTAGGTGTCATGTTACGTTACGTTTATGTAGGTGTCACGTCATGTTACGTTTATGTAATGTCCCATATGATATGGTCACGTTACGTTACATTTATGTAGGTGTCACGTTACGTTTTGCAAACTTAATCTATGGTAACATTCAATTTCCTATGGTAACATTCAATTTCCTATATAGGAAATTGAATGTTACCATAGATCATATCTATGTGAATGTGAATTTCAAAATACACGAACAAGTAACATTTTCACATTCAATTTAAAAAATCAAAAACCTAGTAAGTTTGCGAAACGGAACATGACACGTTACGTTACGTTTATGCAGGTGTCACGTTATGGTGTCATGTTACGTTCATGCAATGTCCCATCTGATATGGTCACGTTACGTTACGCTTATGTAGGTGTCACGTTACGTTTCGCAAACTTAATCTATGGTAACATTCAATTTCCTATATATGATTTTACCATTATTTATGATATTAACAAATAATATTGAGGGTAAATGTTGTTGGACAATCTTCACTGTATTTAAAAAGATTAAATTCTGTTGTGTACAAAACAACAACAAGAATAAAAGAAATAGAGAAAAGGAGAGAATTTGTTTGATTACAAAAATCAAACTCGAAATAAAAATAAATAAATAAAACTACAGATTTTATTTTGTTACAAAAACAAAATTAAAATCTGATTAAATAAACAAATAAAAACAGAATAAAATTAAACAACTTACTTGGATAATTTATTTGAATAACTTTTCTGATCAAGTCCAGTGTTTAACAAT
>NW_021024909.1:746266-773687 GCF_004153795.1 Camellia sinensis | reverse complement strand
CCCAACCACACACCACGCACCCGCGCCCAAGCCCAGCCCGCCCGACCGACAGGACGGACGGCGGCGCGTGCGTGTGTGGTGATTTTTGGGTCCAATGGGTCTAGCCCATTTTGCCCATAACCTCTCCCTCTAAAACACTTGGGTACCCCTTGGGGCACACCCCAAGTATCTCACCCTAAGCCTTATAAACCCTTTCAAAACTTCCCACCAAATCAATGTGGGACAAGCCAATTTACAACCTTAAGGAATTTCCACCAAAACTCCATTTCCATGGAGCACACTTTGGCTTCAATTTCCCATTCATTCGGTAATGGTTTTGATCAACCAAATATACCACGTGAATCACAACGCGGCATAGAACGCGTTACCACTTTGACCCGAGTAAATCGACACTCGGGGTCCACCTAAAAAATAGACCGAACTTAGGAAAAAATTCTGGTTTTATCCAGAATTTTATAACCATTTCCAACAAATGTGTCAACAAACTTCACACAGGACTTATGAGAACATAAATTTTTTCGTAGGACCATATGTAGCATAAGTCTCCCTAATAGGACTTATAAATAATTTTCCTAAAAAAGGAGGGGGGGGGGCATTTTTTTTTACCACTACTTAAAGTCCAAATTCAACAGTCTGAGGTTTCAACAATAGCAACTTGGAAAAAAGTAGGTGAAAAATTCATAAGTAAATAATAGTTATAACACCCAAGACCCATAAAAAATGATAATCAACATTTCAAAAGGGGTATTTTTATTCCGATGGAAAGCTCATGCATCGACTTTATTCCTTTATTTGTGTAATATCCATTTCTGGATCCAATAGCTGTCATAAAGAAATTGCACGAAAAGGTGTAGCTAAAGTCTTCTTGCAAACAAGCAACTCTTGAGATACGCATAGCATTGTTGGACGAGATCTCGGCTTAGAATGCATACATGCAAATGCCACAATAACAACTAGAACAATGTTCCTTACAACCATTGGATTAGTTAGATGTGGAATGCGCGAGTCTAAGATATCAGTTAGCATTAAGTTTTGTGTAGACGACAATGCTAATGATGAAAGGAGTTCTCCTGGATGCCTTCCCATGATTATTTCTAGTGCTACTACCCCAAAGCTATAAACATCACATTTTTCAGTCATAACCATTGTGTAGGCCAGTTCTGCACAAACAAAAAGATTACTGAAAGAAACTCTATATTTTCACTTCCAATTTTAAAGCAAGTTAATGACAAATAATTATGTGAAATATTTATCTATCATTGACTTAGGATAAAAAATCGTTAGCCACTAAATGTGTATGTCACTAATATTATTTTAAAAAAAATTAGGCCATTTTTTTTCCGCTTTTTATTGAAAAAATAAATACGAATAAAGGAAAAACACTGTTGTTACCTGGGGCAATATATCCGTAAGTGCCTGCAATTATGGTTTGATTCGATGAATTGGGATATAACAATCTAGCAGTTCCAAAGTCGCCAATGGAAGCCTCCATTTCAGAGTTCAACAGAATGTTGTTGGTCGATATGTCTCGATGGACAATAGGTGGGTTGCAATCATGATGCAGGTAGGATAGAGCATGCGCTATTGATTTAACGATGTTTACCCTCTGAGACCATCCTAATTCAATAGCTTCGACCTCAATTCTCAGGGCACAAAACAAGCTTCCCCTTTCCATGTACTCAAACACCAAGAACATGCATCTATTGTGCAAACAAAACCCATAAAGCTTCACTATGTTTCGATGCCGTATGTTAGTTAACATTTGCACCTCATTTCTAAAACTCTTGTCAAAAGTAGGCTCCTCTGCTTCGAAACGATGGAGTTTCTTCAAGGCAACTACTTTGCCACTCAGCAACTGAACTCTATACACGCTGCCATAACCGCCGGTTCCAATGCAATATCTGATGTCAAAGTCATTTGTTGCTTTGATGATGTCTTCATATGCAATTCTTCCATCATAATTCCATATCGAGCAAATATCCCCATTTTTCATTGCTCTTTCCTTAGCTTCTTTTTTATGGGTCTTGCGACAACGAAAACACGCAAATGCAAGTAAACTAAGGAAAATTGTGATAAGGAAAAAAATGAGGAGAGTAAGCATCACTATCCTTTTCTTGGAAGAATTTATTGCTTGTGATGGGGGTGGACAATTATGGGGTGGACAATCATATCCATATTGTGGGATTTGATGGTTGAGAGGATTGAATGACAAGTCAAGACCGTTTATGGAGTAAACACTGCATGGGACTTCACCAGAGAGATTATTGTGGGAGAGATTTAAGTACTGTAATTGCAACAAACATGCAAGTGTGGTTGGTATTGTTCCATTCAAATAATTGTCATTCAATCTTAAGTACTCCAAATGGTCAAGCTGTTCTAGCTCCTTTGGGATAGGCCCGTTAAGAAAATTATGAGAGAGGTCCAGATACTGAAACCTATTGGGAGCTTCGATTTGTGGTAATTGGCCTAAAAGTTGGTTTGATGACAAATCGAGATAGCTAAGCTTAATCAACGTACCTATTGAAGATGGGATCTTACCTGTAAGGAGGTTATGGCTAAGGTTCAATTGTGCCAATTGCATTAAATCTCCTATTTCTTGAGGAATGGAACCGTTGAGTCGATTTGAATAAAGATGGAGATAGGTCAGATTTGTCAATTGACCAATAAATGAAGGTATTGGACCATAAAGGTTATTATCACTTATATCCATAAGAATCAAGTTCTTTAGCATTCTTATTTCCTAAGGGATGGAACCGTTGAGTCGATTTGAAGGAAGATGGAGATAGGTCAGATTAGTCAATTGACCAATAGAGGAAGGGATTGAACCAATAAGGATATTATCACCTACATCCATATGCACCAAATTCTTTAACTGACCAATACATGAAGGGATTGGACCAGTGATAGTAGTATAATATATGCGAAGTTCTACTAGTTGGGTGAGGTTTCCTAGGGTAAGAGGTAGCAAACCTTCAAGATTTTTGTTGCTTGAGAGGTCAAGGAAGGTGAGCTTTGATAGAGTACCAATTTCCTCGGGGATGCTTCCAGTTAAGTTACAGAAGCTGAGATCGAGAACTTCAAGGTTTGGGAAGGAAGTCCAATCCATGTTTTCAAGCTTTCGGTGGGGGGAAGAATAAGAAGAAAGGAAAATCTGAACGACACTTCCTACCTCATTACAAGTGATGCCTTCCAACTGACAATGATTTGCATGAGAAAAGTTTCCCCACCAACTGCTATTGAGTAGAGTTTTGGCCTCTAACGATGATAATGATGATGAATTCACAGTTGCTGACACTAAGAAAATATTAGTAGCCGCAATGCATAGTGCTACGAGTAGAGCAGAATAAAAAGAAGAAGGTGATACGTTATTTTTACTCATAATTGATGTATGTATGGGACTTTGTAGCTCTAAAATAATGCGAGCATGTATGTAATGCAATGCATACTCAGATCAGAGCTCTAGAAGACTTTTTAAAAATATTAATGTGAGACTCACGATATTGACCCAGGCACAGGGAGTCAGTGAAGCAAGAGAGTCTTTGTAACTATTTCAGTCTTCCTCTCTGGGCGTTATTGTGGCGAAATTATACCAACTTTCCTTCTAGGTTCCTGAATGTCGAAATCATGATCCATGACTTGAGAGAGCCATTGATTGAATTAGGGACATATCAAACAGTCCACATTCATTTAAACTTGCTTGGGCACAACTTTTGATTTTTCATGAAAAGGTGAGAAAATGTGCATAAATTAAACAGTCCAATCTCTCAACTTTGATTGTTAAAGACACAGAAAAAAGTTAAGGTTGTACACACCACATAAGATGGCAGATATAGTACTACCTTGAGAGGAAAATGTTACAGGAAAAAGCTGTTTCAAGTATGGTTCATTATAGTGTTTCCGCGCCATTTCCATAGTGTACCTCAATTATTATCAAATGTAGACACTTTTTATCTCATAAATTATATTAATTTTTCAAACTTAATGATTTGGTAATTTATTAGAATATCTAGGTAACTCTCTCTCATATTTTTTTAATCATCAACTAATTATCTTATTTACACATTATTAAATCTAAAAAATAAATTTATATATCATTATTAAATTTAAAAAATAAATTTATATATCATTTTTAAAACATCAACATTTTCTGTACATAAATTGCACTTAGAAATTCATAACAATTTTCTTGACAAATTTAAGTAAAGTTTTTCTTCAACCCCTAGGAGGGGCACACTAACCATCACATTAATTTGGACAAAATGCATTTCAGTCTCCAAACCGAAAGTCATCCTAATTATGGAATTTGCTTTCCGACAGTCTTTACTGGACAATGGAAATTATGTAAACTACCACTTCCAATTTTTATTTTAGGACTAATTTTGTTTTGGACAAATTACACTTTTTTTCCTTTATGTTGGGCTACTTATTTACTCTTCTTTTCTTTTTTTTTTTTCTCACTTTAGAGTAAATTTGAACAAAGGACAAATTTTACTCCGAAAAGTAAATTTACTCCGTTGGCATGGAGTAAATTTTTTACTCCGAAACTTTTTTACTTTTAAAAAATTTATCAATCTATATATCTTCTTTCTTTGATTTTGATATGAAGGTATACGGACTGAGTACTGATTTCATCAAGGATGCTTGACCGAATACAAAGTAAAATCCAATTGCCCAAATTCATTGACCTTTGTTCTTGGCTTTTGATTTATCACAATAAATAAAAAAGCAGTATGCTTATATATAGTGATGAATCATTCATATCTCAACTCTAATGCGTTATTACTTTTATATATATATATATATATATAACAACGTAGCTATTATTTTTCACATAATTTGATTTTTCATAGTTAGGATGATTTTTTTGTAAAAAACTTTTTGTTTAGTATTTAATGTGACACAATTACAATTATTAGTGTAATAAATCTTACGTTACTAAAATGAAACAGGTCCATTTTATCAAAAACAATGCTAGCATGTCCAAAAAGAAAAAAAAATTATTTTATTTTAAAGGTCCAATATCAATTTCAAAAGTTGAGTATAGTACTCCCATGCCACTTGAACCAATAGAGAGAAAGGTATATTTTGGTAATTAGAAAAAAAAAATTAATTTATCGATTTATTGACTTATTTAAATGACATTAACTTTTTACCTTTTTTTTGTACATTAAAATAAAAAAATAAAAAATAAAAAACTTTTTTCCTACTTTAAAATCCGCCAAAGTGAACAAGAGAAAAGCTAGTCCACTTTCTATCGTGATGTATGCCCAGGGAAGGTACATAGTAATGTCTGTGTTCTTTTCAGCTTGCATGCACTTCAATTTTTATGAAAGGTCTCCTATATACTAGTACTGGGTCTAACTATCTATTCAGAAGTCGAGCAACGTATCAACAACGGAATGACTTTTCCACAATTGACGACTTAAATCGTACTCACTTCAATCCCTATGCCATGCATACTATTTACTTTTTTGACAATGGCTTGTTTGGTGGAATTTTTTTTTGAAATTAAAAGTTGATAATAAAAAAATAGAAGTTAAAAGTATCCTTATCTCACCTTTTAAATAATCTTTTTTTTAAAATTTATTTAAACTATTTTTACCTAATAAGCTATAAGTAGAAATTGTACCAAACAGTTTGGCATAGACTACAAAATCAAAATAAGCTATAATCACTCCAAAAGCTGTAACAAACAGTCCCAACATCATGGCAACGTTTGATTTAATTTTTAAATTAATATTTAGATTAAAAAATTAAAAAACATATTTTATTAATAATTTTTTTAAATTATTAATTTTCTCTTCTCTCTCCTTTTTTTTATTAATAAATAAACAAATAAATAATTTTTTTTTCTCTCTCACACCTATTTATTCAACTACAAAAAAATAAAAATAAAAAATAAAACTACAAATCATCCTAAAATTATTTTCAAAACTCATAACCAAACCAATTTTTAATTTTCAAAACTCTTTTCAACAACTTATTTTTCAAAATACAATTCAAAACTCTTTTCAAAAACTAAAATGAATGGAGCCCATGTGTTTGTGATGGGAGATCAGTGTAATTCACTCTGGCCTCTTTTGGGAAGGCAAAAAAAAATCAATTTATTGGCTTATTGGCTTATTTGAGATCACAACACCTCTCTACTTTTTTGTATATTTTTTCAAAAAAAGCCAATAAGTCAAAAAAAAAAATCTACTTCCCAAAATAGGCCTCTATTCTTATTTTTTTGAGTTATGTATCTATTCAATTGGGTGTACACAACACTACTATAAAAATTTTAAAAGACCAGATAATTTTGAGAAGTCGGCTCCACGAGTCGTACTGTGTATCCGTGCTTGCATTATATCCAAGAATCCAACCCAAGTGATGCAATAAGAATTGCAAGATGTTTGATGTAAAACTCACATTATCAGTGAGTCAATACATGATAGTTGGCACACTAACCATCACATTAATTTTTGACAAGTTACATTTTAACTTAATTTAAAACTAAAAATTTGAACCCAAAAAAATCCATAGAAAGTCTTATCCCAACCCACACATAAGCGGCGCAATAATTTGGACAACTTGCATTTCATTTTATTAAAGCAACTCATCCATCCACATATTCAAAATTTTCATGACTCGCTCCCTCTTGATCTTTTCTTTCTTCATTCTCATTTCTTGTATTTGTATTTTTTAATCAGGTAAATTATTCTCGAGATTATTATAATTCATCTTTTGTATCAATTTAGTATATATATAAAGGCTTAAAAACAATCAATTTCTAAATTGTTAAAAATGATCCTAACTAGTTATTAGAAGATCCCAACCTTCATGGCAATGGAAGTCGAACGAGCTGGGGTCAACCCATATGCTAGAAACAGTAGACAACACTGAAATTTTAAAATATCACTCCTAAATTCACTCATAATAACGTGACAACTAAAACATTGAGTTCATATATGCATCAATTTATTTATTTTTCATTTCTGTTCTTTTTCATAGTAAAAGTTTATGAATACAGAAATCAATCACCCTATCACATGAGGTTTCCCACACCCATGTAACTGGGTTGTGTGCTGTGTTCTGTTATGAAATGTGGTGGAAGCATACCAATTGTAGTAAAAATCAGAGTTGTTAATATGGATGTATGCGAGATTGCTGCATCTTGTTCAAATATGAGAGATTACCAGAACTCAAATTCTACAAGATCTAGAGGGGAACATTCTTTTCTGTGGCTTGGGATTGCTGAACGGAAAACATATTTTAAAAAAATATTTAAAAAAAATAACAATTGATGTTTGATAATATAAAACAATCCTCATACATAATAGTTGTAACAACAAGGTCTCAAAGAAAATATGATACTCAACATTTCTAAATAGACATTTTTCTTTTATGGGAAGTGAAATTGCATGAAGAGCTGTAATTGAAGTCTTCATTCGAGAAAGAAACTCTTGAGATACGCATTGCATTGTTGGGCAAGATCTTGACTCAGAATGCACACATGCAAATGCCATCATAGCAAATAAAACAATGTTCCCTACAACCACTGGATTAGTTGGAGGCAGAAGGCGCGGGTCTAAGACATCAGTTAGCATAATGTTTGGAGCAGATCGTGATGCCAATGATGAGAGGAGTTCTCCTGGATGCCTTCCCATGATTGTTTCTAGTGCTACCACCCCAAAGCTATAAGCATTACACTTTTCAGTCACAACCATAGTATAGGTAAGTTCTGCAAAAATCAAAAATTAATAATAAAAAAATCATAGACTTCACTTTCTCCTTTATGAAATTAATGAAGTGTGATTCTTTGAAATGTTGAATCTATCATCAATAATTGAGTTTGAAAAAAAAGAATTTGATAATCACTAAAATATTTAAACATTTTAGATTATTTTTCCCTCTTTCTTTGAAAGCATAAATACGTATAAAAGAAAAAAGTATTACTTTGCTACTTGGGACAATATATCTGTAAGTGCCTGCAATTACTGTTTGATTCGATGCATCTGGATATAGCAATCTAGCAGTGCCAAAGTCAGAGACAAAAGTCTCCAATTCAGAGTTCAATAGAATGTTGTTCCTAGATATGTCTCGGTGAACAATAGGAGGTGTGCAATCATGATGCAAGTAGGATAGAGCATGAGCTATTGTTTTAATGATGTTTACCCTTCGAGTCCATCCTAATTCAATAGCTTCGACATCCGTTCTTAGGGCATAAAACAAGCTTCCCCTTTCCATGTACTCATACACCAGGAACATGCATTTGTTGTGCAAACAGAACCCATAAAGATTCACTATGTTTTGGTGCCGTATATTAGTTAACATTTGCACCTCATTTCTAAAACTCTTGTCGAAAGCTGGTTCCTCTGCTTTGAAACGATGGAGTTTCTTCAAGGTAACTATTTTTCCATTTGGCAACTGAGCTCTGTATACGCTACCATAACCACCAGTTCCAATACAATATTTGATGTCAAAGTCATTTGTTGCCTTGATGATGTCTTCATATGCAATTCTTCCATTGTAATTCCATATTGAGCAAATATCCCCATTTTTTATTGCGTTTGCCTTAGTTTGGTTTTTTTGGGTCTCACGACGGTGAAAGCATGCAAATGCAAGTAAGATAAGGAAAACTATGGCTGAAGTAATAATAGTTGTTATGCGTACGGTTATGACTACAACAGAACAAACATCAGACAACATATTATTGTACTCATAATTGAATGAATGTATGGATTTTCTAAATATGCATCCTTGGATCGAAGCTCTAGTATCTTTCTAAAATATTGGTGTCACTCACAATCTTGACCCAAGCACAAGGAGAGTCAGGCCAGAATAGTCATTGTGATGACAAATAAAATACATGTATATATAGATATAAAGTGACCACAAATATATGAACCTTCCTTCTACATTCCTGAATGTGAAATCGTGACTTGAGTGATTGAATTGATGAGACTCAGTCTCTTTTCTTTTATGTGTATTTTTTTTTCTTTTTTCTTTTTTAAATATGTTTCAAGCCTTTGTTCTTGGAAACTCAAGAATTGTCTCAGAGATTACAAACGGGGCTAAATTGTTGTGACAAATTGAGTTTTACTCCCTGGGTAGCTGTTGTAGTCTTAATATGCATGTCTTGGGGATGGATGTTCTTACATATGATAAAGTGTCATAATATTTTCATTCCTAACTTTAGAATCTACATTATAAATTCAATATTCGTAACTTCATCACAAAATCTCACAACATACATTACAAAAAAGTTTAGTACCTTTTTGGGAGTAGATTTCTTCTAATTTTTAAGGTCTTGAATTTGTGGTGATTTTTTAATGTTCAGTTTAATGTATTTCAATGATTTAATAGTAAATTCTCTCTATCTATTGCCAAAAAAATAAAATAAAATAATCCACTCAGTGCATCTGAGACTGTTCAATCATATCCATAGACTAACATTTCATTTGAAAACAGACTGCTATTTAAAAAATTCAAAGTCTTCGGTAAGTATAATTATTTAGTTCCCAATTCTAAGATAGGACAGTTATTTGTTTTACTCAGGAATTGTCTCAGATATTACAAATGAGGCTAATGCATAAAGGCTTGCAAAGTCATCAGGTTTTTTAAGTGTTCTCAAAATGATCCCAAATCACTTGTTGAAAGATCTCTTTTCACAAAAAGAACAAAAACAATCCCATATAGATTTTTTACAGATCTCCCTCCAATAAAGAGAAGAATGATGGAAGTCCTTTCTAGGGTTTTTTTTTTCGTTTATTCAAGTCTAAATAGAAGAGGGAAAAAGAGGGAGACCTCATACCTGAGAGAGAAGAGGCAGAAATAATGGACACATTTATGCTTAAGATGGTAGCCACGTAATCAATGAAAGAGTTCAGCAATATATAACAAATCACAAAATTAAAATTAATTATTAACTTTGATATAACAATGTTTATATACATATACATAATGGTTATAACAATTGATACTAGCCATCCTCTAAATCATTATTCATCATTATTCATCATTATTGGATAAAATCCATTTCTTGATTTCGTAACTCACATAGTGAAATTGAATGAAGAAGTGTAGCTAGAGGCCTCATGTTGCTCTGAGGGATAAGCTTTTGAGAAACGTGTAGCATTGTTGGCCGAGATCTTGGTTCAGAATGCAAGCATGCAAATGCCAGTGCAACAAGGACAACATTCCTTGCAACTAGTGGATCAACTGGAGGCAAAAGACGCGGGTCTAATACATCATTTAACATTATATTTTGAGCAGAGGTCGATGCCAGTAATGAGAGAAGTTCTTTTGGATGCCTTCCCATGATCGTTTCTAGCGCCACCATTCCAAAGCTATAAACATCGAACTTCTCAATTGCAACCATTATGTAGGCTAGTTCTGCACAAAATAAATATTCACTAAACTGAATAAAAAACTAGAATAAGCCATACACTATCTGGGATTTTCATACATTGAACCTTGTATATATATAAATAAGATATACTTTGGAAAATATAGTTTGGCTACCTGGGGTAACATATCCAATAGTGCTTGCCATTACGGTTACATTTGATGAATAAGGATGTACTATTCTAGCTGTGCCAAAGTCAGAGACAAAAGCAGTGAACTCTTGAGTTCAAGAGAATGTTGGTACTTGTTATGTCTCGATGAACAATTGGTGGATTGCAATCATGATGCATTTAGGACAAAGCATGAGTTGTTTCTTTGACAACGTTTATTCTCCTAATCCATTCTAATTTAACAGCTTCAGCATCAATGCTTAGGGCATAAAATAAGCTTCCCCTTTCCAAATACTCATATACGAGGAACATGTATCTGTTGTGCAATAGAACCCATAAAGCTTTACTATGTTTCGATGTCTTACTTTAGTCAACATTTGCACCTCATTCCTGAAACTCTTGTCAAAAGCTGGATCCTCAGCTTCGAAACGATGATGTTTCTTCAGTGCAAATACCTTGCCATTTGGAAATTGTGCTCTGTAGACGCTGCCATAACCACCCGTTCCCATACAATATCTAATATCAAAAGCATTTGTTGCTGCAATGATGTCATCGTATGCAATTTTTCCATCATAATTCCAGATTGAGCACATATCCCCATTCTTAATCACTCTTTGCACACTTTGGTTATTTTTAGCCTTAACCCAATAAAAGAACATAAATACAACTAAGGCAAGAAAAATAGCGATGGGGGGAAGGCAAATGAGGAGATTAAGCATGAGTTCTTTATTCTCTGGACATGCATCTTGAGATCTACGTGGTATTGGACCCTCAAGAGCATTGTGTGACAAGTCAACAGATCGCCACCATACAGAGAATCAAAGACCATTGGGAATTTCACCAGACAGATCATTGTGGGAGAGATTTAAGTATACTAACCTTGGCAAAGATGCTAATCCAGTTGGTATTGTTCCACTCAAATAGTTGTTACTCAATCCTAGGTGCTTCAAATAGCCAAGTTGTTCTAGCTTCTTTGGGAGACTCCCGCTGAGCTGATTCTATGAAAGTTCTAAATACTGAATTGCATTTTTAATTTGGAAGTTTGTTATGTGGCCAGAAAGTTGGTTTGATGACAAAACAAGATCACCAAGTCTGGGCAAATCCCCAAGTTCAGGAGGAATTGTTCTGTCGATCTAATTTGCATACAAATAAAGAGAGATGAGTTTCATTAATTGACCTAGAGATGATAGGATCTGACCTGTGAGAAGGTTATGGCTAAGGTCCAAGAGAATCAAATGCGCCAAATTTCCTATATCTGGAGGAATTAAACCTTGAAGGTTGTTAAGTCCCATATTCATTTCAACCAGGTTCATTAGGCTCCCTATTTGCAAAGGTATGGAACTACTAAGTTAATTGAATGGAGATGTAGAGAGGTCAAATTGGTTAACTGACTGATACATGAAGGGATTGAACCGGTGAGGTTGTTTTTACTTGTATCCAAAACTACCAGATTTTTCAGAGTTTCCAGTTCTATAGGAATGGAACCATTGATGTAATTACCAGTGTAAAATAAGTTGAGAGAGGGATATTGAAAGAGTAATCTCGGTATCTCAATATATCAGAAACCATAAGGAGAGTCTCCATTATATAGGAGCTTCTGTACAAACATCATCATGACAAAAAACATATTTATGAAAAAGGGACCGAAAGTAGACTGACGGACCGAAAGCAGGAATCCTATCTTAGCTGTATGTCTGTGTTATATATTAACAGCCCCCCTCAAACTTAAGGAGGACAAACATCAACCAACTAGAGTTTGGAGACAAGTTCAACGAAGCAGCCAAGAGAATGAGCTTTGGTGAAGATATCAGTAATTTGATCAATAGAGGAGATTGGATGGAGATGGACAGTACCACGATTGATGTGTTGGCAAATAAAATGGCAGTCAATCTCAATGTGCTTGGTGCGATCATGAAAAACGTCATTGTGAGCAATTTGAAGAGCACTTTGATTGTCAGAAAAGAGGGCAGTAGCGCCAGAGGGGGTAAAACCCATGTCAGTAAAAAGCCAACGAAGCCAGAGAAACTCCTGAGTAGTATCAGCAAGAGCACGGTATTCGGCCTCGGTACTGGAACGAGCAGTAAGAGATTGTTTCTTGCTGCGCCAAGAAATAAGAGAATCACCCAAGAAAAAGCAGAACCCGGTAGTAGAGTGGCGGTCAGTAGGATCCACAACCCAATCAGCATCGGAGAAAGCACGATGCTGGAGAGAGGAGCGGGGGGAATAATGAAGACCATGAAACAAGGTGCCTTTGAGATAGAGGAGGATACAAACTAATGCAGCATAATGAGGGGTATGAGAAGCCGACATAAACTGGATGACAATATGAACGGCATAGGCAATATCAGGACGAGTAACAGTGAGATAGACAAGACTGCCAACTAGCTGACAATATAGGGTAGTATCAGAGAGAAGAGTGCCATCAAGAGGTGTAAGACGACTTTGAGGCTCCAGGGGAGTGGAGGCAGTCTTGCAATCTGTAAGACTAGCGCGAGTGAGAAGATCAAAGGTATACTTAGCCTGAGAGAGAAAAGAACCCGTGGAATCATGGAAGATTTCAAGACCCAAGAAATAGTTGAGAGGACCAAGGTCTTTCATCTCGAAATGATGGCTAAGAAACTGTTTAAGGCGAAGAATACCATCAATATCATCACCAGTGATAATCATGTCATCCACATAAAGCAGAAGCAGGGTGGTCCCTTGAGCTGTTTTTTGGATAAAACGAGCAGTATCATAAGAATTGGAGATGAAACCACATTCATGAATAGTAAAGCTGAACTTGGCAAACCAAGCGCGCGGAGCTTGTTTGAGACCATATAAAGCACGCTGAAGTTTGCAGACTTTATAAGGTAGATAAGTAGACCCAGGGGGAGGTTGCATGTAGACCTCCTTGGGAAGAACACCATTAAGGAAATCATTTTTCATGTCCAGTTGATAAAGATCCCATTGTCGGGTGGTAGCAACAGCAATCAAGCTGCAAACAGATGTGAGACGAGCAACAGGAGCAAAGGTCTCCTCATAGTCAATACCATATTCCTAGTTGAAGCCTTTAGCAACAAGGCGGGCTTTGTAGCGCTCAATAGATCCATCAGAACAAGTCTTGATTTTGTATACCCATTTGCAGCTAATGGCAGTTTTGCCAGGAGGAAGATCAATAATGTCCCAAGTATGAGTTTTGTCTAAAGCCTGCAATTTATCAGTCATAGCATGCTGCCAAAGAGGATTAGAGCGAGCCTCACGATAGGAGGTAGGTTCATAAGTAAAAAAAGTAGTAGAACCAACAATAAAGTCACGAAGATGAGTAGAAGGTTGGGTTACCCGGTGTGGACGAGCAGAGGGAGGAAGAGCCAGAAGAAGAGACTTAACAGGAGGTGAGGATCCCGAGGGAGCAAGAGCAGGACCATCAGAGCGAGTAGGTGCGTGGGAAAGACCAATAAGAAAGATGGTCTCAATAGAGGCTGGAAGGGGCGGTGGAGTAAGCTCATCAGAAAACAGATCTGTGGAAGGGTTAGTAAAAAACAGAGAGGGTGAGGGAACGAATAAATGGAAGAGAGAGAGAGAAAAAAAAAACATTTTGTGTTCCCAAAAGACCACATGACGAGAGATATGGAGGCGCTAGGAGAGAGGATCCTAACAACGATATCCCTTATGTTCAATACCATACCCCAAGAAGCAACAAAGGCGGGAACGGGATTCAAGTTTGGTACGTTCATGAGGTTGGAGAAGAACAAAACAAGTAGATCCAAAGACCCTAAGGTTGGTGTAAGGGGGACGGGTGCCATGCAAACGCTCATAGGGAGTGTGATTATGAATCACAGGTGTAGGGATACAATTGATAGTGTAAGCAGCAGTGAGAGCTACTTCTCCCTAAAAATTTTCTAGACAAGAGGAAGAGAGAAGGAGAGCTCGAGTAGTGTCGAGAATATGCCGATGTTTCCGTTCAGAACATCCATTTTGTTGAGACGTACCTGGACAGGAACGATGAGGTTGAGTACCATGACTCTGAAGGAAGGAAAGAAAGTCAAAATCTTTATATTCCATGGCATTGTCTGAGCGAAAAAGCTTAATAGTTTTAGAAAATTGGGTTTTAACCATTGCAGCAAAATTGTAATAAAGTTGTTTGAGCTCAGAGCGATTTTTTATAAGAAACAACCATGTAAAACGGGAAAAATCATCTACAAAAACAACAAAATAGAGTGCGCCTCCTATAGTAGGAGTAGGAGAGGGGCCCCAAATATCAGAATGGATGAGATCAAATGGTGCAAGAGAAACAGACTCACTTTTATTAAACGATAAAGTAGGTTGTTTGGCAAGTTGACAAGACAAACAATCTAAAGTATCAAAACTTACAGGACCTAAATGACCACTAGAAATTAAAGACTTTAATCGACCAACAGAAAGATGACCTAAACGACAGTGCCAAAGCTGAAAATGAGATAACAGAGGAGTAGTGGTAGGAGTTGTGATCTGAGAAGAATTCAGAACATGAAAATGGATGAGTTCAAAGGGACGTCCATGCTTACGACCTATCCTAAGAGTCCGGCCCATCCGAGGGTCCTGCACCAGACAACCAGTATGGGAAAAGGTAACAGTTAGACCATACTCACACAATTGACTAATAGAGATAAGATTTAAAGTAAGAGTAGACATAAGATATACATGGGATAAAGATAAGTGAGAGGTGGAAACAGAACCAACATGACTTACAAACAGAAGAGACCCATCAATAGTATGGATAGAAGGAACATGAGGATTAGAAGAGAGAGTAGTAAAAATAGTAGGGTCAAAGGTCATGTGATTACAACCAGCGGAGTCAAAGTACCAGGAAGTGTTACCTGAGCTGACAGACAAAGCAGTAGATGGAGGAGTACCAGAAGTGGAGAGAAATTGTTAGAACATGGCTTTGACATATGTTTGAGAGAAGACTAAAGTGGAAGGGTCTATAGGGACAGAGGAAGGTAAATCCTCTGAGGTAGCAGCAGCAGTGCGATGAATAGGCATCGGTTTAAACTGAGTCCCAGAACAGTGAGAGTTGCCGCGTGAAAATTCCCTGTGGAAGGACCATTGCGAGAGGCACTGGTGGGATTGCGGAAGTAATCTTGCTGGAGATGACCAGGGCCAGTTTTGTTGCAAAACTGACAAAGGTGAACTGGACAATTAACCAGAAGATGAGTCCATGGAAGACTGCGGTTTTGACAGTAGTTGCAGGCAATTGACCTCTGTGGTGAAGGTGGTGAAGGAGAACTCTGAATTTGGGGAGTAGCAAGAACAGAGTCCACATGGTGCGGATGGAGAGTACCAAACCTGGTTTTCTCTGAAAGTATTTCAGAAATTGCTTGCTCAAGAGTAGATAAAGGAGTGCGATGAAGGAGAGATGCGTGTACTAGCTCAAAATGGGGAGTGAGAGCCATTAGAAACTAAACCAAGCGCTATTGGTCACGGTAAGTAGTAAACAAGGCATCATCCTCAGTATGAGGCCATGGAGGTTCAGAAAGAGCGAGCTAATCCCAAACAGAATACATTTGGGAGAGGAAATCATTAATAGTTTAAGTTGTATCTTGGCACATATGGTGAAGATGACTCAGAAGCTGATATTGGTGAGCAAGGCCAGTAGTCTGATAGCGTTCTTTTAAAAAATCCCAGATGGCCTTTGCCGGAGTGGAAACAGAGTCAAGTTGGAACCGACCAAACTGAAGGCTGATAGATGTAGTAGAAGTATTACGAAGCCAAGTGATGATCTGATAGGTTTTACTATCCCGATCCTCCAATCGGTCAACATATTTGGCAGCGGATTCCGCGGTCTCTTGGATGGGTTTGCACACATCCCCAGTGATGATGCGCTAAAGTTTCTTTCCTTTGAGGAAGCCAGACATGGCTTGTGCCCATAAGACATAATTAGTCCTGTCAAGGACAATGGAAATAGGGTGGTGTAGCACGCGCCCGCGAGGGACCCCGCTACAGTTCGGACTCGATTGGTGTCACGGTTCTCGATCTTGAACCAAAGAGTCCAAATCTGGCAAATCGTTTTGAGAAACAGATTTTTTTTGAAAAGAGAAGTGCCAAACATGGACTGCTTCGCCAGATACAGAGTCGCCACCTAAATATTTTTTATGGGGGAATTTAGGTAACCCTGACTCGGTGCCGAAGGCCACATGTCCGTCATCACCAGAGTTGCCTCGGTTGGGAGCTAGGGTACGATTGGGGAAGGTCAGCTATGAGCACCCCTTCTCGCCCGATCCGAAGATCGACCTCTACTAACCGTGATATCTATTTTTGAAAACGTTATGTGTTCTTATACCAATTATTAGCCTAGAATTACTATGTTATGCGCGCAGCAAATAAGTATAGACTAGATTGCCTAATTTGGAAATAAGCATTGCATATCCGTTTGTTCTTGGAGAAATGTTTTGGACTTTGCTACTCGCAAGTAGGCTAAAATACGGATTTCAACGAGTTTTTCCAACTCAAACAATCCAACTTTCACCCACAGGCATTCAAACAGTTTATAACACATAAGTATCTAGCCGCATGGCAAACATACTGTCATGGCAACACTCACACGCATGCGGTATGCTAAAGCATAAATACTTACAAGCATAAATACTCCATGCCAAAACAATAAACTAGTTAGCAAACATGCGTGATCCTAGTTCATGTCAAGTTGACTAATGCAACACATGCAAGATGCAATTAGAGTAGGCTCGGTTAACCTAAACATGGCATGTGAAATGCAATCAATTGATGCACGTATTCAATTTGGAATTGAAATACAAATGCAGTTAGCATGATGTACCGAGCCTGGTGCATGCAAGGCAAATGCATGAATGCACACATGCATAGCATAAGGTATGCTGATTTTAAAGATGCCCTAGTCTACCATCATAAGCAGGTAAATAAAAGGGAAGAAAGACGTGGGGTTGGAAGACATACACACACTCACCCACACTTATTACATAATTGCCCTCACCCGGAGGAACCAAAAGAATAGTACAGTCCAAATAAAAAATCAACTATCCTAGCTAATTAATTATTACAAACCCTTAATTAATTAACAAAATAAATGCAGACAGAAGGTGGCCGCAGCCGTGCCTCGGAATGCGCGAATGATGCATGCTCGGTCCATTTTGCCCGGAAACTCGCTGCCATAACACTACTGCCTCTGTTTACACTGCCTTAGCTCCTCTGAAGACTGCCGCGGGGAATGGTCACTAGCCGCGGGGAATGATCACCGGCAGCATTTTGATATATCGGCTGCAAATTCCTGGCCGGTCGGCACTATATGTAGCCGACCGGCCAAAACTTCCTGCAGAACCTGCAATTGACAGCAGCAGAGGGCAAGCAGTGTATGGCATGGAATTTTCAAAGCAATGTATGCATGGCCACTCTCCCAATCATGTAATGGACTCAAGGGAGTATGCCCCTCGACCCTCGGGCCATCAATTATGCATGATGGCCTAAGAGGCCAAGTTTTGCAACTTCGATATCAAATGAAATGCAAGCACAAAACACATCAAAGGGCCCCAACCCCTATCATGATTGATCAAGAGGCAAGGGATGCATGCTCAATGAAATGCAACCTAGGCATGGAGGCTAAGTATGCAACATGAACATGCAAATGAGCAATGCATACTAGGCGCGCAACCTAAACATGTACAATGCACGATGTAACGAGGCATACACAATGCTCTAACATACAACCTAGCATACACAATTCTACGAAATGAAATGGCATACGCAATGCATAATGGACTTACACTAACATGAGTGGACCTCAGCCACACTCTCATCAGTAGCCATTAGATGAAAATGAGACTCTCGAAATGCGTGCACGCATGCACGCAAACCGAGGACCGAACCTAAGGCATTGTATGCAACTCTAACAAGGCATGGCAAGGCATGAAATATGGCATACAAGCATGTAATTCCAGCACTGAAATGTGATACAAAACAGCCCCGAATCATGGAAACATGGCACCCGATGCATGGAATGGCCCCGAAACACAAAACTAGGCATACGCATTGGCCTATAGCTATACAAAGCATGCATTATTTGATCATGAAGCATGAAGACAGAGTCAAGGCAGTCCCAAAACATGCATATTTCCAGTTCAAAGCATGGCCAAAAGATGTTAGCAAGATGGACTAAAATAGTATGCAACTTTGACTAGCAAACATGGGTTGTATGGCAAGTGTATGACGCACATGGAATCTCACCAAACCATCAAAAATTAATGAATAAAACATGTGAAAATAGGCCCAAATAACCACTGATACGCAACCATGGCATGCAAAAATGATGAGTTACTTTAGAGGGCCATGCAAGGAGTTATTAAGCACATGCAAGACAGACATTTAGCAAGACCAAATCAACTCTGAAAATGGCTTATGGGGGTCCTAAAACCCACTGAAAAATGCCTGAACCAAGCTCAAGAAGTGTGCAAATATAGGCCCCTTTGTAAGGCCAAAAAGGGCATCAAACAAGACAACAAGGAGAGGGGATGGCCCTCTCCTTCTTAGGACCTTAAACCACCATCCTCACCACTAAAATCCCTCAAGATTTCAGTGGTGAGGAGGCCCAAACAAGGTGGCCTCGGAGCTCACTAAAAATGCACAAAAATGAGGCCAAACAAGGCCTAAAAGGGGGTAGACAACCCCAAACACAAAAGTGTTCTTAAACAAACTTGAAAAAGAGCTAAAAACAAGACTTTTTTCAGTTATACACTAAGCTCAAAACAGAAAGAAAGATAGGCTAAAAGTGTGTGCAAAAATGGGGAAACTAAAGCAAAGAAGTTACCTTTGAAGAACCTTTGATGAACAGCAAGGTCAGACCTCTTCTTGTGATCAAAACTAGCTTAAAACTCCAAGAACAAACCCTCAAGGCCTCTCAAGTTGAAGTGTGGTGTAATGGTGTGTGTGTTGGTGCAATACTACGGACAAAACACACTTTAAGGCTCTTAAACACACAAAGGATGAGAGAGAGGGAGATATATAGAGAGAGGGTGTATATATATTAGATATATATGCCCTAGGTCTGGTTTTTGCTGAACCAAAACAATGGAGGAGGATGGGTTTCTTTTATAGAGCAAGGAAATGGCATAAAGCTTCTCAAAGAAGCTATACAAAAGGGTCAAGGGGGGGCAAGAGGGCCAAGGCTTCTCACAGAAGCTAGGACAGCTGGTAAGCTTCTTGAGGAAGCCAAGATAAGGGGTCAAGGCTTCCTCAAGAAGCCTTGAGCAAAGGGTGCAAAAAAAAAGGGGTCAAAGGTGGTCAAAGGTGCAAAATAGCCACATACATGCACGGGGAGCAGGGTTTGTGCATCTCAGCTGGCACAGCTGGCATGCACCATGCCTGGAAGGTGCAAAAAGGTCAAATCGGCCAGAAAAGAAGGTTGTCGGCCAAAATAAATGGCCGGTCGTCACAATAAATTGCCGGTCGGATAAATAGATTGCCGACAGATGCTTCCAAGGTCAAAAAGTGGTTGGTGGGTGTCTAGATTGAACCCCCGGAAGTTAGCTTTCCAATGGCGCAAACCTTGCATTAAAATTCCTCCTGTGCAAAAAGTTATGCCCTTTTTGGGAAGCCGCGCAGATTCGATCCAACCGGGATGATGCCCAACTTCAACTGATCATATCTCTCCCACCCGGACTTGGCTTTGAGAGATTCTCGAGTGCAAAATGAAGCCCCAGAAGTAAGCTTTCCAACGGTGGTAGCCTCATAGCTAAAATCCAAGTATGCAGATTAATAAGCCTGATTCAGCGAGGACTGCTCGACTCCCTTCTACCCAGATTCATGCCTGTCTTCTCCTCCAACTTGGTTTCTTCTCTCTTCCCCTCCTTTCTTCAACTTCAAACCCCTAAGCAAGGTGTTTTGAAATATTTTTCAAAGATTTCATCTCTCTTTCATTCATTTCCACTTCGTCCCTGCTTGGTTTACCGAAAAGCGCAACGTTTGACAAAATGCGATCCACGCAGAAACTTTATTTCAAAAAAGTTTTGAAAGAGAGGGTTTTAAGGTCTACAAACCATCCAAAATAGCTTTGTGTAGACACTCTATTTTTTACCATCCTCAAGACTTGGACGTCACCATTGGAACACTTGGTGATTACCCTTGTTTGTGTTCGTTTGGAGTTCCTGGAGGTCTCGGCTACGCGCCTTGCCTCAGGATCTCCGAACTTGACTGTTTAGTGTCTGGTTTTGCACTAAACACTTGTGTTTTGCCTTGGAGGGGCAGGGAATGTCTTGTGAGGCATCCCCACACACTATCGGCCATGGCCAGGGGCCACCGGCTGGTTTTTGCTTCCATCGGCAATCTATATTGCCGGTCGGCATTATTTGTTGCCGGTCGGCACTCCCTTTTTCCAAAGTGACATTTTTGGCCGGTCGACTACTGTCCATCTGCTTTTGCAGATATTTTATCATAGTTGTCTTGCATTTGGCTCCCCTCCATACACGTGTATGGAGGGATCTCTCTTTTTAGAAGCTTGTCTTGTAAGCTTTACAAGACAAAAGGCTCTATAAGAGAGAGTCTTCTCTCTTGGCCTTAAGGGTTAGACACTTTAGACACTTTAGAGATTTTAGACAGCCATATTAGGGTTTTGAGTTCTAGGGTTAGAATCCATACACATTCTATCTCTATATCTCCCTTTTGTGTGCGTTCTAGGTGTTTTAGTCCATACTATTGCACACAAACACCTAGTGCTTCACCTTCCTTTGGCTACTGAGGTTCTAAGGGGCTGGTTTTGGTGTTTTGGAGCTGGATTCAAGCCAAGGAGGGCTGTTGGAGCATCATTTGTGAAGGTGGTCTACAAGGGTGAGAAACTTCCATTTTATTCTCCATTTTTGCATTGCTTTTCTACCTATCTTAGAGCTGTTTTTGTGCTTAGTGTATAACATAAAAAGTTCTGTTTTTAGGCCTTCTTGATTGTTTATTAAGAGTGTTTTGTGGTTTGGGTTTGTTTGACCCTTCCTCAGCCTTGTAAGGCTCCCTTTTTGTGCTATTTTGTGCAAGTTTCGAGAGTTTGGTGTTTGGGCCTCCTCACCACTGAAATCTTGAGGGATTTCAGTGGCGGAGATGGTGCCTTGAAGTCTCCAAAAGGGGAGGGCCACCCCCTCTCCTTGTTGTCCTTGAAAGGGACCCTTTTTGGCCCCTTGAGGGAGCATCATGTTAGAGCGTGTATTGATCATGTCTTGGATGTTTTCCATGCTTATTAAGCCATGATATAACCTTGTTGTGTGTTGGCTTTGGTACACCATGCATACTTAGCATACCTACCGTGTAATGCCTTGTTATTGCCTTAATATGCCGTAGGTTGTTAGCCCTTGTTCTAGCATGTTTTAGGCTTAGCTTTGTGAAGCTTTTGTGCATATTTTTCCATGTTTAAGGTCTGCCCTAGGTTTTTTGGGTCGGATTTGGCATGCTTAGTATAGCCCCTTTGCATTCCGGCTTGTTGGCCTTAAGTGTATGACTGTATAGCATGACATTCTTGCATTGATTTAGTGGTTTGGAACTATCCACCATGTCATTTCAGTCCCCTTTGCATGCCTATATGTTTACCTTGGATGTCTCCTTGATGCCTCATGAGCTTGTGTTATATGCTCCATGTTTTGGCCATTGCACATGCCTTAGAATTTGAGTCACTTAGATGCCATCTAAGAGTCCCCTTTGCATGGTCTAGGTCTGTCTTGAACCTATTTTAAGTCCTCTTAGCCTTGTGAGGCTTGGTTGACTTGGTCATGGTTCAAGCCCCTTTGACTTGCTTCAAGTACTTAGGCCATTTATTGCATGCTTAGTCTATTTTGTTTGCTTGGTTTGGCACCATCCTTACATGATTTTCAATGCTTACCTTGCATGCCATATGTCCATGATTACCCTCTTTCAAATGTGTTTGAGAGTTGTCCCATTTGTGCCTAAGTGTTGGCCCCTTTAACATGTGCATGTGTGTATGTGTTTAGCCCTTTATTTTGGTCACTTTAGCCATTGTTTTGGGCCTTATTAGAGTTGCCTAAATCATGTCTAAGTCCACCTTTTCATCAGTTTGCATTGCCTCATGTTTGCTTGTATGCTTGCATAAGTGTCTTGCCATGCCATGTTGCATCCTTAGCTTGTATGCCTAGGTTGCATGGCATCTTGCATGCATGCCTTGTTCCTTGACTTGGTGATAGGAATTGGGCCTTGGTTCTTTGTTTGGTTTGCATTTCATTTGACATGAAAGTTGCGCACTTGATTCTTTGGGCCATCATGCATGGAAATGCGTGATTGGCGGTCCGAGAATCGAGACACATGCCCCTTTGAGTTACAAACATGATAGGGGACATGATTGGTGCATACATTGTTTGAATTGTATTGCCATGCAAGTTCTATCCTCTGCTGCTGTGAGTTGCAGGTTCTGCAGGCATTCTTTGCCGACCGGCATTGTACATTGCCGATAGGCAGTAAATCACCAGCCGATGGATTCATATTATGCCGGTGGCCACAATTCACTGCCGGTGGTAATTATACTCAGCCGGTGGTGATTCCCAGTATCCAGAGAAGCATACTTGAGACTTTGGCAGTCTTCAGAGAGGCAGAGCAGGGAAAACAGAGGCAAACTATGCATGACCGTGCACTTCCGAGCAGGACCCGAGCACGCGCTACATCTGGCTCTCCTCCCGAAGCGGTTTACTGCTTTTCCTAGCTTAGTTAGTTTGTTAGCTAATCAGGCAATTTGTAATATTTAATTAGCTTGCGTAGTTAATCAATTTGTATTATTTATTTGGTCCCTCCGGGTGAGGGCAATTCTGTAATAAGTGTGTGTGAGTGGTGTGTATGTCTTCCAATCCCCACTTTTTTCTTCCCTTTTATTTACCTGCTTATGATGGTAGACTAGGGCATCTTTAAAATTAGCATACCTTATGCAATGCATGCGTGCATTCATACATTTGCCTTGCATGCACCGGGCTTACATCACGCTAACTGCATTTGTACTTCAGTTCCAAATTGAATACGTGCATTAATTGGTTGCATTTCATATACCATGTTTAGGTTAGCCGAGCCTATCTAATTGCATCCCGTATGTGCTGCATTAGTCAATTTAACATGAACTAGGATCACGCATGTTTGCTAACTAGTTTATTGTTTTGGCACAGAGTACGATGTAAGTATTTATGCTTTAGCATCTCGCATGCGTGTGAATGTTAACCTGATAGCATGCTTACCATGTGGCTAGATGCTTATGTGTTATAAATTGTTTGAATGCCTGTGGGTGAAGGTTGGATTGTTTGAGTTGGAAAAACTCGTTGAAATCCGTGATTTTAGCCTACTTGCGAGGAGCAAATTCCAAAGTACTTTTTTTTAAAGACACACGGATATGCAATGCTTATTCGGACCCTCTTGCTTGATGGCAGAAATGTAATTATGGTGTTTATTTTCCATTTCTCATGCATTAGGGTTTAAACACTCGGACACATATTTAGACCATCTTGCATGGTGGGAGATATGCAATTATAGTGTTTATTTGCCATTTCTCATGCATTAGGGGTTAAACACTCGGACAGTTATTCAGACTCTTTTGCCTGACGGTAGATATGTAATTATCGTGTTTACTTGTCATTCTTTATGCATTGGGGTTTAAACACTCGGATACTTATTCGGACCCTACTGTATGATGGCAAATATGTAATTATGGTGTCTACTTGCCATTTCTTATTCAATATGATTTAAACACTCGGACACTTATTCGGACCCTCTTACGTAATGATTGATATGTAGTTATGGTGTTTACCTGCCATTTCTCATGCATTACGGTTTATACACTCGAACAATTATTCGGACCCTCTTGCATGATTGCAGATTTGTAATTATGGTGTTTATTTACCATTTCTCTTTTGGAGTTGGAGTTGGCACTGTTAGCATCTCCTATTTGTGTAGTATCACCTGTTGGGGGTGAATTGATATTGAAACACGGGTGTGACCGGTTATGGGCTCTGACAGTATGGGAACACAAACCCCGGTTTTACCGGGGCACCCTTTTTGACCATTCGACCTAGTACATATTCGGATCCATAGTGACCATTCCAAGTTAGGACAGGCGGCTTACCCGATGTTAGGTTGTTTGAAAACTGTTGCGTGCATAGTGGAACCCTAGCTCCTAACAAAATAGGACAGGGAAACCCTACCCCAACATAGGGGTGCTTTGGCTCTCTTTACTTGCTATGTGCTTTTAGAATGTATCTCTACAGGAACGTACATATTAGTTTGCAAGTTTAAATATCGGGCCCGAGGGCACCAGTATCAGTGTTATTGAGAAACCAGTTATCTGCGGGCATCAGGTTCAGTTTTTGGGGACAGTGATTTCTGGGAAACAGTGATCAGTAGTAGAGTGCAGTCGTTCGGCTACACCCGTGTTTGATTTGTTTGGGCTGAAATGCTGTTTGTTGTCACTTTCAGTACGGACAGCTGGTACAGAATAGCTAGTGCTCCTCCTTGCTGAGGCAGGACTTATGATGATGCAGAATTCAGAAGAGATCGTGGTTATGATAGCTTCATTAGAGCAAGGGATCACTCTGCAAGGTGAGACCAATATTGAAATGCCACATCCACTCATGTCGCCTGTTGCGCACCCGGTTTGGACCCCCCAGCTATACCAGGCCCGCGAGCCTACTACATTTGAACTAATGGGGATGATAGGTGATCTCCAGAGGTCTGTGGCGGATCTCGCCTACGGAATGTCAGCTTCACCGCCAGCCGCACCATATGCCGGGAGTTTTGTGCCCCAGGAGCCCCCGCTGTTGGGGCAAATTGTGATCGAACTGAGCCAACCGGAGATGGCCTCCAACTATGGCAATGACATGCCGGCATCAACCCAAATCCTCGATCATGCTAAGGCCAGAGGAAAAGACAAAATGAAGGCAGATGCCGATCCCATTGAACAACTGCTACGGGCAGTCGAGGCTTTGAAAGCCGGGGGGATGAACAAACAACAGATATCCGCAGTTGTGGCAAAAACTGTGGAGGATGCTTTCCCCACTCCACCTGAGGGTAGTTCAAGCCAGTCAGAAAATTGGGATAGGCCCCGTCATGCCAGAACAGTTCCTCTTGTTCCTGCCCCCGCACCTGGGAAAGATCAAAAAGCTAAGGTCGCGCCTACCGACCCTTTCGCTTGTGCGGCTAGTAAGAGCGCTCAGACTCCGAAGTACCTGCCCTGGGGGCGCAGGACCTTTCATGCTCTCTACATGCCTCTGTCCAAGGCACTTCAGATCCTTGCCGAGAGGGGACACCTTAAACCCTTGGAGCCTCGGCCTCTCCCAAAGAACCTCCCTGCCACGCATGATGCTGCTCAGTACTGCGCGTACCACCAGCAGATAGGCCATGCTACTGACAATTGTTTCCGCCTCCGTCATGAGGTGCAAGATTTGATTGACAACGAGGTTATCCTCCCGCCCACCTCAGCCAAGTCCGTTACCACCCAGCTATTGGATTTTGAGGACACAGATACTGCAAGTATGTAATCAGAAAGTGAACCACCTGCGGGCGGCATCTGGATATATTTTGAATGTGGCGTCTGGCACGCATTTTTGAGCATCTGTGAATGCTAACTTTGTAAATTCTAGCTTGGGTATCGAGTCAGTCTTTTGTTTTGAGTTTGTCTCTTTGTCTTGAGTCAGTCTTTTTGCTTAAAGGTTTGTCTTGTTGTGGCGAGTCAGTTCCCTTTGTATAGAATACCAGGTGATTCTGGGGTTGTTGTCCCAAACACCGTTTTGTCTTGTAATTACCCATTTTTGTTTTTGAGTCTGTTTCTGCCAAGGGGCCAGTTATACCAACAAATCTGAATGAAACAGCTGTGGTTATCTCATTCCATGCTTGTTTTCAGTGTAAGCTAGTTATGCCAGAGAATTCGACTGGGCTGACAGTACATCTCGCCTACTCTCCTACGCGCCAAACTCATTGCATTAACCTAAGTTTTTCAAAAAACCTTTTTTGAACACTGCGGTGATAAAAACGAAGGGAAAGGAATTCCTCGGGTTTTGTAAAATTTTGATCATTTTGAGAGAAAGAGAGGCATGCTAAGCCTTTTAATGAATGAAATCATGCTTGTCGGCGTGAGTGCTGAGAAGGATCCTAGCTTGATCCAGATTGGTTCCATACTATCTTCGGCGCGAGCGATTTGTCGCTTTCTTAAAAATTTTCAAAAACAAATGTTTTACACGGCCCTGTGAAGACCAGTGTGGAACTGCTCTTGAGATTGTGCAGCCTAGGATCGCTCTCAGCCTCAAGATTCAACCCCTCACTTTCAAACCTCGAACCCGTTCAGAAAGCTCAACGGTCAAACGTCATGCAAGGTCTGTATGGCCAGATCAGAAACAGCCCTCGAACAAGAGGCAACAAAGCCGAATCAAAAGAGTGGATCTCACTTGAAAGAGCTCGTGGAGCAGCCATGACGGAGCCTTCTGCAAATCATTGCAACAGCCGTTCTCCTAGATATAGAGAGGCTTCAACTTCAAAAACCATTTGGCATGGACTCGTTATACTTTTACCCTTTTGAGAGGCTCGCTGGGCAGAAAACCCGGAAGGGCGACCCAGGCAAAAGTTAGAGCAAGAGAAAAAAAACAAAAAAGAAAAAGAAAAAGAAAAGAATAGAAAAAAATGTGAAAAAGAAAAGAAAAAGAAATGAACAAAAGAAAATGAATAAACAGAAGCCCGCAAGGTCGAAAACCCGCATTGGGTGCCTTGGCAAAAGTTAGAGCCTGAAAAGTGAAGGTTAAAATACCCGAGTGTACCTTAACCGGAACTACGTAAGGCTTGATTCCCATGTTTGGGATACGTAGGCAACTTCATCATGAAGTCCAGCCCCCAACGCTTTCATAGCGTCTCAGTCCATGCAATGGTTTCAATTTCATCCCAAAGTCCAGCCGCCAACGCCTCCAAGGCGACTGTGTCCATATATTTGT
>NW_021024909.1:704518-730171 GCF_004153795.1 Camellia sinensis | reverse complement strand
CATTTTCTATGCAAGTATGGAAGAGTGCATTTTCTATGCAAAAGATACGAGTATTTTCTATGCAAGAAACAGGAGCATATTCTATGCAATATTGAAAGCAAATTCTATGCAGAATCGAGAGCAAGCATATTCTATGCATGAATCATAACGATGTGTGGCACGCATGCAACAATAGTGTATATGAAAATGCACATTCTATGTAGTAGAGGAGCATCAAATATGTACTCTGGTGCCTCTGATTTACCTTTCGGAGGACTTTGTAACACACTCAGCTCAAAAAGGGCACACCCTGTTTATGTTGGCAAGAGATAACATCTGCTGCTGCTTTAATTGCCATTCTGACTTGAAGCAGGCTTACACTTGGGGTCGAGATACACTCATACTCCAGAGAAATGGCGAGGTCTGGGAAGGTGCACCTGAAATGCAGTCTCGGATCTTGCCAAAGCTGGAACACCCTAAGATGCTCCAAATTTTCCTTTTTTCTTTTTCTTTGCAGTCTGGAACCTACATAGCTTTAGATAGGTCCTTGTTCTACTGTTCACACTTGTCGGGGGTGGACCCTGCAGTTTTATGAGAGAACAAATATTGTTTTGCACAAATGTGGAGAATGACACAGCACTCTGAGCACAAGATGATTTTTTGGAAATTGAGAAATGAGTTCATAACCGGGTATTGAGCCGACAACTGGCCACAGCCAAAACGACTCGACAAGGGAAAAAACAAAGGTAAACAACCTAAACACATCGAGTAACACTCGAAGCGACTCAAAACAAGAATCGAGACAGATAAAATAAAACACAAGACTGAAATGTGCACGTGGAGCCTGTTTCCCCGGGTATTGTTTCCCACCCTTTCTCATTTGTGATTCTCACATCGCTCGGCCCTCAGGCTCCGTTTTTCTGAAAAAGCCCTTTTCCTCACTTTTTCTCTCAACTCACATCTCTCTATTCTTCAATCTCTCATTTTTTTATCCCTCCCTTAGGTGGTTGATGGATAAGCTGGAAATTGTGGGCTCTTGCCCCTAGCATTCCGCTAGATTCTTCTTCTTGTTCACAACAGTGAGTTTCTCCCAGAGAGGGGCTGTGCTACAACTGGACGGGTAGCAGATCTACAGCTGACATCGGTTGACGATGCTCTGCTGGGGAGTTTGGACCTGATCAGATTTGTCCAGATAAAGGAGTGGAATATCCTAATCCATTCCAATTTGTGCTTCGCACTTGGTTTGATACCTCGTTGCTTGGAGGATGTGAGAGTTTTCTGCCCTTTTGCGGTTAGCTTCAGTGGTGCTTTTTCCGGCAGGTATGGTGCCTTTCTTGGCAAGCATGTTAATAATAGGGAAAAAACACAACAACTGACTCCACTGTGCCCCTAGTTCATCATTTTGACCATTTTTTGTTTTTGGTTTCTACTGAAACAATTTTGACCAATATGAGAGTCAGATTAACATACTTGTTCAATTTTTGATTTGAAAATCATGCAAGTTAGGTTATGAGCACTGAAAATTTTCCTTTTTTGGGTCCAAGAAATGGTCCAGCTTTTTGGAAAAATGGAATAATTTTCGAGAGAATAGTCAACCTCAGTAAAAATTCTCAAAAACTATTTTTGCAAACGGCCGATGCTCAACAAGCACGGAACCTACTCTTGAGATGCGCAACTTCAGATCCGAAGGAAAATTGCCCCTTGCTTGAAAAGAGCTGCACGGCAACGGAAAGTTGCCCCTTGTTTGAATGGCACCGCGGCACACTGTATGGCAACGAAAAGTTGCCTCTTGTTTGGATAGCATCGCAGCGCATTGCAATCAGTCCTCAGAGTGACGATGACAGCCGAACTCTCGGATACAGAGAAGGCAAAGATGATCAAAACCATTACATGGACACAGTTGATTTTGAAGTGTTTTATGGCTGGACTTCGGAATGAAGTTGCCTACGTATCCCAAAGATGAGAATCAAGCCTTACGTAGTTCGGGGTTAAGGTACACTCGGGTATTTAACCTCTCCTTTTGTGCTCTAACTTTTGCCAAGGCCGCCCTTCCGGGTTTTCAACCTTGCGAGCTCTGTTCTTCTTTTCTTTTCAATTCTTTTCATTCATTTTTTTTATTTTATTTTTTTTGTATTTTTGTATTTTTCTTTTTTTTGTTCTTCTTCTTCATTTCTTTTTTGTTCCTTGCATTTTTCTTCTTCTTCTTTTTTGTTCCTTTCCTTTTTTCCTTGCTCTAACTTTTGCCTGGGTCGCCCTTCCGGGTTTTCGACCTAACGAGCCTCTCAAGGGTAAAAGTGTAGCTTTGTCCATGTCAAATGGTTCTGAGATCTCGAATCCGTCTGAATCCAGGAGAGTGACTGTTGTTCGCTGACAATGTAGGAGTCCATCCCATGGGGGCTGGATTTGCCCCTAGTGTTGTAGATCGGAACTCAGTTTTTCTTTAGCAATACTTTCTCTTTCCTCTCTCTGGGATTTGGCATTCTTGCCGATCTTCATTGATTTGTGGAATGATCCATCTTTAGCTCTTCGAGCACAATCTGACATCTTTTGCCCCTAGTTCGAGGGGTGCTTCTGATCTAGTTTTGCAAGCTTCTTTTGATGACATCTAATCGTCTTGATCTGACTTCCCTGCCCCTAATTCATGGGCTGCTTCAAATCAGGCCACACAGGCCTCGCATTGTGGTTGATTGTTAAACCTTCTGAATCCAAGTTCAAGGTTTGAAAATGAGGGGTCGAGTCTCGAGGCTGAGAGCGATCCTAGGCTGCACAATCTCAAGAGCGATTCCACACAGGTCTTCGCAGGATCGCGCAAAACATTTTTTTTTTGAAATCTTTTAAGAAAAGCGACTAGTCGCTCGTGCTGAAGACAGTGTGGGACCAATCTGGATCAAGCTAGGATCCTTCTTAGTACTCACATTAACAAGCATGATCTCAATCATTAAAGGCTTAGCATGCCTCTCTTTCTCTCAAATGATCAAATTTTTGCAAAAACCCGAGGAATTCCTTCCTCTTTGTTTTCATCACAATGTTCAAAAGGTTTTCAAAAACTTAAGTCAGTGCAATGAGTTCGAGGCACAGAAAAGTAGGCGAAAAGTACTGTCGTTTCAGTCAAACCTTCTGGCACAACTGGCATAAGGCAGAAGTAAGCACAAAATCATGAAAAACCACTGCTGTTTCATTCATAACTGTTGGTGTAACTGGCTCCATGGTAGAAATAGACTCAAAAGAAAGCGAAAAGACAAACATAAAACAAAATAGTGATGCCCGAGGTAACACCCCCGGAATCACCTGACTCTAACAAAACAGGACTGACTCGATACAACAAGACGGACCTGACCGACTTAGTACAAAAAGACTGACCATATACAAAACAACAAAACTGACCCAATACCCAAGTCAGAAAGTACAAAAACTAGTGTTCGCACATTGCTCAAAACTGTGCGTATCAAACGCCACATCTGAAGTAAACTGAGCGCCGCCCGCAGGTGGTTCATCCCCCGATTGCACCGCATTATCCCCCAGGTTCACTGATCCAATGACGATAGACTTTGTTGAGTTGGTGCGACGATGACCTTATTGTCAATCAGATCTTGTATTTCGTGGCGAAGACGGAAACAACCATCAGTGACATGGCCGACTTGCTGATGAAAGGCACAGTACTTGGTCGGATCATGAGAGGAAGGAAGTCTATCTGGTAGTGGTCGCGGCTCCAGGGGTTTCAAATCCCCCTCTCTAATCAGGACCCTCAAGGCCGCTGATAAAGACATGTATAGTGGTGCGAACACCCTCTGGCCTTGAGGTGGGTGTTTTGAGGTTTGTGGAGTTTTGCTGGATGCACCAGCTAAGGGATTGGTAGGCGCTGACTGGGTATGCTGATCTCTTCCTAGCAAGGGTTTAGAGCTGAAAGGAACATTCCTGGTACAGCGGCCCTTCTCTCGGATTGCCCCTTGATTCAGACTGCTCTCATTCTGAGTGGCGAAAGTGTCATCCACACCTTGAGTCTTGAGTCTTGAGTCATTTCATACTCATCAGTGATGAAAACAGTTCAAGATTCATTGTCAACTACTTTCCTTGATCTTTTATGATAGGGAGGTGGTTTTGAGAGTCTTGTTTTGTTGCATTCATTGAAATTGCACTCTTGGTTCATAAGCCATCATACAATGAAATTGCATCCATTAGTGGTTTGTGAATCAAAACTTACTACTCCTTTGAGCTGTTCAAATGATAATGAGGGGTAAATTGTGCCAACAAACCCTTAAGAATACACTGTCTCTGCTCTATTTGCTCTCTGTTGCAGCAAGGAAGTTCAGTCATCAATGTTTGGCAGGCCATCATTAGTGGACGACTGTAACAGCGCCCGCGTGGGCCTCATGCTACAGTTCGGACTCTTGATTTGTGTCACGGTTCTTAATCTGAACCGGTTGTCGATGAGATTTTGGACCTCATGACGAAGGCGGTAGCAACGGTCGGTGCCATGACCGCGCTGCTGATGGTACATACAGTACTTGGCGGGATTATGTCTGGCTGGAAGTGGGTCAGGCAGAGGTTGAGGATCGAGGGGTTTGAGATGCCCTCTTTCCATCAAGGCTTTTAGTGCGCTAGTCAGGCTCATATTGAGGGGAGTGAAAGTTCTGCCCTGAGCTCGGGCTGGGCCGGCTGTTTGTAGGCTTAGTTTGGCAAAAGGGTTGGCTGTGGCGACTGCATTGATCTCGGTGGATTTGGGAATGACGCTACTACTAGCATTGGTACTCCCTGCAATCGCCCTCCTTGTCGTTTCACTTGTTCTGGGAATGATCCCGCTGTTGAACGCATTCTCGACCTGAACCCCCAGTTCATGCAAACTTTTGAAAGTGAATAGTGGAGCGACTATTAACTTTTGCAACATATCATGCTCGAGGTTTCGCACCATCATTTGCACTTGATCCCTCTCAGAAGGGCGATCTGTCATCTATGCTGCCTTTGCCCTCCACCTTGCAACAAATTCCACAAAAGGCTCTGTTGGGTTCTGGCGGGTTGTTTCAAGCTCTTGCATGGTCATTTCAACTTGGGTATTGTAAGAATACTGATAAACAAAGGCCTCGGCCAATTCTTCCCAGTCTTGCTTCACTTTATCTTCCAACTTAGCGTACCAAGTGGCTACTACACCCGACAGGGTTCTTCCATACAGAGAGAGTTTCTGTGGCTTAGTCAGTCCCATCGGCTTTAAGACATCCAAGAAAAGGCGGATATGTACCATTGGATCTCCAAACCCGTCGAAACGGTCAATATATGGCATTTTGAATCTGTCTGGGAGCCGTACAGCAGCCTCGGTGTGCCCATCCTCAATGTCGGGAATGGAGTTAAGGCCCTGTGCCTTTTTGAAGTGCTTTTCAAGGTTTGCAATTTTCACTGCAATCGGATTGAGTTCATTAACATCAAGGGAATAAAGCCTCTCATTAGGCTGTACCAGGGGTCTGAGCACATGAGCTTGAGTCAACCTTTCTCGAGGATTCAGACACGGCAAATCTTCGACTGGTGGAAGTGGGTCAAAGTTTGGCTGGGGTCCCAAAGCTGGATGTGAGGCAGATGCCCCAGATGGACGCTGCATTTCAATACTGGTCTCAGCCTGCATGGCAGTTCCCTGATTTAACGCTGCTATCACGGCCACAAATTCTTCCGAACCCTGGGCCATTATGGTCTGCTGAGTCTGAACAAAGGTGACGTGACTGGCGACTGACGGATCAGATGAACCGGTGAGCCCTGACTGGCTTCTCTTTGCCTTGCCTCAACGAAAGAACACTGGTTGCTCTTGAATTGAATTTCTGACCTAACAAAGTCTATCAACACTAGTCCAATGTACCCCGGGGATATCGGAGCCTTCTGAAGCTATGGTTCTAGGACTACCTAGCAAAAGAGAAAACAGACAGCATCTCAGCTCAATTTTACTGGGACGGATATGAGCATAGCGGAATGATTGTGCTCAATACTGATCACTGTTTCCCAAATATCTGCCTGTAAACTGATACCCTCGGGTAAAACTGATTCCCCAAATACTGATGCTGATGCCCACAGGCCTGATACCTAGACTTGCAAACTGGTATATACGTTCCTGTAGAGATACACTCTAAAAGCACATAGCAAGTAAGAGAGAGCCAAAACACCCCTATGTTGGGGTAGGGTTTCCCTGTCCTATTTTGTCAGGAGCTATGGTTTCACTACGCACGCAGCGGTTTCAAACAACCTATAATCAGGTAAGCAACTTGTCCTAGCTTGGAATGGTCACTATGGTTTCCGAATATGCACTAGGTCGAATGGTCAAAAGGGGTGCCCCGGTAAAACCAGGGTTTGTGTTCCCATACTGTCAGAGCCCATAACCGGTCAGCCTTATGGTCATGTCTTGACAAGACAAGCCTCCGGCAAACCATTCAGGAATGGCAGATGGCAAACACGGTGTCCTGGGCGCACCAATGCACATGCAATGCAAAGAGACACATAAATGAAATCAAAACAGGATATCACGAGTTCGAGTGAAGCTCTCTAATTCCCCAGCGGAGTCGCCAGAAACTGTAGCACACGCCCGCGAGGGACCCCGCTACAGTTCAGACTCGATTGGTGTCACGGTTCTCGATCTTGAACCAAAGAGTCCAAATCTGGCAAATCGTTTTGAGAAACAGATTTTTTTTGAAAAGAGAAGTGCCAAACATGGACTGCTTCGCCAGATACAGAGTCGCCACCTAAATATTTTTTATGGGAGAATTTAGGAAACCCTGACTCGGTGCCGAAGGCCACATGTCCGTCATCACCAAAGTTGTCTTGGCTCGGGAGCTTGGGTACGATCGGGGAAGGTCAGCTATGAGCACCCCCTTTCGCCCGGTCCGAAGACCGGCCTCTACTAACCATGATATCCGATTTTGAAAATGTTATGTGTTCTTAAACCAATTATTAGACTAGCGTTTACTATGTTATGCGCGCAGCAAACAAGTATACACTAGATTGCCTATTTTGGAAATAAGCATTGCATATCCGTTTGTCTTGAAAAACACTTTGGAATTTGCTACTCGCAAGTAGGCTAAAATGCGGATTTCAACGAGTCTTTCCAACTCAAACAATCCAACCTTCACCCACAGGCATTCAAAACAGTTTAACACATAAGCATCTAGCCACATGTTAAGCATGCTGTCATACTCGGATCCATGGTGCATGCAAAACAAATGTGTGAATGCACGCATGCATAGCATAAGGTATGCTGATTTTAAAGATGCCCTAGTCTACCATCATAAGCAGGTAAATAAAAGGGAAGAAAGACGTGGGGTTGGAAGACATACACACACTTACCTACACTTATTACATAATTGCCTCACCCGGAGGAACCGAAAGAATAGTACAGTCCAAATAACAAATCAACTATCCTAGCTAATTAATTATTACAGACCCTTAATTAATTAACAAAATAAATGCAGACAGAAGGTGGCCGCAGTCGTGCCTCGGAATGCGCGAATGATGCATGCTCGGTCCATTTTGCCCGGAAACCCATACCATGCCACTGCTGCCTCTGTTAATGCTGCCCTGCTCCTCTGAAAATTGCCAAAGTCTCAGGGTATCTTCAATGAGAACTGCATAACACCATCGGCTAAGTGAACTGACCACCGGCCATGGGAAATTTCCATCGGCTGCTTTCAAGTCCATCGGCCTTATATCCTTTGCCGGTCGACATTCTTCAGTGCCGGTCGGCAGAAACTTCCTGCAGAAGCTGGTTTTTGACAGCAACAAGGACAGACAGTGCATGGCATAGAATTTCAAGCACATGTATGCGCGGGCACATTCCCTATCATGCAAGGGACTCAAGGGAGCATGACCCTCGACCCTTGAGCCATCAATTATGCATGATGGCCTAAGAGGCCAAGTTTTGCAACTTTGATATCAAATGAAATGCAAGCACAAAACACATCAAAGGGCCCCAACCCCTATCATGATCGATCAAGAGGCAAGGGATGCATGCTCAATGAAATGCAACCTAGGCATGGAGGCTAAGTATGCAACATGAACATGCAAATGAGCAATGTATACTAGGTGCGCAACCTAAACATGTAAGTAAACATGGCATGCAACAACATGCGATGATGGACTTAAACTAACATGGATAGCTCGCAAGCATGCCAAAACCAGTGGCCATTAGATGAAAAATGAGACTCTCGAAATGCGTGCACGTATGCACGCAAACCGAGGACCAAACCTAAGGCATAGTATGCAACTCTAACAAGGCATGGCAAGGCATGAAATATGGCATACAAGCATGTAATTCCAGCACTGAAATGTGATACAAAACAGCCCCGAATCATGGAAAAATGGCACCTGGTGCATGGAATGGCCCCGAAACACAAAACTAGGCGTACGCATTGGCCTATAGCTATACAAAGCATACATTTTTTGATCATGAAGCATGAAGACAGATGCAAGACAGTCCCAAAATATGCATATTTCCAGTTCAAAGCATGGCCAAAAGATGTTAGCAAGATGGACTAAAATAGTATGCAACTTTGACTAGCAAACATGGGTTGTATGGAAAGTGTATGATGCACATGGAATCTCACCAAACCATCAAAAATTAATGAATAAAACATGTGAAAATAGGCCCAAATAACCACTGATACGCAACCATGGCATGCGAAAATGATGAGTTACTTTAGAGGGCCATGCAAGGAGTTATTAAGCACATGCAAGATAGACATTTAGCAAGACCAAATCAACTCTGAAAATGGCTTATGGGGGTCCTAAAACCCACTGAAAAATGCCTGAACCAAGCTCAAGAAGTGTGCAAATATAGGCCCCTTTGTAAGGCCAAAAAGGGCATCAAACAAGACAACAAGGAGAGGGGATGGCCCTCTCCTTCTTAGGACCTTAAACCACCATCCTCACCACTAAAATCCCTCAAGATTTCAGTGGTGAGGAGGCCCAAACAAGGTGGTCCCGGAGCTCACTAAAAATGCACAAAAATGAGGCCAAACAAGGCCTAAGAGGGGGTAGACAACCCCAAACACAAAAGTGTTCTTAAACAAACTTGAAAAGGAGCTAAAAACAAGAATTTTTCAGTTATACACTAAGCTCAAAACAGAAAGCAAGACAGGCTAAAAGTGTGTGCAAAAATGGGAAAACTAAAGCAAAGAAGTTACGCTTGAAGAACCTTTGATGAACAGCAAGGTCAGACCTCTTCTTGTGATCAAAACTAGCTTAAAACTCCAAGAACAAACCCTCAAGGCCTCTCAAGTTGAAGTGTGGTGTAATGGTGTGTGTGTTGGTGCAATACTAAGGACAAAACACACTTTAAGGCTCTTAAACACACAAAGGATGAGAGAGAGGGAGATATATAGAGAGAGGGTGTATATATATCAGATATATATGCCCTAGGTCTGGTTTTTTCTGAACCAAACCAATGGAGGAGGATGGGTTTCTTTTATAGAGCAAGGAAATGGCATAAAGCTTCTCAAAGAAGCTATACAAAAGGGTCAAGGGGGGGCAAGAGGGCCAAGGCTTCTCACAGAAGCTAGGACAGCTGGTAAGCTTCTTGAGGAAGCCAAGATAAGGGGTCAAGGCTTCCTCAGGAAGCCTTGAGCAAAGGGTGCAAAAAAAAAGGGGTCAAAGGTGGTCAAAGGTGCAAAATAGCCACATATATGCACGGGGAGCAGGGTCTGTGCATCTCAGCTGGCACAGCTAGCATGCACCATGCCTGGAAGGTGCAAAAAGGTCAAACCGGCCAGAAAAGGAGGTTGTCGGCCAAAATAAATGGTCGGTCGTCACAATAAATTGCCGGTCGGATAAATAGATTTCTGACAGATGCTTCCAAGGTCAAAAAGTGGCCGGTGGGTGTCTAGATTGAAGCCTCGAAAGTTAGCTTTCCAATGGCACAAACCTTGCATTAAAATTCCTCCTGTGCAAAAAGTTATGCCCTTTTTGGTGAAGCCGCGCCGATTCAATCCAACCGGGATGATGCCTAACTTCAACTGATCATATCTCTCCCACCCGAACTTGGCTTTGAGAGATTCTTAAGTGCAAAATGAAGCCCCAGAAGTAAGCTTTCGAACGGTGGTAGCCTCATAGCTAAAATCCAAGTATCCAGATTAATAAGCCCGATTCAGCGAGGACTGCTCGACTCCCTTCTACCCAGATTCATGCCTGTCTTCTCCTCCAACTTGGTTTCTTCTCTCTTCCCCTCCTTTCTTCAACTTCAAACCCCTAAGCAAGGTGTTTTGAAAGATTTTTCAAAGATTTCATCTCTCTTTCATTCATTTCCACTTCGTCCCTGCTCGTTTTACCGAAAAGCGCAACGTTTGACAAAATGCGATCCTTGGAACAACGCAGAAACTTTATTTCAAAAAAAGTTTTGAAAGAGAGGGTTTTAAGGTCTAAAAACCATCCAAAAATAGCTTTGGTCCAAAACGGGGTGTGAATTTGAGACTTGTCTCTCTCCTTGCCGAAGAAACTGGGTCTTTGCCCTGCACGCCTTTTATCACCAAGTAAACCATCAGTAACGCCCAAGTCTTAAGGGCAGTAAAAAATGGGGTGTCTACAGGTGGTTAGAGGAGTCCGGGCGATCCATGATGGAAAAACAGCACGATCAAAGTAGAAGCTGAAAAAACTGAGGATACCAGTGAATTCAGAAGGTCAAAATTAGCGGGGAACCGGTCTGAACCGACTAGAAAAGTCCAAAAATAGGGCTGAACTGGCCTGGGGAAGATGCTGAGCCAGTTTGAGCTGAACCGGCTGGAGCTGAAGGCAAAGGCGCTGTGCGAGTGGCGCGAGCTGAAGGCGAAGGCAGCTGCAGCAAGCGGCTTGCGCTACTGGCTAGAGCAGCGCGAGCGACTAGAGCGGCGTGAGCGAGTAATGCGCGCGGGGAGAGACGGCTCAAGCGGCTGTGGACGCGTGTAGCGCGTGAGACATCGAAGGCGGAAGTGGGTGACGCGCCGGCGACAAATGTGGCGCGTGAGGGCCCGTTAAAGAAGATCTGAGGATGCCGTTGGTGGTGTTGGAATCATGAGAAGATTCGGAGCACGTTGGTAGGTAGTGCGAAAATTTTTGAGAACAAAAAAGATCTGATAAGTGATGAAACAAAGATAACTACCAGAAAATGTGAATTTTTCTGGTTAATGAGCTATATATTTGAAGCTCTGATACCATGTAAAATAAGTTGAGAATCTCTGTATTTCAATATATCAGAAACCATAAGGAGAGTCTCTATTATATAGGAGCTTCTGTACAAACATCATCATGACACAAAACATATTTATGAAAAAAGGACCGAAAGCAGACTGACCGATCGAAAACAGGAATCCTATCTTAGCTGTATGTCTGTGTTATATACATTAATATATTATACATACATTAATATATTATACATTAGTATATTTATGCATTAATATATTAATAACCAGAAATGTCGAGGTGGGTTAGTTGAGTGAGGTTACCTAGGGTAATAGGTAGGAAACTTCCAATGAGATTATTATAGGAGAGATCAAGGTAGGTGAGGCTTGACAGAGTACCAATTTCATCAGGGATGACTCCTGTGAGGTTCGAATACCTGAAAACAAGATGTTGGAGATTTGGCAAGGAAGACCAATTCAAATCATCAAGGATGACTCCGGTGAGGTCAATCTCAATGACACTTCCTACTTCATTGCAAGTGATAGTTGTGAACTTACAGTGGTATCTTGAAGAATATTTCCCCACCAACGGTTGTCGAGTAGAGCTTTCACCTAGGAATGGCAATGGATAACCTACCCTGTGGGTGTCTATGGAGACCCAACCCAAATACATGGGTTTTCTACTTTTTTCTTATCCGTCGGGTAAGGTAAGTGATATTCTTTAAATATGCACGAGGGATGGGTCGGGGATGGGTACCCACTAATTTCCCCATATGTTTTTTTTTTTTTTTTTTTTTTTTTTTTTTTTTTTTTTACAACCAAAGCTTAATATACATTCAATCTTTTTTCTTTTTCATTTTAAGGTTCACAACCAAATTTTTTTTTATTTTTTTTATTTTTAAGATTCACAACCAAAAGTTAAATATATTCAATCTTTTTTCTTTTCTTTTTTTTTTAAATTTTGTTTTTTTTTTTTTAAGGTTCACAACCATTTTTTTTTTTAAGATTCATAACCAAAACTAAATATATATTCAATCTTATTTTGTTTTATTTTATTTAGCTCAACAAAAAAAATCAAATACACGTTAACTAACATTGTCACATTATTCTTGTCAAATTTTATGTATAGCTAGAAATTTTTAAATTTATTTAGAAAAATTCTATTCCTACAAAAAAATTTCATCTTCTTTTTTATTTTATTTTTTTAATTTTATGTATCTCCTTCTCCTCTCTATTATTTGTTCTTCGATAATTTGAAGGCGAGTTATTACTCTCGTTTCCATCTTCTTCTTCTTCTTTTTTTAAAAAATTTTATTTACATTTATAGAATGAATTTTCTAGTTTCAATATCTCTTGCAATTGTTTTATTCGATTTCTCTCTGATTTGATGGTAACCTTAGATTGAATTTCTCAATTTTCATCTTAACTAGCAATCATCTTAATTAAAATTTTGTATATTTTTGTCTTCAATTTCCATGTTTTGGTTATGATTAATTGCGCATTTTTGATCGATAGTCATAATCTTGTCACCGCTAGATTATCGTCATCGCAAATCGCCATTGCTGTAGCGAGAGGATGAGAGAGAGTGAGAATTAGAACTCTAATTGTCAATAGAGTAGTGAAAACATATAGAGAAATTATTTTTCGATGTACCTAAAAAAATATATGGAAAAATTAGTGGCTACCCATCCCCGGTTGAGATTTAAAGAATATCACTTACCCTACTTGACGGACAAGAAAAAAAAGGGAAACCCAAGTATTTGGGTTGGGTCTCTATGGATACCCACATGTTAGGTTATCCATTGTCATCCCTACTCTGTTGACAATTAGAGTTATAATTCTCACCCTCTCTCATCCTCTCACTACAGCAACGGCGATTTGCGATGACGACAATCTAGCAGTGACAAGATTGTGACTATCGATTAAAAGCGCGCAATTAATCATAACCAAAACATGGAAATTGAAGACAAACATGTACAAAATTTTAATTAAGGTGATTGTTAATTAAGATGAAAATTGAGAAATTCAATCTAAGTTTACCATCAAATTAGAGAGAAATCTAATAAAACAATTGCAGGAGATGTTGAAACTAGAAAATTCATTCTATAAATGTAAATAAAAAATTTTAAAAGAAGAAGAAGAAGAAGATGGAAACGAGAGTAATAACTCACCTTCAGATTATCGAAGATCAAATAATAGAGAGGAGAATGAGATACATAAAATTAAAAAAATAAAATAAAAAAGAAGATGGAATTTTTTTGTAGGAATAGAATTTTTCTAAATAAATTTAAAAAATTCTAGATATGCATAAAATTTGACAAGAATAATGTGATAATGTTAATTAATGTGTATTTGATTTTGTTGTTGAGTTAAATAAAATAAAATAAGATTGAATGTATATTTAGGTTTGGTTGTGAATCTTAAAAAAATTAAAAAATTGAATGTATATTTAGCTTTGGTTAAGATTGAATTTTTCCAAAATAAATTTAAAAAATTCTAGATATACATAAAATTTGATAAGAATAATGTGACAATGTTAATTAATGTGTATTTGATTTTGTTGTTGAGCCAAACAAAATAAAATAAAATTGAATGTATAGCTTTGGTTGTGAAAAAAAAATAAAAATAAATAAATAAATAAGAGATTGAATGTATATTTAGCTTTGGTTGTGAATCTTACCCAAAAAAAAAAAAAAAAAAAAAAAAATTGTGAACCTTAAAAAAAAAATTTAAAAAAAAAAGATTGAATGTATATTTAGTTTTGGTTGTGAATCTTAAAATAAAAAAAAACAAAAAAAAAAAACACAAAGAGTCAAGTTGGATTGGGGAATATCCAAACCCATTAGAAAATGAGGAGGGTAGTACCTATGAAAAATGGAGAATGGAAAAAAATAATTATAAGAAAATGGGAATGGAGAATTAATATCCACATCATTAACTCCATTGCCATCCCGAGATCTTGAGAACCGCAAAAAATGATGCACATGAATTCAATGTTGTGGTTGTCTGATAATTGGTTTTGATGAGCGGTGAGGATAATAATTCTGGTGATATGGGGAGGCATATGGGTCGTTTGGTACTCCGGATGGTTGGTTGCCCATCTCACTCCTAAATTTACCTTCAATGATATAAATCGCTATATATCAATTGTTGATTCATATATAAATCAAACACCTATGCTACAACTCCTATCACGCCATTATGTGTGAATTTAGGGGTGGTAATTATTTTAGAATTTCAGTCTTGTCTGCCCATTGCCAGGAAGGTTGGGATCTTCTAATAACGAGTTAGGTTCTTTTTTTAACAATTCAGAAATTGTTTATTTTAAAGCCTTTATACGCATACTAACCACGCAAATAATTTACCTTATTAAAAAATATAAATACGAGAAATGAGAATGAAGAAAGAAAAGATTAACAGAGAGTGAGGCATGAAAATTTCGAAGATGTGGATGGATGAGCGTACTTTAATAAAATGGAATGCAACATGTCCAAATTAATGTGATGGTTATGTGTGCCCGTCTTTGGGGTTGGAGTAGAATTTTATAAAAGTGTGAAGAACTAGTCATGTTTTCTACTTTTTTTAAAATTCCAATTTTACCCTATCAAATCTACTATGTTTTCTAAAAGTCATGAAAAGTCTTATATAAATCAATTATCTTTTTATTTTTGGAGTTGAACACTCAAAAATAATATATTTACTTCAAAGAGCCCTATATATACACACACACACATAAACAAACCATCTCCTTCTTATAAAAAAATAAAAATAAAATAAAAAATCGTCTAAACTACCAATAGGTCCTAATAGTTAAACTTAATTCCTATCAAGTCTTATATAATAAAATCATCATTAAAAATAATTTTGTGACGATTTTTTGCATATATTGCTAAAAACTGACAATTAGTGACTTTTTTATCATGGATTTTATAAGTTGTTACTAAAACTTATAATTAGTGATGTTTTTCTGTGATAAATTTTTCAAACTATAGCTGAAAGTTAAAAAAAAATGACCTTTTTTTTGGAACGATTTTTTAAAACTGCTGTTAAAATTTACAATTAGTGACATTTTTTGTGACAAAATTTTCAAACTGTCAATGAAAATAACAGTGACTTTTTTAATAGCGTTTGTTGAAAAATGTTATTAATTCTCACATGGCCTATTGGACAATAAGTCCACCTATTATGACCTACATGTAAGTCCCCTTATTTTTTACATTGACAATGATTGAAGAACAAAAAATAGTTACTCTTTCTTATTTTCTGTATCTGGTTCTATACTGATACACATAATATTTACAATTATCCATCATAGATTAAATCAGTGTGAATAATTTTGGTTGAATCTTAAAATTGTATGCATCAATTCAAATTAGACAGAGGAAAGCACATACGCTTTTAAAACAGAGATTTGTGCTGCATCTCAAAAATTTGCAGGTTATCTTTATACACTTTCTTTTTGTTTAGATTCACTACAAGAAAATCCAGCTTTGGCGACTAAAAAATGAATTTTCGTCGCTGAAAGTAGGACAATCGGCGACTAAAATGCAATTAGTCGCCAAAAGTGTTCACTTTTGGCGACTAAGACAATTTAGTAGCCAAATGCATAGTTATTGGCTTTTATTTTGGTAAATTTTTTTAATGATAAATGTGCAGTAAATTTTTTTATGCTTAATCTTTTTTTTTTTTGAATTTTTGAATTTTTTAGATGCCATATGTATTTTTTAGTTTTTTTTTTATAAAAAAATTGATTAATATCTTTAAATAAATATTTTGAAAATTTGAGATTATTTAAGAATAAATTTATATTTGGAATTTCTTTTAAAAAAATTAAATTTCAAATTATATATGGATTAAATATATAAAGATTTTTAATCCGAAACTACAGACATGATTCAAATCAGATTATTGTTGATGTTTTACCACATTTATAATCAAAGTAAAATTAAAAACTTACCATATTGATTATTAGAGTGGTAAGAAAAATATCAATAAACGCAAAGAATGAATAATATACTCACAAATATACTTTTTATATTTAAAATTTAAAAAAATTAAATTAAAACTTTGAGCCTCAAAGAGGTAATAATGTTTTTGTTTATATAATAGTATAAATAGATATAATAGTATAGATATACATGGAAAAAAATCGTTTTACGGCATCTCTAGCAATAGTTAGTCAAAATGACTAGCCAAAATTCACTTTCTATTTGAACTAGTTATTTTTACAATACATTCTCCAATATATACTAACTATTTTTCTTTAAAATATTCTTTCATTTTTATTTTAAAATATTAGTTGGACCCCATGTGGGTAGCACGTGGGGTCGCATTGTAATTGGAGTATTTATTTTCTGTCTGTATATATTGTACCATGTTTCCTGATGGTGTATTGTATGCAATTTATTAGATAATTGAAAATAGTAAAAGTGATTTTTTTTTCTGTCTTCATGTGAATTAAAAATTTTGTCGGGAAAAGTCAAAAACTGACTTTCGGCGACTAAAAACAGACTTTTGGCGACTAAAAATTTAGTCGCCAAAAGTGATTTTTTTTGTAGTGATTAGATTTCTAAACTATAATATTTGACATGGTAATTTAATAACCAAAATATGATGTCAAAATTTTAAATAAGAACTACTTTCGTTAGTTTCTTTTTTAAATTTATTTTTCAGTTTTTAATTTTTCATATTTTTGTTGTTTATTTTTCATATTTTCTCAGTTTTGGTGACTAAAGATACTGAAATTTCTTTATATTTTATATTTAAATTATATTTTTACATGAATATCTAATATCTAATAATCTAAATAGAATTAAAAAATAAAATACTGATAAAAATATTTATAAATTTGAACATGTACTGATTTTTTATTATTGTTATTATTATATTATTATTATTATTATTATTATTTAATATCAATATTTTTTTTTCCAAAAAGAATACACAACAAATTATTTTCTAAGCGTATTTAGATTAAGTGAATCTAAATCTAAAAGTAAAATTAAAAAATAAAAATTATTATTAAATTAAGTGAATCTAAAAAGAAAATAAAAGGGTTATTAAAAAAAACAGTGTCAATGATAATAAAAAAAAAAATCAAAAAATTCAAAACAAAGTTTGAAAAAATAAACCAAATGAAATATTGTAAACTTCTCTTTTTTAAAATCCTTCTTCACTAATATATAATTTTACACCACTTATTCATAAATTCCTTTTAATTTTTTATGTGAATTTAATAATCTAATTAAAAAGGATAAATTGCACTTACCTCCCTTGATGTTTGGGTTTAATACATATTACCATTGACGTTTGAGAAATTACACTAACTCCCTTAGCATTGTCATTATTTAGACGAAATGAAGATTTTGAACTCACGCACTAATTTTCATAAATTATTTATCAGTTTTTATATGTTTATCTATATGGAGGAATTTTGAAATTCAAATCTTTATCCATAAGCCATGAAATTAATTTTCATAAATTATTTATCAGTTTTTATATGTTTATCTATATGGAGGAATTTTGAAATTCAAATCTTTATCCATAAACCATGAAATTAATCTTCATTTTAATTAATCAAACAAATAGAAAATGGAGAAAAACAGAAAACACGAAAGACAATCAAAAAGGGTTGCCACGTAAGAAAGAAATAATTTTAAAATTATGAGAATTTAGGAATGAATATTTATAAATTTTTGACAAAATCACTATATTTAATTATATATATAGTATAGATTCCCAAGGAAGGTTCACACTGTAAATTTGTAATCTCTGGTGCCCTTCAATTATTATCAGGGTCTCCTCTGGGTCTATCTATCTATTCATAAGTCTAGCAGGTGAACGTATCTACAACGGACTGACTTTTCTACAATTGGCTTAGAGTATTCACACCAATCTTTTCAAATTTTTAGTTAAATTAGAATTTAAAAAGTTATTTTATTATTTTAACTAGTTATTAATATCAAAATCACTATTTTAACTTAATCTTATTAAAATATTATTTTTTATTGTATTTATTATTCTTTCTTTTTTTATTAAATTGATGAGCTACCAGTCAAACAATTTAAAAAAAAATAAAATAAAATTGTTGTTGACCGGTTGACCGGCCAGACATCTAGACGGACATCCGGTAACACTAATCCACTTGTTGTAGCAATGAACAGTACCTTATTTGTTGTAGCGAGACATTGTAACACTCATAAAATTTAACGTACTTGCAGTGAGATTGATGGTCCTAATTTTTTAAAATTTATATCGCTAGTTTAGCTAAAAATCAACTTTACCAAGTTTAATGAGGATGCCTTTATGTCTTACTCGCTCCAACCCCCCATGCCATGCATAAATTATTGAGAAAATTACATATCAATGAGATTCTTATAAAATACTAGTTGTTGGCCGGTTATGTTGATGCACGTGTTTTTTTATCGGTTGTTAAATATTATAATTATACTTGTCTCTTAAATTAATATATGTTATATATACAAAGTACAGAAATTTGTATGAATAAATTGATTTGTACTGAAAATATAACTAAAGTAATGAATATATATGCAGTTGAAGAATTTAAATGATAAATAAATTTTTTTATAAATATAAATATTAATTTATAAGTAGATTGTTGAGATCACAATCTTATCTTAAACAATAAACAATAAGCAATAAGCAAGTCCTTTAAATATACATTACAACAAATAAGAGTTTTAGAGACTAAATATTTTGGCCTCTAGAGGTAAAAATTTTGTTGCAAAAAACATTTAAGGACCAATTTCTATCGTCACGAGAATAGTCGCTAAAAGGTCATCCCGAAAAGGTCATCCCGAAAAGTTCAAAACAAGACTTTTAGCGACAAAATTTTGAAAATGTCACTAATAAATAGATTTTAGAGACAAAATAATTTGGTCTCAAAATAGTCTATCTTTTGAGACAAAAAATTTGGTCTCAAAAGGATAATAATTCATCACTAATGTCTAATTTTTGTTACTAAAAATATAATAACATCACTTTTCGCAACAAAATTATTTGGTCCATAAAATATAATTTTGTCCATAAATTTTGGTCTCTAAAACTTTAATTTTTTGTAGTGATATAATGTTACACAAATTTTTTTCTTTCAATTTTTCACTTCAATTTTTCATAATTCGTATCTATAATACAATTGAAGGTATGAAATTAATTGCACAATGACACAATTTTGTTTAATAGTTCATCTCATAATACAAATTCATTGAACTCACTATTGCATATTATTTGTATATTATTGGTGTAAGAATGTATTAATATCAATATGTAATATATTTTTATACATCAAGAGTTGTGGAGTCTCGTTTCATTTGCCACGAATATCTTGCATGATGAAAAATATAATATTAGTCATTAGTATATTTTCATTTATGTAGAAAATATAGAATAATTTTTTAAAAAAATAGAATGATATTGCATCTTAATATATCGATCGATATATGTTTTCACGATATTTATAAATCTATACTTATAAGTGTTTGCATGGTCACTTTCATGAAATTATAAAGTTACATAATTTATTATGTCATTTGTTAGTAATCAGCATATAATAAAAATTGATCGAAACTTTTTATTTGATGTACTTACTTTCTGCATTATTGAGTTGCTGCGATAATATTTGTGTCACGACCCAAACTCGTCCCTATAAGTTTAGCGTCGTAATCGGCCAGTAATCCTTGGATTTCCAAAGGCCTATAAACAGATCATGACATAGTAAGGGGCTGCGGAAGCAAATATAGAAAATATGCATAGTCCATTGAGCTGTGTAGGAATATATGGGACATAAATTTAAAACCTAGATAGATAAGAGTAACGTCATATATATAGTAGTCACACGTCACCAAAATTATGTATACAGAACTTACAAAACATGTTCGGACAAAACATAAGAAGGTACAAAAGTCCCAAAGACTTTGTTAGGTTTTTATTCTTGGCAATCCCGGTTGACAAAACTCCTTTCAGTTGTACTTGCTTTCGCACTTTTTATTTCAGTGAGATTTTGAGTTTTTAGATGCGAATCCAACCGGAATTATGCCTTGCAGAGAAGTTTGTGATGTTAATACTTTCAAGATTGCCACTTCGCTGATTATGACGGGGATCGAGTTGCCCGGTCAGCTCGCTGGGGTCCAGGGGGCAGTGCCCCTTGGTGGGTTCGGGGTAGCGCCCCCGAAGCAAAATGCAAAATTGCTTTCGAAGTTGCATGTCCACCCTTGCTCGCTCCAGCGAAGGAGTCTTTGCTCGAGCGAAGGCTGCGTCTGTAGAAAAACCTGAAAAGGACAATTGTACACTCGAGCGCAGGTTGCGTGGCTCGAGCGAAGCCACTTTTGGAAAACACGCGTTTTTGGTTCCTCGCTCGAGCGAGCTTCGCAGTTCCAAATTTCTATAAGTATGGGTTTCTGTCAGATTTTAGGATTACTTCTTCAGATCTTCTTTTTGGATATTAAGGTTTATATCTGGGGATAGTTTGCTAGTTTTCTATGATGTTTAATTGAGTATTCAACTCATGGGTTAAGAAGAATACATCAAAGGTTTGTTTGTTCATTCTATACAAAAGAGAGAGTTGTTCTTCGGTGGATTCTGAAGAATTTGAGCCTGAAGCTTTGGTGAATTTTGGAGTGGCTCATCGTCAAGAAAATTCCAAGGTGAAGACGGGGTTGGAAGAGACACATAGGGGTTGGTTCAATTTCGGCGTGGATTCGCTAGGTAATTGGGAGTATACCTGTGTAATTCCTTTATGTCTTTTTAGTGGATTGTTTTGTGGCTTTTGCCCGTGATTTTTTTTTATCACAATTGGAGGTGTCCAATTGTGATTTTTTCACGTAAAATCGTTGTGTCGATTTGTCTTGATTGTTTGATTGGGATTGTTATATACTGTTTAAAATTGATACATAATCACAAATCAACATCTAGGGGATTTTTAGATTTTTCAGACTTGTTTTTCATAAACTTGATTGGATCACAAAAGGGAACCTCCTCGGGCGGCATAGTGGCTGGCTGATCCAAACCCTCCAGGCATCAGCTTAGGCCTGGTTATGCGCCTGCACACCTACATACATAATATAAATAGTGAGCGGAAGCCCAATGAATAACAACGGGGTAAAGAATTAGTGAATGATGTCCCATAATAGATTTCATATCAAATACAAGTTCAGATTCGTATACTTGACCAGATATCATAGCAGTTATATGTGGTACAGCAATTTAGCTATCATATTATATCAATTCTTGCATAGTTGGTACCGACAACCGCATAGGTCCACATCTTGTACACAAGTAGCCATGGTATTGTTATCCCCAGGCGGGGGTCACGTGAAGATAAACCTCGGTATTGTTACCCCTGGGCAAGGGCCACATGAGTATAAGCCACAGTATTGTTACCCCTGGGTGAGGGCCACGTGCATATTGGCCACGGTATTATTACCCCCGGGCGAGGACCTTGTGAACTAAATATGCCATAAATACATTTCAAAAAAATGGATATTCATTCATGATTCACAGAACAGCATTTCAGAAAATAGATCATATCATTTCAGTTAGAAAATACTTATAATCAAATATAACTTTACAGAGTTATTACTCACAGATGGCTCCAAAAGCAAACAGACAGAGCAGACAAATCAGATAGCTTACGGCGTGTGACCTACACAAACATAACAGATACGCAGATTGAAACACACACTCGGAATATACTTAACTCATTACGTTTTTTTCTTAGTGTGTTTCTAAGTCTTATCCTCATTATTATGTCTTAATCTTTGCTTAAAAATGCTTAGGATGCAATGAGGATGGTACAATGCACTTGAGAACACTTAACAAAACTTGTTGAAAATAGGGGTCTCGCTCGAGCGCAACTTCCTTCGCTAGAGCAAATGTTAAAAAATGTGAGTGGTTGCTTGAGCGCAACTTAGTTTGCTCGAGCGGTCTGTAAACTTTGCAAAAGTACTGGTTGTTTGATTTTTCCACTCGACGCTCGCTCGAGCATGAGACTGAGGTCCTTACTCGAGCGCGACTCTTGTTGCTCGAGCAGTCTACAAAATGTGTAAACTTTTGGAAGTATGCAATTTATGCTCGAACCAACTTTTTGTCGCTCAAGCGAGGCTGCAAAATACAGAGTGGTCACTCGAGCCTAAGTTCTGTTGCTCGAGCGGAGAGCAGAATTCTGCAATTTTCAAATTACACTCCCAAGTTCAAAACCCGAATTCAAAGCTTTAAAATGCAACCTTTGGGCCCCAAAACTTGAGAAAACATGTCTAAACTTGTAAAACATGGAGAATTAAAGATCATTTCATCAAATCAAGGCCCATAAGCATGTCAATTGTACAAACTCAAGCTTGAAATGTGACAGCATATCATGAATATGATGTTCTGAGGCTCGCATTTCGTTAAATGTTGCGCATTTCGGTAAACCGAGCAAGGACAAAGTGGAAATGAATGAAAGAGAGGTGAAATCTTTGAAAAAATCTTCAAAACATCTTGCTTAAAGGTTTGGAGTTGAAGAAAATGGGAGAGGAGAGAAGAAAACAAGTTTGGGAGAAGTTAGGCATGAATCCGGTAAGATTGAAACTGAGCGGTCTTCACTCAAACAGGCATAACTTTTTACAAAGTTGGAATTTTTATGTGAGGCTGCCACCATTGGAAATAAGACTTCCAGGGCTTCAATTTAGACTCAAGAATGACCGGCAAAGGAGTCCAGATGAAGGATTTATGTCCGGTTGAAGTTGGGCCCAAAAAGTAGATTTTTCTATCCAACTAGAGGTGAAGGATGCTGACCATAAATGGGATTTTTTGGCCATGTGCCGGCCACCAATGGCCTATGCCAACCCATTTCCGTCCAAGAGTGTCCCATGCCCGTCAACAATGATCAAGTGCCGGCCATTAGTGAAGAAGTGCCGGCCATTGATGCCAGAAAGCAGATTTTTGCAAATATTTGTTGTCCAACTGTTCCAACTGTCTCTCTTGAGATATTTTAGACCAAGACTTGAATTCTTCTATATATAGAGGGCCTTCTCTATGGTTCAAGGGTTAGAAATTTTTGGTGAGCAAAAATTCACTCTCACTCTCTCTCTCTCTCTCTCTCACTCTCTCTCCCTACTTTAGGCTTGAAAGTGGGCAATCTCTACGTATTTGCATACAACCTCTTGACCAAATACCTTCATCTTGGAGCTGAGGTCCTTGGAGATCCTATTTGAGGTTTAAATCTTGGTTTTAACTCAGAAATCTTGATGTTTTGTTGTTGTGCTTCAAGGGTAAGAACTTGTCCCTTTTAAGCTTTGTTTTGGTTAAGTGCTTTGCCATCACTTTACACTATTTTGAGGCTAGTTTTGGCATGTAAAAAACTCTATTTTTAAGGTTCAAAAATGTTGGTTTGTGCCTTGTGTGGTTAGGGGGTGGTTACCTCCCTTTGCTCTTTGGCTTGCAAAACCTTTAGAGCCTTCTTTTAAAGGCTTTTGAGTCCATCTCTTTTGGCCTTAAAACCACTGAATTCCAGAGGAATTTCAGTGGTAGAAAGCTTGTTTTGAGTTCCAAAATGGGAGGGGATGGCCTCCCCTCCTTGTCTTTCTATGCCATGCCTTGTTAGCACTATAAAGTAACTTCTTTTAATGGCTTATGTTAACTTAGTTCAAGCATGTTTTTGGCTATGTTTTAACATGTTTAAACTCTATTTTTGGCTGGTTTGACCACTTGTTTCTTGCATCTTACGCTTGTAGTGTAATTTTGCTTACTAGCTTAATGTACTTGATGCTTTAGCCTATTATTCTAGCTTATTTTGGCTACACTCCAGCATGTTTTTGCTCATGTTTTGACATGCTTTAGGATTGTTTTGAGTGATCTTGGGCCTTTGAGGCTTGCTTTGCATAGCTATAGTGTAAATGGCTTGACTAGCTTTGTGTTTTAGGCCCTTTAGCATGCTTTTCTTGTGGTGTTTGCATGATATATCATCATTTAGCATGTGATTTCAAAGTTTATTCCTTTGTCACACTCTCACATATTCCACTCTTTCATTACTTTTGAGAGGTGTGCTTTGTGCCTTATTTGTGAGCCAATGCATGAACATGATTTTTCTTGCTTTTCATGCTATCATCTCAGCACATTTCGGCCAATGTTTTGGCATGCATGAGGTCTGTTTAGGGCTGGTTCAGTCCATTGAGGATTGTATTGCATGGGTCTAGTGTAAAGCACTTCACTAGCCTTGATGCTTAAACCTTTAAACATGCATGTTATGGGTTATTTTCATGGTTTTAAATTAATTAGCATGTCATTTCAATGCTGAAATGTATGTCATTGCACTCCATGGTTTCAATCTTTCACTTGCCTTGAAAGTGATCTTAAGCCCCTTGTTGGCTTGGGCATGGAATTGAGGCTCTCATGCCTAATGGTTTTAACCTTCACTTGAGGGTTTCTACTAACCAACAACATGAGGCTTCTTTCATGCTTAAGGTGCTTGTGGCTAAGGCCATCTTTCCAATTAGAAGACTTTTCACATTGGACTTAACCGTTAAAGGACTAATTGGTAATGTAAAATGTGTAAACAAGAATCGAATCAAGTAAAACATGCCCAAGATAATCATGTTTTGTGTGCATTACATTGTGTTCAATCGGACGTTATATTGAGCACAAGGAAGATTGGTTCATTTCATACTTGAAGTGACGAAAATGAGCCGCTCTCCTTTGTCTCCATTGCCTTTGATCTTTCATGATAAGGTTGTGGTCTTACAGTCTTGTTTGTCGTGCATTTATTGAATTTGTGCAAATTGGATCTTTGGCCATCATGCATTGTGAATTGCTTGATTGATGGTTTTGGATCCGATAGTGCCTCTTCCTTGATGTTTTGAAATGATGAGGAGTGGCACAGTACATACATGCCCTAGGGAGACCCTCAATTTCCTCTGTTTTGTGCTCTGTTGCAGTTTGGTGTCACAGCACACCAGTGGCTGGCAGTGCCACACTGATGGCCGGCACCCTTTCATTGTTGGCCGGCAGAGGCCCATCCTTGGCCGTCAGGTGGCCGGCAGCCACCATTCATGGATGGCAGGCCACTAGTGCACTCCCCATCATTGTTTTGGTAAGGTTCAACAACAAGTCCTTGAAGACACCCTACAAACAGAGCCTCTAAAGAGCAATTAGAGAGCTTTTCCGGACGGAAACCGAGGCATGCATGTTCAACTTCTTAGAGCAGAGCTGAGGCAGTACAAGTTTAGGGCTTTACTTGTTAGTTAGCTTGGTTTTGTAATTTAATTAATTTGTTAATTAGTTAAAGTGTTGTAATAATTAAGTAGCTTAGTTTAGCTGTTTTTTTATTGGTTTGTAATAATTAGTCTAATTAGATTATTATATTAGTTAGTTTAGCTTAGCTTAGATAGGCTTAGTGTATTTATTCGGACCCTCCGTCGAGAGGGCAAATGTTGTAATAAGGGTGCGTGTGTGTGTGCTTGTCTTCTAACCCCAATTTCTTTCTCCCTTTTACTTATCAGCTTTTGATGGCTAGTTTAGGGCATGTTTCAATTAGCATACTTATGCTTTGCATGCGTGCATCATTCAT
>NW_021024909.1:575941-697109 GCF_004153795.1 Camellia sinensis | reverse complement strand
TGTTTCTCACTTAGTGGACGTAATCTCTAGTGGACGTAACAATCATCTTGGATTTAATGGATTAAAGGATGGTAAAGACTATTGAATTTAGCTTAAAATGAACCAAATCACATAAAGAAAATGAGTTATATTGCTTAGGGTTTGGCCGGACGTTATGTCGAATCCGTTGTGTCAATGGTTATCTTACATCAATTCATGATGTTTTGATAAATCTTGAAGCGTCTCTACCTCCCTCTTTGAGTTCACTCTATGATAGGAGAGAGGAGTGGTTGAAACTCCTTTCAATTATTGATTTTTTGTCCAAATTGTACCCGAAATCACCAAGCAATCAACTTTCTCATTGATGATTTTGAAAACGATTCCAACTTTCTCTCGAGGCTTTCCCATGACAGAAAAGTGTGAGAGGGACAAACAGAGTTCAGAACACTCTGTCTGCACTGTTTTCACTTCAGAGTACAAAACTGAATTTTGCATGAAATTAAGGCACGACCAGGCTTCATCGAGGCACAGCCGGTCATCAATGTTTGGTCAGCAGTGTATTTTGCAGAAAACAGAGGGCAGTGGCTGAAGGTGAAACAGAGCAAACCTAGGTGGACAGAGTTGTTCTTGAACACTATGCATGCAAACCTTGTGCATCCTTGCATCATTGTTGTAGAGTAATGCTCCAAATGTTGTTGTAATTAATTTATTACAATCAGTCTTGTTAATTATTAGTGTTGTAATTAATTTATTTATTATTATTGTTCGTAATTGTTATAGCTAGTTAGCTTAAATAATTAGTTTACTTATCATGGTTATCCTTGTTGTACTAGAGTAGTTAGTTAATCCTTCGCTTATTTATTCATTCGGTTTTGTAATAATTAGTTTAATTTGGACTTTCGGACTTTGATTCGCACCCTCTTGCACGAGGGCAATTATGTAATAAGTTGTATGTCTTCCAACCCCACATCTTTCTCCCTTTTACTTACTTGCTTACAATGGTTAGTATAAGACATCATTTTTCAAATTAGCATTGGTATGCCTTGCATCCATTCTCTTGCATACATTCAAGGTTTGGCTCATCATACTAACCAAATGTTTAAATTCATTGCTTGAATACATGCTTTATCACATGTCTTTGATGAAATCATATGTCATGCTCATAGCCGAACCTATAAAATACATAATGTGTGCGTTGCATTAGTTATATTGCATTAATTTGGGCATACATATTTTTCTAATTATTTTTCTTTGTTTTGGCTCGGAGTACTAGGTGAGTAATTTTGTGTTTTAACATCTTGCATCGAATGTTCGTGATACCACGTCAAAGCATGCTTTCATGAGGCTAAATGCTTAATTGATATAATTGTTTGAATGCCTGTGGATGAAAGCTAGTTGCTTGAATTGGGATAATTTGATTAATGTCCATTTTGGTCCACTTTTTCAAGTGGCATATTCACAAAACAATTTCAAACAAAACATGAAATCAAATGTTCCAACTCTTGCAAATTAGTCTATATTTGTGTGTATGTCACATAGTAAAAAATAGCCAATAATCGGAACAAGAGCATATAATGTAAATAAAAATCACATCATGATTAGTAGTTGTCGATCTTTGATCGGGCGAGTGGGTGGTTCAATTCATGACCTTCCCCCCTCGTACCTAAGTTCTCGAGTCGAGACAATCTTGGTGATGACGGACACATGGCCTTTGGCACGAGTCATGGGTTTCTTAAATTTTTCAAAAATATTTAAGTGGCGACTCTATAATCTGGCAAAGCAGTCCATTTTTGGCATTTGATTCAAACATCGATTTTCAAAAAAAATTGCCGAATTTGGACTCTTTTGTGTTTTCACTGTTTCACATTGTACTTTGTGAAATTAGATTTAAAATCACGAGAGTTCGAATTGTGGGACTATTCGTCTTCCGAAAGGAGCACGAAAAGCAAGCCACAACATGCGTTTTTAAAACATGTATTTGTGTTGTATCTCAAAAATTCACAAGTTATCTTCATACACTCTTTTTTTTTTTGTTTAAATTATATTTTATGAATGTAATATTTTACATTGCGCTTTGATAACCAATGTATGATGTTAAAATTCTAAACAAGAACCACTTTCATTGGTTTTATTTTTTAAATCTTTTTTTCAATTTTCGATTTTTCATATTTTTTCAGTTTTGGTAATTAAAGATATTGAGATTTCTTCATATTTTATATTTAAATTATACTTTTACATGAAAATCTAATATCTAATAATCTGAATAGAATTAAAAAGTAAAATATTGATTAAAAAAATTCATAAATTCAAACATGTAATGATTTCAAGCATGTAGTATTTTTTATTATTATTATTTAATATTTTTTTTTCCAAAAAGAATACACAACAAATTATTTTTTAAGTGTATTTAGATTAAGAGAATCTAAATTATTTTTTTTCCAAAAAGAATACACAACAAATTATTTTCTAAGTGTATTTAGATTAAGAGAATCTAAATCTAAAAGTAAACTTAAAATATAAAAAATATAAAAAAGTGTTAAATTAAGTGAATCTAAAAAGAAAATAAAAGAGTTAATAAAATAAAATAAAATAAAGTGTTAAAGAAAAAAAATATGTAAATCAAAACATTCAAAATAAAAGTTTGAAAAAATAAATCAAATTAAACACTATAAACTTTTCTTTTTCTTAAATCTCTCTTCACTAATCTCTAATTTTATACAAATTATTCACAAATTCCTTTCAATTTTTATGTAAATTTAATAATCTAATTAAAAAATAGTGCATACACCAAAAAATGTAATACTAAACATCTACATTATGACAAACTATTTAATTATGAATAATTAACTTCTCATTATTACATGTATTATATTGTTATAAAATATTTCACATATTACTTTTGTAATGTTGTATATATGTCAATATATATATAAATATATACAAAAAATATATATATATATATATATAAAAATGCAAATTTATATATGTTACTGTATTCATACATTGTCAATCTGTAATGCTATATTACCATTGGATATTTTAATTTTCTAACATGTATCGCTTTAGTAGTATAGTTATATTTGCTAGGAAAACACTGCAGAATTATGTATTGTTCTCCTATCAACTTATGTTCAATACATATATACATACATGCCATACAAATAATTGTCTACAACAAACACCTTCAATAACAAATTAAGACTTTGCAAAACACCTACATCACAATAATAATTGCACTTTTTATATTTATTTTTTTTCACAACAATTGTATAGCAATTATATACTAATGACTAATGTTATATTTTTCATCATACAAGATATTTATGGCACATGAAATGCGACTCAACTACTCTTGATGTATAAAAATATATTACATATTGATATTAATGCATTCTTACACCAATAGTATGCAAATAATATACAATAGTGGGTTCAATGAATTTGTATTATGAGACGAACTATTAAACAAAATTATGTAATTGTGTAATTAATTTCATACCTTCTGTTGTATTACAGGTGTAGATTATGAAAAATTGAAGTGAGAAGTTGATAGAAAAATATTTGTGTAATACTATATATTTAAAGGAATTGTTTATTATTTAAAATAAAATTGTGATCTCAATAATCTAACTATAAATTAATATTTATATTTATAAAAAATTTCATCTTATCATTTAGATTCTTCAGTCAAGTGTGTATTCATTTTTTGCTTAATTGTATTTTAGATACAGATCAATTTATCCATATAAGTCTCCATATTTTATATACATATCACATACCAATTTAAGAGACGTGCATAATTACAGTACTAACAGTTAATAAAAATCACGTGTCACGTACAACGCACGTGTCCAATGACTAATATATCAATATTTACGAAGAATTCCTAATGACATGCAGTCAGGTCAGGTCTGGTCTCGCGGATTGAAACTTATATGTCACCCAATCAAAACTTGACTTTATTAATTGCTAGATCCGCATCCATCTGCCCATTGCATTGAGACTACCTAGTTGAGGTTGGGTTGAGTTGAGTTTTGGGGTGATAGTAACTCAGGAAAGGAATTACAATTTTTTTCTTTTTTGTGGAGGGTAAATTACATCGATCATCCATGAGATTTAAAAATAATAATAATCACAAATAAGGCCTATAAATTTGTTATAATTATATACCGATTTCTCTTTCAGTAATGTTAAAGCAATCGAAACTAATACTAATAACGTGAAAAATAAGAACAAACATGGTAAAATACGCATTTTAATATATATATATATATATATAAAAGGCAAAATCATTATTCTATCCATGCCCTTAACAAATGAAAAGAAAACTAATAAAGTGGTTTATGAATTAACATCTTAAGTGCTTAACGTAATTATGTCAAACTTGTGTAGCTGAATTTATTTTCTCCAAACCCCAATTGTAGTGTAATTTTTACCCTTTTTAATTTCCAATAATTTTCCTCTTATTTTCCCAATCCAATCAAAAAAGGGGGGAAAATAGCTTATTTCTTTTCATTTTATTTTCCTGGCCTTTCTATTTTCATTTTTTTTTTTTTTTCATTCACAAATTCAAAATCCAAACAAAATACCGAAAAACACTTGGAAAAGTAATTCCAGACTTTTGGGAACATAGGTATGTTTACACTCTTCAACAATTTGGGAACATGGGTTTGGGGGTTAAATATAAATGAACATGGTAACTTCATAAACTGCTCTTAGTGCAAAAACTGATATAATTTAATTACAATCTTTGCAAAAACTGAAATAATTTAATTACAATCATATGTTCATGTGGATCCCTATCAATGGTTACACGGTAAAATCTTAAAGGATCACTGCATGAGAATGGAAAAACTAACCCCTGGTAATGAAAATACTTCCACTTGTGCTTTCAAGACACACTGAATTTTTTGAACATTCCTGCTCAACATGCCAAATAGAAGGTATTGTAAGAAGAATAGTGGCATTAATATAAAACTTGAACAATCAAAAGTTTTAAAATGATCAAAGACCCTAAAGATAAAACACATTGCTTCCTGCAGGAAAAATGAGTAAAAAAGAAAGGGTAACATCAAATAAATGGGAAATGGTGAACTGTTTCTTGATGCAAGTGAGAATTTTTCCCAGTGCAACTAATTTTAGAGTTTCTACTGATTTGCAATTTTCCCATTTTCCAATTATTTGATAAAAAACAATGTCCAATTAGTACACATTAGTGTGTGTTTAGGAGGAGAAAGATCGGGTACACACCTAACCTTTAGCATAGTATACAAAGTAGTTGCCCCATGACTTGAACCCATAACCTTAAGATTATTAGGCCAAGGTTTTACCATTGAACCAATGGTCACCCCTATTTTCCGATTATCTGATATTTTTCTAAAAATGAATTTACGTTTAAAAAGTACAGTTGAAAAATGTGAATGCCAAATTAAAATGAGAGATTCGACTTTTTCCACCTATCTAAAGAAATGAGAATATCCTATAACATGAGCGATTCAGCAACTTTGGATTCCTATATATTCCCATACATGGTCCTGCATTTTATGATATATATAAATCCTTCTCTATATATAAGATATTATCTATGTCCAGAAAGCCATATGCTTTGGAAAAAGCTACGATGCAAAGATATGAACACAAGACACGGACATGCCGTTTTTTACATTGATTTTTACATTACTCTACAAATTTACATCGTTTTTTCTTTTATTATTGTATCCTAATCTATTTAGTTCAAACTTATAATCAGTTTCATGCATATCTAATCGATAGACACGTTTCTTGAAACAATGGACTTCCAAAGAGTGTCTGGATCTAAAAAACATTTTAAAAAATAAGATACGTTTTGAAGAGCACACATGACAGGAAGTGTCCAACGAATGTCTATGCCTGACATGGACACAAAACGGATACGCCACCTTCTTAAAAGTGTCCGTGCTTCTTAGGGAAGAAGTTCGATGCAAAGGGTGAAGAAAAATATACATATATACATATATATATTCTTTGTCCAAAAATACTTGTCATGTAAAACAAGTCAACTCATCCATAAATGTTGCCACAATAATAGAAATAGGTGCGCTCATTAAAATATATGCAACAAAAAACATAAAATCAGCATACGTACTAAAAAAAAGGAAAGAAGCAAATAAACAAAGAAATTCAAAGGAATTAATTGATAAGCACACCTGGTCCTTTGACAAGTCCTTATGATGTATGAGTCAAAATGGCCTCAATTCGATCAAGTGATGCTTCTAGGCGTCCTGAATTCATGTTGAACAACGGTTCACCTGTGCCCACGGCCCTATAAAAATCCAAAAAATTTGAACTTTTAGTTATCCCTAAACCAACAAACCAAACAAAACACCACTTCTAGTAATTCAATCACCGTCAAGTAAGAGTTGCCCATCACCCCAAACAAATTAAATCGTTTGTGATGTTTACATTGGAATACCATCAGGTCAGCAGATTTTTATCTCAAGTAATTTGCTTTCTATTGAATGAAAAAGAAGATCAAGGAACTTGCCCAGTAAATTCTGGAAGAACATAGTCTGCTCTCCATCCAAACCGGAAATCCACACCAGGACACAAGCCAAGTGACGTCTTATTCCTGATCCTAGATACACCATCTCCACCCAAACAAGTAGTAAGCTTCCATTTCCAACCAGTTGCGTGCAACTGAAAACTGTGGCCTATGCCAACCTGCATGATTACATGATCTCAAACTTGATACAATAGTTAAAAATTTCAGAGTTTGGGTGTCTAAATCTATGGTTTTAAAGTTGAGGGGGGTAAAATGTAATTAACCCTAAATTATATTACCTGCTCGACAAATAATACATGCCATGCACTAAGCAATGTGTCCGACTGTCCGTGATGAGAGAGAGAGAGAGAGAGAGAGAGAGAGTGATCAAACCTGGAGATTTAGAAACCTTGTAATTGGGATCTTCTTGGAAAGAAGGCGCACATCATGATGTAAAGGCTCATATATGAACTTCCATTTTCGATCACAGGATAGAGGCTTCAATACCAGCTTTGTCTGGTACTCATTACTTGGAGCATTATACAACTGAACCAGAAGCATGAACTCAAAAAATTATATTACATTGAAAATTTTGATGCACATCTACATAAATTAGAGTTCACACGTTGTGTATTAGTATGTATCTATGTCATATCGGTCCAAACTAGAGCATTCAAGAAACACTTGAATTATTGATTTTTCATTATTCCTCATTTTGTATTCTAGGTATAAAATGATGTGCCCTAAACATAATATGTCCATTGTCCTACACTGGACGTGGTTTGTCTATGACATATATATTCAATCCAGCACAAAGTTGATTAAGCAAGCATCTAAAGGAATCATTAGATACTGAAAATATTGCTCTCTTCTTTGGACTTGCACATACGCATAATAAACACCGACACTTTAACAAAGGTGGTGTGGCATGTCAACCACCATGTCGCACACCAACATGACATGACACTCATCGGACACTTCCTAACACTTGGCGAACACACATACAAATATGTCCTACCATATTGAGGAAAATATGTGTCCATCGCTTGGACACACATGAAATACATTACAAGTTTAACTAAAATAACTTGGAACCCAGTCATAAAAGAAAAATTAACATAAATTTATACTTATTCTATTCCTTTAAAAAAAACTTATTACCTTTGAATTAAATATCCACATATATGACTTATAACAATTATACTTATATAATATATGAAATTATATATTTTGTGTGCACCCCCTCCCTCCACGTGTTGTGACCTACATTTTTTTAAAATTTCCATGCCAATGTGTCCGTGTTGTGTCCCGTTTGTGTCCATACTTCTTAGACGTGAACTACCTTCTTAAAAAGTTGGCACATGATACATTCAACACAAATTCTATACCCATATCCTTGTGCCATGACATGGGTACCTGTTAGAATCTACCATCACCTACCACACACTTACCATCACCTACCACACTCACCTACTACACTCACCTACCACCACCAATCTACCATCACCTACCACACACTTACCATCACCTACCACACACTCACCTACCACCACCAACCACTACACCTACATCTATATAAGGAACCATTTGTAATTGTAATAGATAGAACAAAACAATCAGATATCAATCAATAATACATATATTTTTACTGTACCTCATACAAACTGTAAGTTTCTACTTAACATGGCAGGTCAATGCTCAACTGACTAATGAACCTTGATTCTCAAGTCCACTTTATATTATATAAAAACACAGATTCACAGTTCAGTCAGCGTTAAGTAAATGGCAGCAGATACATACAATCAATGCTCCTGACCTCAAAGCTCAAAGATCAAATATTTAAAATAAAAAAAAATAAAAAAAGAATTGTATGATTCATAGGACCAGATGGCCAAACTTTATGGTATTTTCTATGAAGATTGGAAGAATGGTCATGTTCATATAGCTAAGCCAACAAAAGCATTAATATCAGCACCGGTTTCATGAAAGAAAATCTTTGATATATCATAGAAACCTTTTCACAAACAAGATAGAAAGAGAAATCTTAACAAAGGCACCCTTCCTTTCATCCATATCTAGTTATGTACAAAATTCTTTCTTTTTCGGCCGACAAGACTGTGAGAATATTTTGTGTAACTTACGACTATTATGTAAATATGGAATTAGGTTGCTATGTAATTATGGAATGCTATGTAAATATGGAATTAGGTTGCTATGTAATTATGGAATGCTATGTAAATATGGAATTAAGTTTGTATTTCCTACTCTAGCTTAGGGTTAGGATTCCTATAAATATTGGTTGTAATCTTTGTATTATTTACAAGTTGAATATACAATTCATTTAGAAATACTTACATGGTATCAGAGCTTGGTTCGAAACCCTAGCTTGCAGAGTCGAAACCCTAGTAGCCGTAACCTCTCTGTTCAGCCGTAGCCTCTCTGTTCAGTCGCAACCCATCGGTTGTAAATCGTGATCAATCATCGCGCCTGCTTTATCGTGTCTCTCTCAGTGCTCGTCAGCTTCATCTCAGTTCATCATCACGACTCCCTCTCGCGATTATCTGACTCTGGTTCTCTCTCTCTCTCTGGCTCTCTCTTAGTTCATCTCGGTTCATCATCACGACTCTGATTCTCTCTATCTCTGTCTCTATGATTTGTTATCAATACTATTAAAACCCTTATTCATGTTTGGCCCATTTATTAAGTTATTAGTATACTTGGCTCACTTATTAAGTTATTAGTATACTTTGACCCATTAATCTTTAGTTTATTACAATGACGGACACCAAAATTCAAGCCATCAAATATAAACTCACTGGTGCCAATTATACTTATTGGGCTGGTGTTATGAAAAATGTTAGAATTTACCATAAACCTACCACCACTACCACCTCACCTACTCCACTAAACCTAACCCACTACACCACTACCACCTCCACTTCACCTACTCTCCACCTACTCCCAAACACACTCCTATATAATAGGAATCCTTGTAATTGTAATAAATACTATATCAAGACAATCAATCAATATAAATCAATCAATAATACATAAATTCTTACAAAAAATATCCTTCTTGGTCAGAAAAAATAGAGCTATGTTTCTGGTTCTGTTCCTCGTCTATTGGACCCAAAACAAGAAGGATATCTGACTTCTTGTGACACTTGGGATTGTGACAATGCCCAAGTTCTGACCTGGTTTCATAATTCTATAGATGACCATATTGGAATGATGTTTTCTAAATACAGTACTGCTAAGAAGGTGTGAGACTATTTATTAGGTGTGTATCAACAATCCAACTTTGCCAAACGATATAAGTTGGAAACAACGATTCAGAGTGCTCGTCAGCGGGATTAATCTATTCAAGACTTCTTCATTGAGATGACAGGTCTCTGGGATCAGTTGGCTCTCATGGAACCATCTAGTCTCAAGGCACTAGACGCTTATGTTGAGTTTCGGGAGCAAGGTCGTTTAGTGCAGTTCTTAACGGCTCTCTCCCCTCAGCATGAGGCTATCCGTGGTGACATCCTTCATCGGTCTCCTCTCCCCTTTGTAGATGCTATTGTTCGTGAGCTCCTCTCCGAGGAAACCCGTCTTAAGACGGCCAGTCAGACTCTATCTCCTGCAGTCTTCTCAGCACAGCCACCCCTATTGACAACTCCATCTGCTTCTCAGCCTTAGTCTTCTGCCAAGCCCAAAAAGGGGCCCTTAGCATAAGATGAGTGTGCTTTCTGCCATCAAAAAGGTCATTGGAAGTACAACTGTCCCAAGAAGAGCCGTCAGTCTGCTCAGCCATCTCAGCCACAGTTCTAAGGTCCTACTTCGAGTACTTTTCGCCCTCCTGCTGCTTATATTGCATCTGCTCCAGCTTCTGATCCTGACTTGGCTTCCTTGAGTGTCCAGATTGCCCAACTTCAGCATCTCTAATCCACCTCTCAGTCATCTTCCTCTGCCTCTGCTCTCACCTCTCTTCATTCAGGTTTGCTTGGGTCATCTTCAGGTATTTCTTCCTCTGTCTAGCTTTTTTATTCTGGTGCCTCTCATCATATGACTCCTCACCTTTCCTTACTCCAAAATTGTATCCCCCCTCCCGTTCCTATTATTATTAATACTGCTAATGGGTCTGGTATGTCTGTCTTATCTATTGAGTCTGTTTTACCCTCTGCCCTGTCTGCTGTTACTATTCCCTCTATTCTTTATGTTCCTCAACTGTTTGTTAGCTTGCTTTCTATCAATCAGCTTGATACTTTTGGTTTTGATGTTATCTTTTCTTCTTCTGTCTGTTGTGTGCAGGATTGAGTGTCCAAGAAGCAGATTAGGACCGGCCGTAGAGTTGGAGATCTTTATATAGTGGAAAGCCTACATCTTCCTCTGTCTACCTCCCCCGTTGCACTTTCATCTTTTCAGTTAGATTCTCAGTTGTGTCAGTTTTATTTATGGCATTCTCGTTTAGGTCATTTGTCTGTTGACTGCTTGCGGTCTTTAGCTCAGTCAAGATTATTAGGTAAAGTTTTTCCTAGTCAAATTAATGAGTGTCGAGGATGTAAACTTACTAAAATGGCAGCTTTACCTTTTAATAACAGTACTTCTATTTCTGCTTCCCTTTTTTCTCTTGTCCATACTGATATCTGGGGCCCTTCTCCTGTTCTCACTAAAGGGGGTTCTGCGTACTATGTGTTATTTGTTGATGATTGTACCCGCTATACCTAGGTTTATCTTATGGCTCATAAATTTGACTTCTACCAGATATATTGTACCTTTCAGTCTATGATCACTACACAGTTTGGGGCCATAATTAAAATACTCTGGTTTGACTTGGGTGGGGAATACTTTAAAACTGAATTCTGTGAGTATTTGGCCAACTTGGACACCATTCACCAAATCTCCAGTACTGATACCCCTGCCCAAAATGATCACGCTGAACGTAAACACCGTCATCTCCTTGAGACAGCTCGATCTCTCCTTCTCTATGCCGATGTTCCGGCACCATTCTGGGGTGAGGCAGTTCTTACCGCTGCTTTCCTCCTCAATCGCATGCCGACTCCCTTACTCTCTGGTCACTCCCCTTATAAGGCTCTGTATTCCCAACCTTCCAATTATTCTCTCCTGCGTGTCTTTGGGTCTGCTTGTTTTGTCCTCCTTCCCTGTAAAAATCAGATCAAACTCAGTGCCCAGTCTGTCTTGTGTGTCTTTTTGGGCTACAATCTTATTCAGAAAGGCTACCGCTGTTACAACCCTGTCTCTCGTCGCCTCTATGTCTCCCGTCATGTTACCTTTCTCAAACGTCTGTCTTACTTTCAGCTTCCCCCTCTCACTGCTCCCGTTTCCAAAAAGGATTTGGTTCACATTGACCCTTTTCCTTCTGAGGTCCCATCAGATGAGTATATCGCTACTGTTCTTCCTGAGGCCATTCCTCCTTCTCCGTCTACGTCACCTATGGCTCATTCTTCTCCTTCGGCTGCTTTTTCCCCTCTGTTGTTGGTCTATTCTCGTCGCAAGGCTCTCTCACTACCAGTTGTCTTTACTCATGTTGTTGCTCCTTCTGTTTCTGACGACTCTGATCCTGCTACACACCGCTATCCTCCTCGTGAGCATCATCCTCCAAACAGGTTGGGTTGGTCTAATATATATTTTTTTGCTTTCTATCGTACTTTTTTGTCTGTTATTCACTCTTTTTCAGAACCTCAGTCTTACAAGGAGGCCAGGATCCTCATTGGGTTCAAACTATGAAGGATGAGTTGTCTGCTTTACAGAAAATTAGTACTTGGGAGTTGGTTCCTTTGCCTGCTTGTAAGAATCTGGTTGGTTGCAAATGGGTCTATAAAGTCAATACTCATTCTGATGGTTTCCTTGAGCACTACAAAACTCGTTTGATTGTCAAAGGTTTCTCACACGAGTATGGTATTGATTATGAGGAGGCATTCGCTCCTGTTGCTAAGATTACTACTGCCCGTACTTTGATCTCTGTCGCTGCTGTTCGTTCTTGTCCTTTTTATCAGATGGATGTTAAGAATGCTTTTCTTAATGGCCATCTCACTGAGGAGGTTTACATGCGTCCTCCCCCTGGCCTTCACCATTCCTCTGGACAGGTTTGTCGCCTTCGGCGTGCTTTGTATAGTCTAAAGCAGTCTCCTCGTGCTTGGTATGATCACTTTTAGACTGCTATTACCGAGCTTGGGTTTCATCCTTTTACTTACGAGTCTGCTTTGTTTCTGAGACATACCTCGGATAGTTTTGTTGCTGTCCTACTCTATGTTGATGATATGATCATCATTGGTTCTAACTCTTCTATTATCTCTGAGGTCAAGCAACATCTCTTTCGCACCTTCGAAATGAAGGATCTGGGTCTATTGTGGTATTTTCTTGGGTATTGAGGTTGCCTCTTCTCCAAAGGACTACTTTCTGTCTCAAGCCAAATATGCTAATGTGGTTATTCACCGTGCCTGTCTTACTGATACTAAGATTTTTGATACACCTATTGAGCTTAATGTGAAGCTCAACTCTACTAATGGTGTCCCTCTGCATGATCCCACGCTTTATCGCGAGCTTGTGGGTTATTTAGTTTATTTGACTGTCACTCGCCATGATCTTGCTTATGCTGTTCATATGGTTAGTCAGTTCGTTTCCGCTCCTCGCTCTACCCATTGAGCTACTTTGGTTCGCATTCTCCGCTATCTTCGGGGTATCATCTTTCAAGGTTTACTATTGTCCTCTACTTCCTCTTTAGACTTAGTGGCCTATGCTGATGCTGATTGGGCTGATGATGTTAATGATCGCAGGTCCACCTCTGATTTCTGTGTGTTTCTTGGCGATTCTTTGATCTCCTAGAAAAGCAAGAAACAAATTGTTGTTGCTCACTTTACTGCCGAAGCTGAGTACCGTGCTATGGCTCACGCTACTGCTGAGCTTGTTTGGCTTCATTGCCTTCTCTCTGATTTGGGTGTCCCTCAGTCTTCTTTAACCTCTCTTTATTATGACAACCGCAGTGCTATTCAGATTGCTCACAATATTGTCTTCTATGAACAGACGAAACATATTGAGATTGATTGTCACTTTGTCTGACAGCATCTGCAGTCTAGCTCTCTCTTGCTTCCTTTCGTCTCCTTGACTTTGCAACTTGCGGACTTCTTCACCAAGACTCACACTACCGCTCGGTTTCAGTTTCTTCATAACAAACTCTCAGTGTTTTCTGCTCAAACACCTTGAATTTGAGCTGGGGTGTGAGAATATTGTGTAACTTGCGACTATTATGTAAATATGGAATTAGGTTGCTATGTAATTATGAAATGCTATATAAATATGGAATTAAGTTTGTATTTCCTATTCTAGATTAGGGTTAGGATTCCTATAAATATTGGTTGTAATATTTGTATTATTTACAAGTTGAATATACAATTCATTCAGAAATACTTACAAAGACAAGACAAGACATGACAAAAGGACCTGAGCCCCATTCATCAAAATTGAGAAACCAGCCGTTAGAAATCGACGCTCTAGGATTGACAAAAATCCTTCGTTTGGATGGATATAAATTTCAAATCAAGGGAATTAAGATTAAGGCCTTGTTTGGAATGATTAAAAAAGCTAAAAAGTCTATACTATTCAAGGGTAGCTTGTGGGGGAAGCTATTAGGACAAAATTATTATTTTGCCCTTTGAATTCAACTACTAAAAGTCGAAAAGTTATCTCAAACATACATTTTTTTTTCTCTACTTTTTTAACCAAAAAGTCAAAAAGTGCATCAATATAGCACATTCCAAACAACTACTAAATTCTATAGAAGTATAGGAGAGTTTGTATAGGTGAATTGGTAAACTAAAAAGGAAGGTAGGTTATTAAATCTAAATGTCAGCTAATCTCCCTGAAAATAAAGTGTCAAATCCCTTCATTTCAAAACAAATTCCAAACACAACCTAAAATTTGTACATATTAGATTGGTTTCCCATTGTTGTTAGAAACAAGAATTCATCTTCATTGTCCACAAGCAGCCAATAAGCAAACAAAGCATCAACAAAATAAGGACTCAAAAGGCCGTCAAAAGTTTGAATTTAGTATAAACAAATCAAGAATGAACAAAATAGAAATATACCTCCAAATTGAGACCAACCCGAAACCCCTCAATTTCTTTCCGAAACTTGAGAAACAACTCCGATGGAATTAAATCAATCTTGTACAGTTCATCCCACGATGTGGGTTCTTCGCCATTCGAACCCGACTCCATTTTCAAGCAAACTGAACTCACACTACAAAGTTCCCAAGTGTTTTACTTCTTTTGGGTCATTCAAAATCATACCCAATTACCCAAATTTGGTACCAAAAACAAATCAAAGTTTAATGTTCTAACAACTAAAGAATATGTTGAGTTTGAAACCAAAATCAATTATAAGAACCAGAGACATGGTAAGTTCAAAGTTCATACCTTTTACACTAAGACTGTGTATGTAAAGCTGAGGTGCAAAGATTAGAAACGACCCGTGTGATGAGAGGGCTTTGTTTCTATGGTGTTGGTCTGGTTATGGACTGCATGAGAGGAGGGAGAAGAAGAGACAGTACGCACTATTTGGGATTTTTTTGGAAGGGCTTGGGCCGCTTGGCAATGGCTCGCGTGAACACCGCACTAGCGTGGGAAGGAGACTTGGCCACCGCCAGATATTGTCTAGCGCTATTGTGACTGATGGAAAGTATGAAGATTACGAATTTGTATTGATAATTAGAAATTGTGATGGGTGAATAGAATAGAATTGACGAATTTGTGTTGGTGATTATAAAATATAAAATGTTACGATGAATTGTAATTCGTGAGAAAAGTATGATAATGTGGTATTTTTGGATTAACTAATAATTTTTTGAAAAATGTCTCGTAATTCAAATTTTGTGGCTCAAAAGTGGTTCAAATGGCCAAAACTTAAATGGCCAAAATGTTTTGGCCATTTGAGCCACTTTTGAGTCACAAAATTTGAGTTACGTAGCATTGTCGTAATTTTTTAGTGGTTAGAGCTTCTATTTAGATTTTAGGCACCCTTTGATTTGACGTAAAATGTTTTTATTAAAAATATTTTATTTATTTTTTTGTTGGTTAGTTAAATAAAAAGTAAGTAAAATATATTTTAAGAAAAATATTTTTATATCATTTTCTTAAAAATGAATTATTTTTAAAAAATTCATAAGTTAATTTTTCGCTCATTACATTTTTAATACATTTAGTATTTTTAAATAAGTATTTTAACTCATTAAAAAGTTATAAATGACACTTTCATTGAATCAAAATTTCACTTTTAGGTAATAAAATATTTTTTGTTTTAAGTGTCAACCAAATGTCAAAAAATAAAAATAAAAATATTTCTTTGTGTAAAATCAATTAACAAAAAAAATATTTTTTATAAAATATTTTATTTCAAAACAAACAAAGCCTTAGTGTAAATTATACTTGTTTAGCAAATTATAAAAATTTGGAGAAATTATAATTAAAAAAAATTAAAGTTTGATCATTTAGCAAAATAAATTTTGAGTTTTTAATTTTATCAATTTAAATCTTAATTTTTGATTTATTTTCAATCTAAATTATTCGTTTATTTTCGTTAAGTAAACTGACGAAAAAAATAATATTTTAACCATTAAACTCAATATAAGTGCACACAAAATGTCTAAAATATTTTTATATATATATTTTTCTTAACAAAAAATAGGATGATAATTTAAGTTGAAAATAAATCAAAAAATTTAAATTTAAATTGATAAAATTAAAAATTCAGAATTTATTTTATTATAATAATTATAAAAAAAATTCTATTGAGATTTCTGAATTCACCGCCGATGTAGGAGGCGTCGGATTAACACAATTAACATAACTTGGTTATTTACCAATTTATTTTTATTTTAAAGTAAATGGTGAATTAGATTGACTTTTCTTTAGATTTAACAAAATTATAGACTTTTCGAAGATTATAAACGCTTTTACGCTGAAAGGATTGTTATTTGTTGTTTTATTTTTTTTATCAATTCTGCTAGGTCTATGGAAATTTTGCTCGTCCGAATCGACCGTATCAGCTAGATAGATTTGAGGGAGTGTTTGCTCTATTTGTCTCAAACACAGTAGTATGTTCACGCACCTAAATTAGAACCACAAAAGTCTCTCTCAAATGGCAAGCCTCATCACCGACCGATCCTCTCACCCTCTCCGACGTTTCTCCCAGACGGTGACTCTCTCTCCAGCGTAATTCTCGGGTAACCCCTTGCCCATGAATCCATAAACACTTTTCTTTTCTCTCCCTATTTGAAATCAATACCCAAAAGGAGCCAGAGCAATCTGATAACGTGGATGTTTGGGGAGTGTATTTTTTTTATAGATTTTTTTAAGAAAGATGTTTGAGGGCCATAATTTTTGTTGCTCAAATGGCTCAAAATTGTCAAAATGATGTCATTTTGACAATTTTAATGTTGTTTTGTACTCAAAACGACGTCGTTTTAGCAATTTCGAGCCATTTGAGCCACAAAAATTGTGGCCCTCAATCATTGCTGTTTTTTTAATTGTAAGATATTATTGGAGAAATTTTTTTTTGTATTTTGGAAGATAATTGAGTTTTTTTGTGGTTGGATATGATGTTTGTGAGAGAAAAAGTGAAATGATTATGTGGTTTGATATGATATTTTATTTAGATTTGTTTTTTTTTTTTTTTTTGATTTTGTAACTAATTTGTCTTTTACTAAAAAAATACAAAAAAAACTTCCTTCCCAAAGTAATAAACTAGCTTCTTAGGTTTCGTTTGGCTATTTAGTTGTGGCTAAAAAAAAGTACAAAAGATAAAAATAAGTTAAATAAGTTGATAAGATAAACTATCACATTCAAATTATAATCATTTTATTTTTTCTTTTACAAAAATTAAAAAAAAAAAACTAAAAAAGTCAAAACAAACGAACTTTTTAATCTCAAACTAAAAAAATTTTAACTTAAAAATGTCAACTAAAATTTTTTTTTGCTAAATAACAATTTAGTTTTTACACTCCAATACATCTTCATTTTCAACCCAGTGGTTCTGAATCTAAGTTAATGAAAATAAAATGCAGAGATTGCAAACATAAACACCATAAATAGCTATTTCTATTTCATACCATCAATCAAAAAATCAATTGAACTAAACAAACCCATTTAGCTCAATAGAATTCAAAAAACACAGAATTATTCCCATGAAGAATCCAAACCCATCAGAACAATCAAAAAAAATCAATTGAACTACCCTGAATTTACGATTTTTGGAAGGGCTTAGGCCACTTTTGCAATGGCTTGTATGAATCTCAGTTTGTTAGCTCGAATTTCATCTTGTTCGAATAGCTCGAATTTTGGCTTGTAATTGGTTGTTCAGTCAGTTATCCGGCAAAAAGACTGATAGTTGCGGGAGATAAGGTGATAATCGCAATAGACAAGTGTTGTACCAATCGTCCAGATGGTCGTCCAGCCGGTCTGGACGACCGACATAGACAAATTCGAACCATTCGGACAAAACTCAATTCAAGCTATCAATCTTTATTCATAACATTTTGTCTTTGTTTTTATTTTTTAATTGTAAAAGTCAATCATTATACTTTCAATCAAGTCAAAGTGTGATTATTTCATTAATTTAGAATTAAATTATTTGAAAAAATTATCATCTTTGTTAGGACCAAAAAAATTCTTTCTATTTGTTTTCTCTATTTTTTACTCTATTTTCGTATTTTATTATATTTTCTAAATTCACTACCACTAATCGCCTATTTTTTACCATTGTCCCATATTTTTCTTGCAGTTTCCATCCATTTTTTCTCCCAATCAATCGTGAATTGGTAGTGTCTAAAGGGAAAAGGGTGAGATTAGAATAGGAGATGTGATTAGTGATAGTCAATTTAGAAAGGGTAAATTATACTTACACCCTTTGAGATTTTATTTTAATATGTATTATTTTTTGATGTTTGAAAAATTATATTAACCTCCTGTCATTGTAATTATTTAGACAAAATAAATACATTGAACTCATACATTCTCTCTTTTCTTACTTTACTTTACTTCCTCTTTATTTTCTTTTCTTTTTTTCCCTTTATTTTACTCTTTTTTTTAAATATAATTTCCTTTGTTTTTCTATTAGGAGTTGTTACCTTTCATATAAGTAAAGAGGTTTGTGAAATGAGACTATTAACCACAGGGGTGAGAATAAAATTTTCAAAACGTCAGGGAATGGGATGTAATTAGACTAAATCTCAAGAGGTGTCAGTGTAATTTACCCATTTAGAAAATACAATAAAGAAAAAAATATAAATTAAAAAAAAAATAGAAAAAAAATTCTTTGCACTTCCAAAAATTTCTCTTGTGAGAGTCGTGTAACAATTTTTTTTGTTTTTTTTATGTGATTTAATATCAAACTAACTAAAGAGCCGCATTATACTTTAATCAAAGTATAAAGTGTTGACTATAGCAATTAAATATAAGAGATCAAAGTAAAATTCAACGTAAAGGTACAGTTGTTTTTGTAGGGTGCTTCTATTTAGATTTTATTAATATCTTTTTAGATAAATTACATTGTTGGTCCTTGAAATATGTCTCTTATATTAATTTGTTCATTATTTTTTTAACTGTAGTGTATTTGACACTAAATTTTACAATTATTGTCAAATAAAAGCGTCGCCATCTTTTTCTCACATGTGCAACACGTGATTAGTTTCTAGGGACAAGACAGAAATTTTAGAAATTAAATTAACATAAAACAAAAATGCTAGAGATCCCAAAAATTCTACCAAAAGTTTTACCAAATGTCTCACATGGTGGGTCCCACATCCATGTGAGACATTTGGTAAAACTTTTGGTAAAATATTTGGGGTCTCTAGCATTACTCAACATAAAAAAAGCCAAATTTCATTGATCAAATTAATACAAGGGATGAATTATCTTTATATTCACACTAACAAATATGTTGAGAGATTTAAAATGTCGAATTAAAGAGTGATTCTACTTACACTACTACTTTTCATCTTTATATCATTTATATGAGTTTTTTTTTTTTTTCAATTTTGCCCATATGTAAAATTACACGAAGAGTCTCATGAATATTAGGTTTCTAGTAATGTAGTTGGAGCATATCAAATTCATCACCAAGCTGCAATAGGGATGACAATGAGGGGCAATGGGGTGGATATTAAGGGTTATTTTGGGAAGATGGTAAAAAGTGGTTTTTTGGCTTTTAACCAAGCTTTTGGCTTTTTTAGACAAATGATTTGGAAAGTTGGTAAAAAGTGACTTTTGACTTTTTTGATTAATGTTTGTTTATGATGTCAAATCATAATAAAATGACCAAACAACCCCCATTTATGTAAAATATTTACGACTTCACCTATGTAACACATTTTGACCCATGAGGGTAAAATTGTAATTTCACCGTTGGCTAAAAACCAACTTCCCAAATGAAAAAAAAGACAAAAAAGCCAACTTTTAACTTTTGCTACAAACCAAAAAAAGTGGCTTTTAGCTTGTGTTGCTGAGGGTGGTTTGTGAGTATTCGGATGTTTTTCCCGAAGATCTTGTTAGTTTGCCACCTCACCGAGAGATAGAGTTCTCTATTGATTTAGTGCCTGGTACGGCGCCGATGTCTATGGCACCTTGTTGTGAATCTTAAAAATTAAAAAAAAAATGGTTGTGAACCTTAAAAATAAAAAATAATAAAAAAAAAAATTAGATGTATATTTAGCTTTGGTTGTGGATCTTAAAAAAAATAAATAAATAAATAAATTGGTTGTGAACCTGAAAAAATAAATAAGATAAAAAAAAAAAGATTGAATGTATATTTAGTTTTGGTTGTGAATCTTAAAAAAAAAAAAAACATATGGGGAAATTAGTGGGTACCCATCCCCAACCCATCCCCTGTGGATATTTAAAGAATATCACCTACCCTACCCAATGGATAAGAAAAAGAGGGGAAAACCCATGTATTTGGGTTGGGTCTCCATGGATACCCACAGGGTAGGTTATCCATTGCCATCCCTAAGCTGCAAATTCGACAGTGAGACCGAGTTTTCTTCCCATGCTTCGACTCAGAAGAAGATGGTCAGTTCATTTTCTTCAACCCCTTTTTGTTATCTTTATAGATTGTTCAATTGACTGACTCTTTAACTTTTTTCTTGTAGCACAGGACCCAAGCCAAGGCCATCAAAATCATCGTCAAAATTGTCGTCTTCTATGACAACCCTGTTCTGTATTAAGCTATTAATTCATTAATTATACATGTAATTATGTACTTAATGTGATTTTGAATGCTAATTATGTGTTTTGTAAGAGTTTTGACTCCACATCTGTTCATCGTAGGAAAATCTGTTCTAAATTCTGCTAAAATTTGAAATTGAAGGTCATAAAGGCGACAGAAACCGAAATTAATTACTTTATCGTGATTAGTGTAATTTTTAGAGTCTATTGTGAAATTTAATTAAAAATTGATTCAAATCAAATTAATTAGATTAAATTCAATTAACCTGAGCTCTAATTACTTAACTTAAGCTTGATTAATTAATCAAACTAATTGAGCCTATATATATGATGTGAATGTGTTTAAGATCATATTCTTGAGCTCAAAATATGAGAGAGAACTCTAGAGAGAGAAAGAGAGCTCAACATGAAGATTCTTGCTTGAAGCTTGAAGAATTGAAGAAGATAACTCAAGATTTTGCTAGAATTGGTGCCATTAAGGACTCTAGGTATGTAATTGAACCTTAATTTGTGACTTGAAGTCATATAGTTTGTGAATTCAAGAAGAACTTGTGATTGAGTGTAAGAAATGAACTATGATGAAGGAGTTGGTGATGAATCATACATGCATGCATGAAATTACAATAAAATCTCATTTTTTAACATGAATCATGTAATCTATGTTGAATTAGAAGTTGTATCTAACATGCATTCATGAATTAGCATGCTTTGATGTCCAATTCTAAGAATTTAAGTATTGTAGAAGAAAAGTTTGAGAAATGTCTTACATGCATGAAGTTCAAGTTTTGCATGGTATTAATTCATGGAATCTGTGCGGGGAGCAAATATTCCGGAAAGCCCGTACTCCTTTCAAAAAAAAAAAAAAAAAAAATAAATTTTTTTTTTTTTTTTTTTGAAATTTAAAAAAAAAAAAAAAAAAAAAAAAAAAAAAAAAACATGTGGGGAAATTAGTGGGTACCCATCCCCAACCCATCCCCTATGGATATTTAAAGAATATCGCTTACCCTACCCAATGGATAAGAAAAAAAGGAAAAACTCATGTATTTGGGTTGGGTCTCCATGAATACCCACAGTATAGGTTATCCATTGCCACCCCTAAGCTACAAATTCGACAGTGAGACCGAGTTTTCTTCCCATGCTTTGACTCAGAAAAAGATGGTCAGTTCATTTTCTTCAACCCCTTTTTGTTATCTTTATAGATTGTTCAATTGACTGTTGACTGACTCTTTAACTTTTTTCTTGTAGCACAAGACCCAAGCCAAGGCCATCAAAATCATCGTCAAAATTGTCGTCTTCTATGACAATCCTGTTCTGTATTAAGCTATTAATTCATTAATTATACATATAATTATGTACTTAATGTGATTTTGAATGCTAATTATGTGTTTTGTAAGAGTTTTGACTCCATATCTGTTCATCATAGGAAAATCTGTTCTAAATTCTACTAAAATTTGAAATTGAAGGCCATAAAGGCGACAGAAACCGAAATTAACAATAATGATTCATCCCACTAAAAACATCACTCATAATAGCACTAATACATTAAAAAAGTATAAAAAAAAAAAACACAACTCTAAGACCAAAACATCACATCATTAATGGCGGGACCCACTGCCACCTAATTAGTAGGAGCACTAATTAGTGCTACCAAGCATTTTTCCGAAATTAATTACTTTATCGTGATTAGTGTAATTTTTAGAGTCTATTGTGAAATTTAATTAAAAATTGATTCAGATCAAATTAATTAGATTAAATTCAATTAACCTGAGCTCTAATTACTTAACTTAAGCTTGATTAATTAATCAAACTAATTGAACCTATATATATGATGTGAATGTGTTTAAGATCATATTCTTGAGCTCAAAATATGAGAGAGAACTCTAGAGAGAGAAAGAGAGCTCAACATGAAGATTCTTGCTTGAAGCTTGAAGAATTGAAGAAGATAACTCAAGATTTTGCTAGAATTGGTGCCATTTAGGACTCTAGGTATGTAATTGAACCTTAATTTGTGACTTGAAGTCATATAGTTTGTGAATTCAAGAAGAACTTGTGATTGAGTGTAAGAAATGAACTATGATGAAGGAGTTGGTGATGAATCATACATGCATGCATGAAATTACAATAAAATCTCATTTTTTAGCATGAATCATGTAATCTATATTGAATTAGAAGTTGTATCTAACATGCATTCATGAATTAGCATGCTTTGATGTCCAATTCTAAGAATTTAAGTATTGTAGAAGAAAAGTTTGAGAAATGTCTTACATGCATGAAGGTCAAGTTTTGCATGGTATTAATTCATGGAATCCATGGTCATAAATTTGATTTCCTTGCATGGTTCCTAAGTTTTGAAGAAAATTTTTCATGAAAGTTCAAGTCGGTCTGGGACACACTCGGCCCAAGTTCTGCCCGGCCCAAGTTCTGGCAGTCCATCTCTGGGCGAATAGTACATCATCTCGGCCCAATGCGCTGTTGGGCTCTCAACCTGCTCGGTCGCTACCTCGGCCCAACTCCAGATCATAAATCACCCTCTCAGAATCCATGGTCATAAATTTGATTTCCTTGCATGGTTCCTAAGTTTTGAAGAAATTTTTTCATGAAAGTTCAAGTTGTATTCTCAAAAAGGCATGTTCATGATTTTAACATCAAATTAAAGAGTTTGGTTTTTGAATGACAATTGAGTTTTGTTTCAAGGCCATGTGTTGCTATGAGGATAGATATTCAAATTCTAGGTTGGTTTTTAAGAGTTTTGGAGTTGAAATGCATGTTATATGATTTTACAAAGTAATTGAAGGTTTTGATCTTTCAAATGGAAATTTGAGTTTTGTTTTGAAGTTATAATTTGTGTTTGATGTTAGAAACTTAGAATCCAAGTTAGTTTTAAGAGTGGGGCTTGAAATACATAAAAATGAAGTTTGTGTTTGAAAGGGTGAGCTTCAAAGTTGAATGCAATTTTCAGACAATTTCTACCCAGAACCGCACGTGCGGCGTAGAGCCCTGCACATATGGAACACCTCCTCTGTTTTAGTGTTGCTACTGTTTTAATTGCACATGCAGATTACACATGTGGTGACGGTTCTGCACGTGCGGATAGGCAATATAGGAACGACGTAATGAACAAGTAATAAATGAACCATTATGATTGCAATATGATTCTGAAATGAGAAACTGATTGTAAGAGCATCATTTATAACCCCTTTACAGAGTTGTTATTTACTGGGCTCTAAATCACTATTTTATATACATATGTAGGTGATCAAGTAAAAGGTCAGACTTAGTGACGTCGACTCGAATTTTGCTTTTTGTCAAGCCAACTTCTGTGCCTCACTACGCAGTTCTAACCAGATCAAGCTTCTAAGCTTCATGGGTGGTTTAGAATTCACCCTTTTGTATTTTGTGAACAAGTGTTATGAATGTTTTTAAGACTTTTGCTAAGACTAGCTTGTTATTGGGATTAAATCCCTAAGTTTGTTTATGTTTTTGTACTTAAACTTGACGTGGACTTATGTGTATATAAGTTTAATGTGTTGGACTCATGTGTATCTGTATACATCTAAAGGCTTGTTTTGTTCATTTAAGTCTTCACAGCTCATTGGATATTATATTTTATTATTTATAGGCTTCCGTCAACCCCTATTATTGTGTTACTGTTAAGCAGGCCTTTGATAATCTCGTATTACTGGCCAATCACTTCTCTAATCCCTTGGAGCAAGGGTTGGGTCGTGACATCTTCAAACCTAGAAGAGCTTGAGATTGAGATTGTAGAGGTGTTGTATGGCTTGATGGCCCAATCGCAAGGCCCTTCGAAGAAAGAAATTGTTGGGAACAACAGCAATTCAGTCAAGTTTGATTCGAGAGAGGTGAACAAATTGAGTAACGAGGCAAAACAAAGAGTTTTGTCTCCGATCTCAAACTCCACATTGACTGCGTCTCAGTCATCGATTGTGTTCAATCTCAAACTCACATTTTTAGTTTAGGGTTAGTTTTGGTAGTATAATTAATGTAATGAGAATCACATTATTTTTTAGTAGTGTAATGAGATGAAAGGTGTAAAGAGATAAGGTGGTAATATAAGTAGAATCACTTGTAATTAAAATCTCCAAGTAGAGTGCTTGCTCTGTTCCTAAACTGGACCTAGTCTTTTTCATAAAATGACAGTGATACAAATAGATCCAATGGGGCTGGACCATGAAATTGAGGCCCATCATTTTCCTAGGAAGGTTCTTTAGTCTGGGAGGAAAATGGCCCGCCAACTCTGAACTTAAATCATTAAAATAAAATATAATAGAATTTTCATTTCATTAAAATATTTATTTTTATACATGGTCTATTAAAAGATGATAAAGATCCATTGGATTAGAAAGAAATAAAAGACATAAAATGAAAATAGTAGAAAGTGAAATGAAAAAAAAAAAAAAGGAAAATAAAATATACTTTCTTGTATGAATTTGATTACAATAAAAATTTTACAAAAAAATAGAAATTCTAGTTATGAGTAACTATTTTATAATAAATTTAAATTTTTTGTATTTCTCTATTTTTGGCAAAAATTTAGAAGCTTAGTTACTATGTGTGGAAGGAAAAAATATTGGCCTAGGCCCAATCTGTATATTTCAAGCCCAAAAGAAAATGAAAGCCCAAAAAATACCCTGGGTCCAAAGAGATCTCAGTACAAATGAGACCCAAACTCAGGCGCGTGGGGACAACTAAGGCTAGAAGAAATATCTTTGAAATTAAGAGAAACGTTAGATCAGTCCTTAATCCGACGAACAGGAATGTATGGCAAGAATCACAGAGACATAGGCTGGATCTTATAGAAGGGAGAGCTATCCGATCAATTTCATTTAATGGTCCTAAAAAATAATTAGTTGGCCGCTAACACCTGACACCGTTCGAGCCGTGTAGCCATATAGCGATTTAACAATTGGCCTCTAATGAGGACAGAGTTCTTCGATCAAAGAAAGAATGGACGATCAAGATTGAAATCAAGCAGTTATAAAAGGTGAAGCAGGAAAAGCACCAAGAACAAACGAAAGTAACCCAAAATATCCATTAAATACAATCAATACATATATCCTCTAATGGCCGATCAATATATTACCTTAATTGTCAAAGGGTCCTTTTGATTTATTTAGGTCAAGGGTGATCACAGACTACTAGTTTTTCTTGCAAAAGTTAAGGAGATACGTTATTTCACTTTTCTCTATAGAGATAATTTCACTTTCCACTCCATGCTATCATGAGTTATATCAGAAAATTAACTCTCTTTTTTTTTTTTTTATAACTTTCACCACTTTATAGTAAATAAACTCATAAAATCTCTTCTTCTTTTTTTTTTTTTTTCCATTTCCCTTGCTTTCTAACATTTCAACCTAACCAACTTCAGCTGTATTCCATCTATAGAACCAACCAAATAAGACATAGATGTAGTAATTTAAATGAAACTAATTCTTTTTATGACGGATCCTATCGTCGCGAAGAATGGCAATATGTATGATAAGAATTGTTTTATATAGTTGGTTTTGTAGTAAATTTTGTATAGACTTCTTGTTATGAAACAGTGATCCATATAGCTAATTTTGAAACAGTGAGAAGGTTTGAAATTCTTAGTTCAAGTCGATGAAGTGATTGCAGTCCTTTCGTTGAAACTTAATTTACTAACCCCTAACATCCAATCGAATAACCCAAAAAAGAAAGAAGGACTTGTTATAAAATAAAGGAAATAGTCATTTCATAAATAGATTAAGAAATGATCATTTTGTTCATTTTAATTTGAATTTGAATCAACCAAACATTTCCTCTTATCTAGAATCATCTATGCCACACAATGAGGTCTCTTTGACAACTTGATTTTTTTATTAAAATAATTTAAAAAATTAAAAAATCATTAAACAGTCAAAAGTCACTAAAAAAATTCAAACATCTCGATAATGTATAATTCTTTATACAATTAAAAAAATTAATCCCATACACATTAATTATTTTTTATCTTATAAAACAAAAAAAAAAATACTAAAAAAATAAGAGAGATTAACCAATAAGTCTCATGTTTTAAACTTGTAATCCATATAATCTCATATTTTTTCTTCTAATCCATTTAGTCCTTTTGGATGTGTAATGATTCATTTGATCGCCATATTGGAGTGTTACATTTAGAAAAAATATACTAAAGAGTTTTTTAGTGTTACATTATACCTATCACGTTAAAATGTCACATTTGTAAAAAGTACATTAAAAAGTTTTTAATTTTTTAAGAATGTCACATCACACTCGCGACATTGGAATGTCACATGTCACGTTTATGAAAAGTACACTAAAAAGTTTATAATTTTGTTTAGAGTGTCATATCATACCCACCACGTTGTTACGCTTGAAAAAAGTACACTAAGGAATTTTTAATTTTTTAGAGTGTCACATCATACCCTCGACGTTGTCACGTTTGAGAAAAGTACACTAAGGAGTTTTAAATTTTTTTTAGAATGCCACATCATACCCGTTATCACATTTGAAAAAAGTACACTAATAAGTTTTTATTTTTTTTGGAGTGTCATATCATACCCGTCACGTTATTACATTTAGAAAAAGTATATTAAGGAATTTTTAATTTTTTTAGAGTATCATATCGTTGGAGTATCACATTAATATCTATTACATTAGAGTATCACATCATATTTATCACATTAATAAAATGGTATAGTTGTCCACCAAAACACTACCAAAATAAAAAATAGGACCACACGGAAAGAAATTCTTCACTAATAGAACTTAACAGATTAATAAAAAAAAGTGGGAACTGATTGAAACACTTGTTTATGAGATAAAATTTATTGGTAAATATCCCAAAAAAAATAATCCCAAAAGAGGTATGAATAGGCCTATCTTAACTTTAATTGCGATGGAAATGACATTTAAAGCACAGGACCGAAAAAACAAGAGAGGCCTGAATGGGCTTATCTGAACTTTAATTTTGATATATCTCTAACGAAGAGATAAACAGATCATGGTCTAGGGTTGGGTTTTTATCATGTTAGTCATTTTAATTTGAGAGACTGTTTAGGGTTAGTAGATGCATTTTGGAATCGATTTAGGTAATTCAAATCGTTTACTTTTTTAGACTCATTTACTTTTTTAGACTCATTTAAATAGAATATTCATGTAAAAAATCAAAATGATTAAATATCGGTAGCCGTACGTTTGAATCAAATTTGTATTACAAAAAATAGATATTATTTTTGAAATTATATTTATCTTCCATTTTTTAAAAACATATGATTAAAGCATATAGCTATTAATATCTAATCATCTTTATTTTTTACATAAATATTTTACTCAACGAGTTCTAAAAAATAAACTATTCAGATCATTGAAATCAATTCCAAAATGAATTTGCCAAGTCTAAACGTTCTCTCAAATTAAGATAATAATTTGAGAGGAGTTAAACCTGAAAGAATTTAGTGTTTGAAAGTGTGCTTTTTAGTTGTATGAAAAAATGTGAATAACTGGTGAGTTCGATTTTTTTTTTTTAAATGAGTTTTTGACATTTTTTAAAATCTTTTGTACTTTTTAGTTTAAAAACCAAGTTGCCAAATGATCTCTAACTCATAAAATGACAGATGGATTAATTTCACATTTCAATTTGTAATTGACAGGAAAAATGTTATATATCATTTTTTTTTTCTCTTTTCATATCACATCTTTTATGAATGTTCATGATTGATTTTATTGTTTAAAATTAATTATTAAATAATTAATGAAAATAAATAATATTCTTATCATGTAATTTAATAATATAAAATGAAGGTGATATGTACAGGATATGTATAGGTAGGGATGTAATCAGTTCAGTACGATTGATATTTAGGTAAAAAATTTTATCAAATCGATAATGTCGGTTTTATTATTTAGAACAGTGATATAAACCACAACTCTCATCAAATCGTACCGAACCAATTACGGTTTGGTTCGGTGCGGTTTAATCGGTATAGGAACTTTTAAATTTGAACCACTTTAAATATAATCACTAATCTATATAAAAATATTAAATTAGTTATTTATCTACCATTTTAAATATATCAAATCCATCCATTTAATAAATAATTTTCAATTCCTAGATTAACCAAAAATAAAAACAAAAAAAAGTTAAAAAATACTAAGGTTTCAAGAATAATGAGTTAGAGTTTAGATTATATATAAGTTTACAAACTTAGGTTATAAAGATGATAAAGTTAATTAATTAAGGTTAATAATTTATTATACTTATTAATATTATTATGTTATTAGATTATATATATACATATATATATATATTATAAATACAATATATGTTAAGGCGGTCGATTTCGGTTTAGTTTGGTGCACATGGTGCTTGAACCGATATTGAACTTAAAATAAAAAAAAAAATCAAATTTAAAAACCAAATAGACCAATTTTTATTATAAAAAAAAGACCAAATATAATTAGTTTGATCTAATTTAATTAATTTGATTGATTTTTTTTTTATTTTTCTTACAACCTTATGTATAGGTAATCTGTTGAGACAACGTTTTGTCAAGACATTCTTGACTGTTGTTAGAGAATTCAATGCTAATTGTGATTGTTGTTAGAGAATTCAATGCTAATTGTGATTGTAGAAGGGTAACGTTAGAAATATAAAAAAATTTATCAAATAAATGACCAAATGTCTCATATGGATATGTAGATTCATTTGGTAGAAAATTTGGGACCTATAATATTTTTTATTGTGAAAAGAGTAATGCTAGAGATATAAAATTTTCTACTAAATAAATAATCAAATATCTCGTGGAGTCCATTAAATAACTTTCGCTGGTTTATTGAAGTAGGTAATGTTCATAAGGTTGTTTTTATCTCTTAAATCTAACGTCTTTTTCATAACGTTTATACTTACAACTTTTTTTTTATTTATTTAAAAAATAATTAAAAACAGTAAAGAAAAGCATTTGATATTCATTTTTGTTTTAAAAAAAAGTCAAAAACCAATTAAAATTTAAACAGTAAGATGTTAGCATCACTTATTTAAGGAAAAAAGTTTCACTATTTCCTAATTCTTCCACCCCTCCGGCCAGTGGCGGAGCCAGAAAATTAAATTAGAGAGGACACTTATTAATTACAATAATGAAAAATTTTATAAAAATATTTCACGCAAGTTTTTACGATTGATTTCGAGAAATATCAAAAAAATAATGTTATTTATAACTAGTGTATCATGGACAATATAAAAAAAATATGGATATAAGTCTTAAAATAAATTATAGGGTAAATTACAAATACACCCCCTGAGATTTAATTAAAATACGAATCATCCATTGTGATTTTAAAAATTACATTCCACCCCCGAAGGTTTCTAATTCCATAATAAATCGCTCCTTTTATTTATAAATCATCAAGTCAATTAACAATTTTTAATAATATTAGAAATATGTTTCAATTAATAATTTAGGTAATTTTATTATTGTATAGAAGAGCAATTATGAATTTTATTTTTTTAGTTAATTCTGTTAAATAAAAAAATACTAATAAAGAGGTATTTGTAATTTTTCAAACCACACAGGGCATTTTATAATTTAAGCAAACCTCATGAGGTGTATTGGTAATTTACCCTAAATTATATAATGATAAATTATTTTTTTATACAAGATTTGATAACAAATTCAATATAATAGTAATATCACATCATCATTAGTATGTGATATCACCAACTAATAGTAAATAAACACATAGAGAGTGAACCTTACATGTCAAATGTAACTAACAATCTAATAAATTTCATATTTTTATAGTGAGATTACTTATATTTGTATGTCAATAATAATGACATCACCGTTACATTCAAAATTTTTCATAAAATTTTTATAAATAATATGGTTTATAATAGTCTATTCATTTTCAATCAAAACAACTATTATTATTCTCATAATTTTTAAAATGTCATTGATATTTCACTCTAATAATATTTTTATAATTTTTTATTTAAAATAATTTCTTTATATTTGTATAAAAAAAAAAATTCTCAAAATCCAGGGGCCACGTGACCCCCCCTGTGCCTCCAGCCATCATTCACCACCACCATTTATCGCTACCATAGCCACAACATTTGGCTATTCCCAACCATGACTACTATCGTCAATAACCTCATCAGATACTCACATCCAATCAACACCTCTCAAGGCTAACAACCAACCACATTTGACTACCACTTTTTGTCAAAAATCTCCTCCAATCACCACCTCTAGCGGTCAACCACCATCTCTAGTCTAGTAACTGATCACTATCTTTAATTATCGACAATCATTTCTAGTCATTGGCAACTATCAACTCTAGAAAAATGAGTAGGAGCACTAATTAGTACCACCATTAATGATGTGGCAGTGGGTCCCACCCACTATCACAATGTTGTTGTGTCTCTTTTTTTTTTAAAAAAAAAAATAGATGTCACATCATTAACGGTTGTTTTAGAGCACCACTTTTAGTGGTCTCTAGCATTGCCCTTTATTTTATATAATTTGATTCTTTTAAAAAAATTAAGGATCTCATCAAATTAAATATATATATATATATACATATTCAATACAATGGTGATACTATCTCTTTGGTATCATCATCCAATAACGTACAAATAACATCTTGTCATTTCTGTTCTCATGTATATATGAAAATGTAGTTATATTTTGAGAGTGGAGTTCACCCTCTACATGTAAATTTATTATTTGATAGGTAACACGACGTGTCAATAGTGAGATGGCATCATCGTGATACTAAAATTTTAATTTGTTTGGTAAACAATTATTAGAAATAGTTTTGATTTTTTTGATTTTTCATGTTATTGTTTCTTGGTGAAGTTTTTAAATATTTTAGACTGATTGTTTTTATTTTTTAGATTCAATTAATCTAGATATACTTAAAAAAATAAGATATTTGTGAATTTTTAAAAATATTAACTAAATATAAAAATTAGAAAAATTCAGTATATTTTTTACAAATATTTTATTTTATAAGTGCATCTAAAAAAAGACTTAATTATAAATAAATAAATAAATCACTAAAGACAACAAAACATTAAAACAAAAAAACTATTTTTAAAATTCAAAATCAAACAGAATAGATGTTGTTTAGTTTTAAAAAAAATTGTTTTTAAAGTTTATAAAAACTTATGAAGTGACCCATCTATAAAAGTTTCTGGAGTTACCACTGCTTTCAGCCATCCTCTCATTGGCTACTCTTTTACTTATTTTTAAAAAACGTTTATACCAAACATCTTTTTCATTATTATTTTTACAAAAAATAAAAAATACAATATAAATGAAGAAAATTAGTAAACCATCACTCTTCAACTTTGTCTAGCTCAAGAGGTCCAACATTTTTTAATTTTTTTTTATTAGTTAAGGTCTCTCAATAAAATGAAAACTAAAATTTCTCTGTATCGGTACCGAAATTTCTTTGAGTCAGGCAAAAAAATTTTTAAGTTAAATTTTCTCTATAAAAATATTGAGGGACCCCAACTACTATGAAAATATTATATGTCCTTTATCTTATAAAATTTTAATATCAGAGATCTTAAAAAAAATCTCCATATAAATGTAACGCAACTAAGAATCCGTTTGGAAAATGAATATTTAGTGCATTTTTAGCTTTTTTTTTTGCTAGAATATATGAGGTGAAAAAAACTGAAATGGCCAAAAAAACAAAACAAAACAAAAGGTGGAAAACGTAAAAAGAATGGGAAAAAATATTCGACTTATTTGTATAATCTTTTAACTTTTTTATTGACTTTTTAATTATTCTAACTTATTGCTAAACAGCAGTATTGATTTGCATCCCAATATGATTAGCATGGCCACATTAAGCCTTCAGTTGGGAAGTGAGTTAACTTTTTCATTTTTTCATTTTTTGGCTATTTTAGCTTAAGTTAAAAAGTCTCGTTTGAGATGAATTTTGACTTTTTTAATTTTTGTGAGAAAAAAAATAAAATAATTATGATTTGGATATGTTTGTCTTATTGACTTTTGAGTGATTCTACATACACCACTACTTTATCTCTTTATATTCTCCATATGAGATTTTTTTTTCCCCTAAATTTTACCTATGTGTGAAATTACCTTTAAGGACAAAATAATAAAATTAAATATATTTTATTAGAGCAACGCTACATACCTCAAATTTGAGCTTGCCTCAAATGGCTCGAATTTCATTTCGCCAATCGTTCGGCAAAAAAACTAGCAGTCGCGGTCGACAAAGGTGACAACCGTTGTAAACAAGTATTTCACCCGATCATTCGGCTAGTCATCCGACCAGTCGATTGGTAAACACAAATTCGAGCCATTCGAAGCAGCTCAATTCGAGGCACCAAGAATTTCTCATTTTGTTATCTCCTTACACCCTTTGGTCTTCAATCCCTACTCCTCTTCTTCCTTTCTCAATTTTTCTTCTCTCTTACACATCTCTTTTCAAAAAGTGAGAATCATAGTGTTTTGATCATAGAAGAAAGTAATGGATGAAGAAATTGTGGTGAAGAACCATTAAAAAAGTGAAATGGTGAATTTTTTTTATTTGTTTTGTAGGCTTTTGTTTTGCTTTTCTGGACTATTCTTCGACTTTTGTTTAGTGTTTCGAAATCGAACAAAATAAAATAGTCTGGCATTACATTACCGAACAAAAAATATTTGTCTGCTGACCAACTACCGAATAAAAGATACATTTCCGGTTACTTAAGGCCCATTTTTTAAAATTTGTTCGTCTACTCATTACCGTGTAATTCCAGTTTCATTTTTTTATATTTTTTTATTTTTTTGTTTGGAATGATTATGCTTCTACTCATTGCAACAATGCAAGTACTGCATTATTAGTAGACTTCAGACATGAATGCATTATCGACGAGATTTGTTAAGTTTTTTTATGAATATGATTTTTATATCTTTTATTTGTATTGAGTTTTATTAATAAGTTGACGTATAAATGTATTTATTATCTTTAGATTTTTAGTAGTCGTCAAGAATTAATTAAATGGGCTTCTGACGGTAAGAAGAAGACTGGATTTGTCATTGTTATAAAGACATCAGATGCATGAGGTAATAGCAGAAAACCAACACTTACACTTGAGCTACATTCAAATGTAGTGCGATACGTACAACTATTTAGTTCACAAGAAAGGGTTGCTGATCTTGCATCTATCTTATCCTACTACTTGAACTTGGCCCTGGATTTAATCAGTGGATGACTATGCCTGACATGGACCATTTGATAACATCATACTACCGAGTCGTTCTTTATCATTTATCCATGTAACAGTGCTTGACATTTCTACCACTTAGATCAGTATCAATTACAACACCTAATTGAAAAGATATCTGCATAGGATTTGTAAATGAAAACCATTTCCTATAGTGTCACAACCCATACCTGACCTTATAGGTTTAGCATCGTAACCGACCAGTAATCCTACCAAAAGCCTCTGAACAGATTAACAAATTAAGGGGTTAACGGAAGCAAATAACAAAAATATAATAGTCAGACTTATATGAGACAAAAAATTTTAACTTATATTTACATATAATATGACGTCAGTCGTACATACAAAAGAAACATAAACTTTTCCACAAAAAAAAAAAGAAGATAAAACTTAAAACTTGTTCATTAACTAAGTCACAACATTGTCCACAAAAACTTGATAGAAAGGCTTCGGAACCTCCTTGAAAGGCGTACTAGTTGGCTGACACAAACGGATCTAGACTGGAAGTCTCAAGCCTGGTTACACACCTGATTACCTACTTACATCATATAAATAATGAGTTAGAGCCCAGTGAATAACAACAAAGTAAAGGTTTTATAAACGATGTCCATAATAGATTCACAAATCAGAATTCAATTCAGAAACAGATTCATATACATATTCAAACTTGTAAACAGTCATACGTGGTGCATCTATTAGCATTAATAAATCATATTGGTCATCAAGACCCATATACAGAGCAGGTGATCATTAAGACCCATAACCACATAAGATGGTCATAAAGACCCACTTACAGATCATATAGTTGATTATGCATAATCAGTTCCATGAATAGAACCCACTTGAAACCCCAGTAACATATCACACGATACATTTCAGAAATAGGACAATCAATTATCTATACAAAAAATATAATTTCAAAAAATAGAGCTTATCATATCATTTCATTCATAAATTACTTATAGTCCAACATAGCTTTACAGAGTTGTTACTCACAAATAGCTCTAGAAGCATAGACAACGTAGACAGATACATATTGAAACACACACTCTGAATACAGTTAACTTATTACATTTCTTTCTTAGTGTGTTTCTAATTCATATCCTCATTAGTATGGCCTAAACCATGACTTAAAAATGCCTAAGATGGAATGAGGATGCAATTATGCACTTTAAAACATATGCAAAATTTTCAAAAAACATGACAGTTCGCTCGAGCGCAACTTTTGTCTCTTGAGCGGTTTGCAAAGTCTGTAAAAGTACTGGATGCTTTCATTTTACGCTTGAGCCAACTTTTGCTCACTCGAGCCATATGCCTTAAAGGGGCGAGTTCGCTAGAGCGAAGTTTTGGTTGCTCGAGCTAACTACTTCGACTGCAAAAATATTGGGAGCATGCAAAGTATGCTCAAGTGAAGGAAAAACCCATCGCTCGAGTGTACCTTGCGAATTCTGGAATTTCCAGATTGTTGTTCCAAGTTCAAAACTCAATTTAAACACATCAAAGCTCATCCTTTTAGGCCAAAATGAAACAAAACATTTAGAAAGTTGTAAAAAACCAAGAAATGAAGTTCAATTCATAAATTCAAAACCCAAAAGCAAGTCAATTTTTCAAAACCAACTCAAAACTATGCTCTTCAACACATGGTATGCACATGCATGTAATCATCCAAGTTCTTTACTTTGAAAACATGATCAATTAAAACAAAATGACATAGAACATGATGAATTTCCAAAACCAAGTTGAAATAATGACATGCATGAGAAAATTCTTGGAATGCAATTTCAAAACATGGTAAATTATGTATGCATGCATGCATAACTCATGCTCATTTTCTACATTCCTTAGCTCAAATCATGCATTAATTCCTATGTTCTCTTGAATTCTCATAATTGTGACTTAAACACAAAAGTTGAGAGTTGATTACTCACCTAAGGTCTTGGCTTAGCAAGAATTCTACGTTGTTCTACCCAAATTTCCAAATCTCTAGCTTGATTCCAAGTCAATTCTTCAATCTCCTACCAATTTGTTGCTTTCACACCAATTCTCTCTCTTCCTCACATTTTGTTCTCAAAAGATGAAGATTGATATGCAATCGTGAACTCTAAGTGGCTTTATATACCTTTGATTAATCTAACTTAATTAAGACTAATCAAAAATAAATATTTATTCTAATTATTTGATTCCTAATCAAATTCTAATTAAACTTACCATAAAATCCCAAAAATTCTAAATAACACATGAATTTAGTCAATTTCGTGTTTAGATGCTGATAAGGCCTTCAAGTAACAGAACAAAACAGAATTCTGAACAGATATTCCTGCGACTAACAGATATGAATGCAAAACACATACAAAATACACAGTTAACACATAATTCTACTTAAGCATCTTATTAATATTCTTAATTATAAATTAGTAGCTAATTATAGAGTGGGGTTGTTACATGCAAGTATAAGCTACTGAGCCTACTTAGCTTATTACCATGTCTTATTTTGTAATTCTACTTATTAATATCTTTGTTATAGGCTTATCTGCAATCTGGTCATCCAGTACCTCAGATAGTAAATAATTGGATTCGTTTTCATCACGCGTGTGTTAGTGGATGAGAGAAAGCATATACTACCCGTATTCATCAATTCCGTACGCCTGTCAACCCTGATGTAGTAACTATTGAAACTATCGATGTAGACAAATTGTGATAACATGTTTGATTGATGAATGCAAACAATGACAAATTTTATGGATGCTTTTATGGATATTCGTACACTTGACGTTTTTATGAATATATTTATGGATACTTCTTATATATGATTTTATAGATGCTTGTTTGATTTTTGGATGTTTTTACAGATGCTTGAAAAGAAAAGTAAATCTTTCAATATACAACGACAGGTGGCTAGACAAATCTATTATAGTTTGGCAACATAACACAGGAGTAAACTATATATAGCAATGTATCACTGAACAGGTACTTCATAAGTGACCTGAATTAATTTCTTGTTATCCTCCAATCAAACTACAGCATATTGTCGGGAAAAAAAAGTTTGTTTGGTAATATGGCACTGGATTAATTCAAATTCATTATGTTAGAATTTATCTCCACCTACCACCTCCACTATCACACACTCCACCTACCACCTCCACTTCACTCCTACACCTACTACCACATTTTCTTCTATATATACACCTACCACCTCCACTATCACACACTCCACCTACCACCTCCACTTCACTCCTACACCTACTACCACATTAGCATTGTATTACTGAACAAGCCCATCACAAATTTAAAAATCTTTGTTTGGAAGAAAATGGCTCTGTAAATGTATAGCATCAAAATGCTAGAGAAATCTATTTTTTTCGGTAATATAACACTGGAGGAATGTAAATTGTTTAGCATTGTGTGACCAAACAGGCACTTCGTTGTGGGCTCCACTCACTGTCTTCCCTGCGTCTTTCCCTTGCTACGTCTTTCTCTGTTCCCTTATTTTCATTCCAAAAACAATTGGTGTAAAGAGATGAAAGGGTTTTAAAAAGTCTTACTTTAGAATTAATTTTGGTAATATAATAGGTGTAATGTAAATCACTTTTTTTTGGTGGTGTAATGAGATAGAAGGTGTAAAAAGATAAAATAGTGGTGTAAGTATAATCACTCTTGACTTTTTAACCTATTTTATATTTTTGTAACTATTTTAGCCCAATCCATTATGCTAAACATAGCCTAAGTTGGCAATCTCTTGAATTTAATTTAGGAAGTGTTATTATTAGTATTCATTTTATTGGAGGAGGATTCCCATCAATCACTGTTTTGAATTGAACGGAGTTGTTTCGGTCTGTGGAGTTCACCATAAGTTTTATTTTGATAATTCAAATTGTTCATTTTGTCGAGTATTTCATGTATTTCATCCATTAAAAAAAATAGATTGATCCAATAACGGTAACTAGTTCAATTTATCGTATTTGTCATCAAAAAAATATATGGTTTATTTTTTTTGTGAAAAATACTATAAATTATAATAGTTACAGTTATTAGATCGACCTAATTTTTTATATAAATAAAATATATGAAACATCCAACAAAATAAAAATTTTAAATTATCAAAACAAGACCTATAATGAGTCTCACGAGTCGAAACAATCCCCTTCAGGTCAAAAAGTGACCGGAGGACATCCTCCTCCATTTTATTATACTTTTACTTTTAAGTTTTGCTATTTAAGGTAGATTATAAATAATGTCATGTCATGTATAGAGTTTGATTAGAAAACAAAATACTAAGTACGATTATAAATAAAGTGTGATGAATAACACTATCCTTCATTTTTTTATCATATTTGGAGCGACTTCAATAATTTTTCATCTACTTCTTATTAGTAAAATTTGACATAACAAGCACAAAAAAATTCACTCCCAACACGTTGATGGCCAGTTTCTCTTGTGTTAGAAAATGAGTACCAATCAAGTTATTTTTCATTTTGTTTTACACTTCTATGTTGTATTTAGCATACTAATAACATGAGTGCACTTACATCCCAAAAAACAAAAACAAGTGTGTACAGAGTAAGTAACAAATAATATAAGACAGGAAATTTTCACTTACTTATATATAGTTCCCATAACATTTTAACTTAGCACATATAGTTTCCAAACATAGACATTCATTGCTTGCAAAACGGAAACGAAGGAGTATTGCTAATAGTACTGACACATAACACCATATGAAAAAAAACATAACGTTATAAACTAGTTAGAAGTGCAGGCGCCTGGCAGATTAGGCAGTGGTAGGTGGCGGCAGCAGTGGTGGCGGGGATGACGACCTACGGCGTTTCGGCACGAATTTGCGCATCCACACATGCTTCCCATTGATGGTGAACTTAACTTTTTCAACCCCATTGAGGATCAACTCAATGGAGCAAGGCAAATAGAACACAATTCGCGCAAAAAGAGACTGTTCACCGGGCTGCACTTCTTGCATATAGAGTGACTCAATGCAATCCCCGTAAATCCTAGTGAAGAACTCGCGGATCTCTCTCTCTGCCACTGGATAGCCCTTGGAGAATGTGACAAACATGGTCCTCTCATCTGGGTGCACCTCAAATGCTCTAGTCCCCGGTGGCTTGATCATCTCAACACCACCAAGCCTCAGGCGAACAAAGTCAGGTTGAACCAAGGATGGCACAAGCATTTTGGCAGCATTTCGCTCAATAGCTTGCTGCATCAGGTCAGTCAATGCCCTCGCACAAACATCACTTATCACCTTTGAAACACCCTGGATTGCAGTGACACGGTTTTCGTGGAAGTACTTGAGAGAGATCTCATTGTCCATTAGGTTTTGAGTTAGTGGGATGTGAATGGCTTCATAAAAGGACAGAAATGGATTGGCATTGAGGCAGTTGAGGCATGTTACTGCCTCGTCTGCTAGTTCATTTATCAGGAATTGGGTCAAGGACAAAATCTTACTGATGATGTTCTTGAAACTGGACCGCTCCAACCAGAGCCATAAGGCTATGATCCTCATGGATTCCAGAGGGTCGCGCCAGAGGTCTTTCGTGAGGATGGTGTACAGTCTTCTGTCCATTTCATGAAAAATCTTGAATTCCTCGGTGGAAATGACCATAGACAAGTCGTCCTCAAGGAGAAACATGGTTTGTGAATGGAGTGGTGCCCCGATGGAGAGAAATAGCCAGAAGGTTTCTGAAAAGCTGCTCACACAATGTAACATTCAAATAAAGAAAATAGATCAATTCTGCTATGAACATAGAAATTGGACACAGAAGATACATGAATGAACAAGATTTTACAGAATTTGTTAGTGATATCTACTTTTAAAAATCTTATCTGTCCATTTACATTTTGCGTCCGATTTTGTGACTGATTTCTGTGTTCGTAGACTTAATTCAAGAAAATAGTCAATAGTTCTCAAAATCAAAAGAACAAACAATGAAAAAGGGTGACTTCCGGCATGGCCAAATAGTATCACGTGAGTAATAAAATCCGTAAAAAATGAAAAAGAAGAAGAAGAAAAAGAGGGAAGGTAAAGAAAAAGAAAAAAATCCCATCAAAATTTAGTAACTGCATCTAGCAAGAGTTTTTTGAGTGCTAGGCATGAGTGCCTTGAAGGCTTCTATGTATCATATAGGCACAAAATCAGTGGGACAAAAACCCGACCTCAAAATTGTTGGGGGAAAGCAAATCTGGCTATGTGAGAGTAGCCATCTCACTCAACCCTCAAATCTGAAAGAGGGCTGCAAAAAAATTAGTCAAGAGCATCTATGGAGCCCCAAAAAATAACCAGAAGCCCCAAAAATTAACCAAAGCCTCATCATACTTCTAACTGATTTTTGCAGCCGTGTATTTGTACTCACAGATCACAGACAACCATAAAAATGAGAAGATAAAATTTCAATGACCCGAGCAAAGAAGAAGATACCTGAAGAGAACGCTTCCTGGGCAGAATCGATGGTTTTTCTTACGAACGCATTCTCTCTGAAAAAACTTGAAAACCCAAGTTCTAGATGCTCTTGCAGCCGCTCCAACTCAGCACCCCACTTCAATTTATAGCCAATTTAACACATATCTACAACAAACTAACCCGAGTTAATGTGATTAGCTTGTCCTCATCAAATTATCGAAGTCATTTCTATACAGTGAAGAGCTATAATTACATTGGAATCTTTTTAAGAAAGAAATCATCTTAGGGAAGGTGGTAATTAATGTTTTGAATGTGATTACAGCAATCACAAATTGGACCCATTCACAAATTTTCCGTTTCTGACAATTGAGTATCTGGCAAAAGGAAAATTTTACAGGTGTTGAACATGAAGGAAGGGTAAAGGAATCGAAATAACTCAAATGCTTATCTACAGACCAGCCTTTTTTTTATCTTTTTCCACTGCTTGGCTGATTATAACAAGTCAAGAGTTGTTGTAACGTAAAATCGTGGTTCAAAACTCTCTTTTCCCTCTAGTATGAAACTAAGCAGGACTAATTTGTTTCGGATTTAGAATACATGCCGTGAAAAATACATCCAAATTAAAAAGAAACATGTAATTACAGCTATCTAGTTTGTATCTTGTTTTCATTTGACATAAATTTCACATTTCTCTAATATTTGACTCATTTAAGTCAGTTTCTATTTCACAGCATTGATTGGAAAGTAACCCAAATTAATTATGCACTTTCTACTCATCAGTTTAGTTCATTTTCAGTCCACAGCCTCATTACAAGATTTCAAGATATAAAATTTTGCAAACTAACATAACTACACATATCCTATGCTTCGCATTGATATAACTAAAAATATTTCTACTTTGTACTAACAATCTCTGCCAACTGTTTGGGATTAGTCTACGTATTTGTCGGCATTCAATCTGATGAATCTATTTTTGTTATTGGTAATCTTACTGCCAAATATATGGAATCCTAGTAACGGAACTTAGTACTAGGATAACATTTTTGTCGGCATTCAATCTGATGAATCTATTTTTGTTATTGGTAATCTTACTGCCAAATATATGGAATCCTATTAACGGAACTTAGTACTAGGATATCGTTTTCGCACAGGTAAAATGTTCAAAAAGTCTGTTATTATAAAAGCAATAGCTGTTGTCAGCATTCCATTTTTGTCACTTACGATATAAACGACACTAAAAAGATGGTAGACGTGTGTTGTATACTTTTTCTTTGATTCTCGTGCATATTTTCCTACGCCATCATAGCAGAGATTGCCAATGTGGCGACTCAAATAACGGCTAGAAATTTGAATGTATAACACAAATTAAACAAGTATGATATCTGAATGGCATTTCAAATTGTCCACTAAGGGTATAGGAAAAATTGAAGAGGATAGAACATAAACCTGAGCAAGAAATTGCTTAATTCTACATCATTAGTTTGTTGGACAAATACTAGTTATCAAGTTGATAATAGTCTGCAATCTACAAGAAGTTTGCCTCATAAGCCAGGTATCATTTGATAACGTTTTCAATTTACAGGAAACAAATTTTATTTTTTTTCAAAATCAATTTCACTTCTTTAAAAGCAAAAACAATACACGAAACAAGTTTTCGCTTCCAATTTGGAATCCTCGTAACAGAACCTAGTACTAGGATAGCATTTCCAAAGTTTGTTATTATAAAAAGCGATAGTTGTTGAAGGCATTCAATTTTTGTCAATTAAGATATAAACAACACTGAAACGATGATAGACGTGTGTTGTGTACTTTTCCTGCTTCTCATGCATATTTTCCTACATCATCACAGCAGAGATTGCCAACGTGGTGACTCATAACGGCTAGAAATTTGAATGTACAACACAAATTAAACAAGTATAACATCTGAATGGTTGAATTTCAGGCATTTTAGGTTGCAATCAATGGTGTCTTGAAAACAAGTGAAAGACACCTCTTTTACCATTTTTGTTTCCAAAAATTTTGAAAATTTCGAAATCAATTCCACTTTTTTAAAAACAAAAACAATATACAGAACAAGTTCCCATTTCCAATTTCCAAATAAATAAATAAAATTTGAAAATGAAAATATTTAGAATCCTAGTAATTGAATCTAGTACTAGGATAATGTTCCGCAAGTTCATTACTATAAAAGGCAATAGCTGTTGTCGGCATTCAACTTTTGAAAATTATGATATAAACGACACAAACAATTGTTTTATGCTTTTTTTTGGGTTCTCCTGAATATTTTCCTAATTCATCTCAGCAGAGACTGCCAGTTTTATGCTTTTTTTGGGTTCTCCTGAATATTTTCCTAAGTCATCTCAGCAGAGATTGCCAACGTGGCAGCAACTCAAACAGCGGCTAAAAGTTTGAATGTACTAGACAAATTAAACAAGAATACTGGATGTGCATAGATGTCTCCAATAGCATTATGAATTGTTCAATTCAAGGCATCTTAGGTTGCAATCAATGGCACTTCAAAATGTTTGCTTACTGTATGACAGCATCAATTATCAAGGAGCATAGTCAAGAGGATAGATCATTAACCTGAGCAAGAAATTGCAATCTTCAACAAGATTTCCTCATAAGCCAGGTCCATTGCTTTGGACCACTTAAAACTTTGTCTCCCAAGTCACTGTCTCACAAAAGTGAGCATAGCTAGCTGCATAATAGCCCCGGAAGAGGAGTCTACTACCAAGTACAGGTAGACATGATTTCTATGAAACCGGACTAAACCAGACCCTGTTTCTGCAATCACTACTTCATGTTCAAGAATGATAAATGGCTGTGAAAAACTGAGTCCACCAGCATTACCAGACAACATGATTGACATGGAACTTGCCTACCAGGTAATCATCTGTTCTGAGCAACCATAAACAACCCTGGAAAATAAGTTTCAGTATTACCAGTCTGCCAAACAGGATTTGTATTGGCTAGTTGTCTCAGGATGGATTCTGTCTGACAGGCAGAAATAGGGGGCCACTGGAGCTATCTATGTCATGTGTGTCAATTGAAAGGGGAAAGAAAACTCAAATGCCAGCCCAGAAATTGAAAGAGTTGTGCCATGTAAAGCAGTTAAAAGACCAGAGAGCCTATCACACATGTTGTAGTGTTGTGAGACGCTCACTTGACTAGTTTTGTCTAACTGGGTATGAGCCCGGCTTGTGACCCTGAAGCAATTATCCATTTTTCATAGGGCTTTCATGATAGTCTCCGAGCCTGGTAGAATCTTTGACCCACTAAGAATCTTTTAAATCAAGCTTCGCTACCACAAAGAAAGAAAGAAACAAAGACTGTCTTCCTTCGAGGATTGTTGCTCATAAAGGGGTAGCCCAAATAGGCGATTTCGACTTATAAACTTTGGACAGTAACGTAACCACTTGACATCACTACAGTCAGGCTATCAACACGGAGTCAGAAATGAATTACAAGTCAAACCAGCATAACCACACTTGAAATTACTACACGGAATCAGAAATGAATTACAATTCAAACCAATCTGCAAATCGAGCAAAGTACTCCCTATACACACTAGTCACCATGCCAAAACCATCAAATCGATGTCTCATGTGAGAAACAGATTCGAGGGCATAACCAGCATTGAGTACATTGTTTTGCCCCATGAGAGATCTACAGAGCAGTTCCAGAAAATGGGCAATCCACTGTTACATACATTCTAAAACCATTAAAATTACATAATCTGACAAGAAGCATGGGCAAGAACAATGCTGAAGATGACGGGATGAAATGGAAGAATGCATCAATGCTCATCATCCATGATAACCAAAAAAGCAATCCATCCATTATAAAGCTAAAGAAAAGAAGGGGTTATAACTATATTGCTGCCATTATATTCTGAAAATATCGCGGCATCGTATGCTTAAACAACTAGTACAATGGGCAAAACAACAAAGATCAAACCAGGAGAGAATGCATTCAAAGCACCCCAACACCATGAACATCTTCCAAACTTCATATTCACAGTTCTCCAAAGTAACTCAAGTTAGATTTCACTGCAGTTTGTCCTTATCTCCATTGCTAATTACTAAGCCAGTGATACTGGGAGTAGCAGCGGCAGCACACTGCAGATCAGACAGAGAGAAAGATCGCCATGGAGAGAAAGTCCGTTCAGGGGGTGACAAGGATGATTCGTTGTTGGGTGATTTTCTACCATGTGGATGGAGAGGAGGACGACACGGAGTGGTTGACGATGAGTTCGAGTTGGAGCTTTCACTGTTGTTATTGCTCTCGTTGCCGTTCATAGTCATCGCCAGAGCCGAAGTACTTCTATTGGAGTTGGCAGGTCTCTTTGATATGCCACCACTGTTACCTCTCAGTGGAGAATTGCGATTCTTGTCAAAGAGAGTACTGTAAGCAAGCAAATTCTTGCGTTTCCTGGTGTAAGCATTTTCAGGCTTCACAATTTCTTTAAGGGAGGAACAAGAGACAGCATCCGCCAGACTAGTAAAAGACTTTGATTTGCCACAGTAGAATTTCGATATACCTCTCCTGAAAAGTTCCAACCATATCGTGAGAAACATTGGAAAAAATCAAAAAAAAAAAAAGCGACACAGAAGATAAATAATACACTTGTCATCTAAAACATGCTTAAATAGACATAGTACTACACTAGAAGATAACTAATTCAGCATTTTCAATACTTAATTTTTAGTAAACTTTATCTAAGCATAGATTTCAAACATTATATCTGAACGGTTGAAAGTTGATAATCAGACAACAAAAACTAAAAGCACCCCTCTACCCGTTTTCAGATAATTAGCCTTTCTAAAACTTATTTAAGCTAAGCTACACCGAACACTCTGGCATTCAAAAGAAAGAAGTCATATGCAATTCCAATAAATTGCACCAAAATAAACCAAATATGCAAATCACTAGGCAAAACCATCAAACAAGAATACTCTTTCAAATCTTAACCCAAGTGTAAAGGGAAAGTCAAATGGCTGCATGAGCAAAAGTCTCCTCACACTTTTCATCCTTTCTTGAAGCCACAAAGACAAAAGTTTGACAGCTGAGCAATTGTGTGGTTTTAGCTTTAGGATAAATCACATATTTTATATTAATAAATAAAATAAATATATATAAAATAAAAACCACTCAGATCAAGAATTGAAGTAGTTTCCTTTTCATAATCTTTCTCAGTAACCAATCAGTGATTAATTATACCTAAAATGTGATTTATTCGATGTGGGACTTAATTACTATGTATAACAAACTTTTATTTATCAAAAAACAAAAAAAAAATGTGATTTATTCAGCATTCCAAGTCTTTCCCCTAAAATTTACCTTCAAAAACCAGACAATAATCATATGATAAACATCTTCACTAGTTCATTAATTAATTACAAATGTTAATCATTTTCTACACAGCCAAACAAATCATCCCAATACAGATCCAAAGCACCAAAATTTACAAAAACAAATGACAAAAATTGTAAGCCAATTGCAAAATTGATCAAAGAACCAAACAAACCCTACTAAAAAAAAAAAGAAAAAAAACCGCGAAAATGATACATACTTCATAGGCAAAACTTCCTCCAAAGCATCCAAACTATCCAAAGGTCCTTTAAACGAGCTCTGAACCTCACCATCGCCGGAATCAGCATCGCCGTCCAATTCACCTCCCGACGAGTCACTATCCCTTCCGATCGACGACGAGCTACTCGAATCCCCAAAGAGCCCTGTGCTTCTTTTTCTTTTATTACCGGCGAAGTTTCCGGCGACCGGTCTTCCGGACTCCGGCGACTCGTATACCGATCCACACGACATCATTCCATGGCGCAATCCTGACCGTTCGATCCGACTACTGCTTTCCAAGGCGATCGTCATCGGCTCAGTAAATCGTCAACTCAAAAAACGCACATAAAAACAAAAACAATACAAGCATCAAGCTTTGTATATACAGAAGAGATATATAGATATAGATATAGATATAGAGAGAGAGAGAGAGACTTATCTCGCAAAGATAAAAAGAGAATAAACTGAGGAAGACGAAGGTCTTATCCTCATCCATTAAAGCTTAAAATATTGCAAATTGGATAAATAAACAAGATTATCTTCATCTGCCTTTTTTTTAAAAATTTAATATTTAGGAAGTTATTACCTGTATCGGGGTTCCACGGCTGTTAGGCCTCGTTTGGACAGGTTTGGTAAGGATTTGGATCGTATGTCCTTTTTTTTTTTTTTTTTTTTTCTATTTAGTAATAATTTTTTTTTATGATTTTTATTATAACAAAACACCTTAAAAATATAGAGATATATATATTGGCATTCTAATTTAAAAATTAATGCAAATATTTCAAAATCTTTTTTTAAAAAACTTTAATTTAAACTTAAGATTGGTTTGACAAATATATTTTTAATAAAAAAAAAGTAATTGTTACAAAACTGACGTAATTACTAAATGTAATTAAAAAGTACATCTTCAGTAAGAAAGTTGAACGAGAAAGTTTTTTTTTTTTTTAATTAAAGTAATCAAAATGTAACTATTTAAGGCCTTATGGAGTATTAAATTATCACAACGACACATTACAGTGAAAAAAAAAATGACAAAAACATCATTAATTCGCGTTACATTTTAGGATAAACTATAAATATGCCTCTTAAAATTTATTTAGAATACATGTCTACATTCTTCGTTCTCTTCAATTTTTTAATCACATAAGAAATAACTATTTTTATTAATCAATCATAAAGTTAATTTATAATTTTTTATGATATTAGAGATACATTTTGTTAAATAATTTTGATAATTTTATTATTGTAGAGGAGAGTAGATAGAAATTTTATTTTATTCGATAATTTTGATAAATAAAAATTTTTGACAATGGAATGTTTATAATTTTCAAAACTACATGAAGTAATATGTATTTTAAACAAATTTTGGGGTGTATTTATAATTTACTCTTTATTTTTTTATTGTTTAATTTTCAGTAAATTTTTTAAACTTTTTTTAAATTATTTTACTTTTTAAAGTGCATCTAATTTTATTTATTTATTTATTTTTGAAAATTCACTAAAATTAAAACAGTTTAAAAAATAAATAATAATAAAACTAGCTTGAAGCAGTTGCTAAACAAGTAATAGGTCGTATTTGGTGAACATTAACCAAGTCTGGAAGTTACAACTTAACTGGTCTTTTTGTGTTTGGATTTTGTTAAGTGTCCTAAATACCTTACCTAATAAATTAAAAAATAATTATACATTTTATATAGTACAAATGCTCTAGCTTTGAAATCTTCAAATGTTTAACCAATGTATTTCATAAGTACTTGAACTCATAATGTTCATTATGAATCATATTTTGATAATGATTTGAACTATTCATTTTATAAAATATTTTGTGTATATTACTCATAAAAAATATTAAATTGATCCGATAATCATAACACATTTAATTTGTCACATTTGTTATTTTAAAAAAGGATAGTCTATTTTAAAACTTACACATGTCGTCTAATTTATTTATTTATTTGACAAACACAATAAATTAAAGAATGATCAATTTATTTTTATTTTTTTAATTTTATGAATGATATATATACTATGGGTGTTCGCAGTTCGGATTTAGACGGTTTTCGGATCGGTTTGGACCCGCCTGCATCTATGAGGTTTGGGGAAAAGACAACCCGCAACCCGCAAACATGTCATATTTCAAACCGCATCCGCCCGCATTGTATTTGCCAAACCGTCCATTTGTATGCGAGGTGGGCAGTTTTTACGGATCGGATGAACCGTTGCTCACCTCTAATATATACAAAAGGTTTTACAGCATAAACAATAAGGCATTCAATCCATAAATTTAATTTTTGACTTTATTTGCCCATAGATCCACACTTTAAAATATTTTATCTATAAGGACAAGTTCTAATAAAATAACCAAAGTATCTAGGAATATATATATATATTGTTCACCAACCAAATCCTAATCAAATGCCTCTCTCTCTCTCTTTCTCTTCCCGCAGTTCCTCTCTCCTTTCTCTCTCACGGACGTGTTTCAATCTCGACATCTTCGTTCCTAAGTTGACTAACGTGAGACAACCATTCTCTCTCCTCATCGTTATAAATTGCAATGAGATTTCTAACTTCGAAGCTCAACCTGAGTGAAGTAGTTTTGGAGCCATTGATTTGGATCAACAAGGCTACCAACGTAGCCCTACGAATTCGCCACTTCACGCCGATACAATCTGGCACTTCTCGTTCCGGACAACAACGTCAATCTGATCTGATCTCTTTGACCGCTGATCGACGGAGAGAAACTCGTGGAAGTTGCTGGAGTCTCGGTCGCCGTATCTGGAATTGTCGCATATTCGGATTGTCAATGCTTCCTTCAACAACATGTATACATACATATATAAATCGTTATACAGACACGCATACAAAATCGAATTGATGAGTAATAGATCAGCGATATATTTTTTTTTTTGCTGTTGATTGTTGTGTGTGTATTAGTGGTGTTTTTTTCGTCGTTGATTGTTGATAATTCTGTCTTAGTTAAATAGGCATTGTTTTGTTCTAGATCTAGGATTTGCATCCAGTAGATAGGTTTGAGAAGACTATTCTAATTGTAGAGAAGGTGTTCGATGAAATATGTGACAGAGGGATAGTATCATAACCCAAACCCGCCCCTATAGGTTTAGCATCATAACCGGCCAATAATTCTTAAATTATCAAAGGCCTCTGAACAGAATAACTTATAATTAGGGGCAACGGAAGCAAATAAAGAAACATACATAGTCCATTGAGCTGTGTAGAGATACATGAGACATAAAACTTCAAAACAAACTTATATATATGTGTGTGTGTGTGTGTGTGTGTGTGTGTGTTTGTGTGCATGTGACGTCATAAATACATTAGTCATATGTCACCCATTTTCATAGATAAAGCCAAAAGAGGACTTAGCCTAATGTGTAGATAAACAAAACAAAACAAAACAAAAACATCTGCAGCAAAGTTACAAAACTTGACATCTCAAAAGGGAACCTCCCCGGGAAGCACGATAGCTAGCTAACTCTAACCTCTCTTGGCAACAACTTAGGCTTGGTCACGCACTTGCTCACCTACATACATAATATAAATAGTGAACGAAAGTCTAGTGAATAATAACAGAGTAAAGGGTTTTGATGAATGATGATGTCTATAACATAATTAGAAAATCAGAGTTCATATCAGAAACAGGTTTATATTCATATTTTTGTTCAAGTCAATAACAGAAATCAAAATTCATACTTAATCTTACATCCGTTAGCGCTAATAGATCACATACGGGACATCGAAGATCATACTTTTCAGTTCCATAAAGGAACCTCCGGCCGAGTATGAATAATTTGTCAGTTCCATAAAGGAACCTCCAGACCAGGTGTGGATAGCTTGTCAGTTCCTTAAAGGAACCTTCGGCTGGGTACAGATAACTTGTTAGTTCCATAAAGGAACCTCCAGACCGGGTGTGGATAGCTTGTCAGTTCCTTAAAGGAACCTCCGGCTGGGTACAGATAACTTGTTAGTTCCATAAAGGAACCTCCAGACCGGGAACAGATAACTTACTTGAGCCTTGAATACTTATTAGAATTTGGACAATCATTCATTGTACATAACATAACATTTCATAAATAGATCTTATTTCATCATACAGAAAATAATTAAAGTTGAACATATATTTTCTAAGTTATTACTCACAGTTGGGTCCAAAGAAAACAGACAGAGTAGGCAAATCAGATGTCTTATGGTGCATAACCTACACAGTTACAGAACGAACACATACTAAATTACACATTCGGAATCATTAATTTTATTCTTTTTTTATCTTGGTGTGTTTCTACTTCTTATCCTCATTATTATGTCTTAACCTTGGCCTAGGAATGCCTAGGATGCAATGAGGATGCTAAAATGTACTTGGAAACACTTAACAAAATTTGCTGAAAATAGGGGTCCCGCTCGAGCGCAACTTCCTTCGCTTGCGCAGACATGCAAAATATAAGTGGTCGCTCGAGCGGTTTATAAACTTCTGCAAAAGTACTGGTTATGTGATTTTCACGCTCGACGGTCGCTCGAGCGTGAGACTCAGGTCCTCGCTCAAGCGCACCTCTCGTTTTTTTTTATGATTTTTATTATAACAAAACACCTTAAAAATATAGAGATATATATATTGGCATTCTAATTTAAAAATTAATGCAAATATTTCAAAATCTTTTTTTAAAAAACTTTAATTTAAACTTAAGATTGGTTTGACAAATATATTTTTAATAAAAAAAAAGTAATTGTTACAAAACTGACGTAATTACTAAATGTAATTAAAAAGTACATCTTCAGTAAGAAAGTTGAACGAGAAAGTTTTTTTTTTTTTTTAATTAAAGTAATCAAAATGTAACTATTTAAGGCCTTATGGAGTATTAAATTATCACAACGACACATTACAGTGAAAAAAAAAATGACAAAAACATCATTAATTCGCGTTACATTTTAGGATAAACTATAAATATGCCTCTTAAAATTTATTTAGAATACATGTCTACATTCTTCGTTCTCTTCAATTTTTTAATCACATAAGAAATAACTATTTTTATTAATCAATCATAAAGTTAATTTATAATTTTTTATGATATTAGAGATACATTTTGTTAAATAATTTTGATAATTTTATTATTGTAGAGGAGAGTAGATAGAAATTTTATTTTATTCGATAATTTTGATAAATAAAAATTTTTGACAATGGAATGTTTATAATTTTCAAAACTACATGAAGTAATATGTATTTTAAACAAATTTTGGGGTGTATTTATAATTTACTCTTTATTTTTTTATTGTTTAATTTTCAGTAAATTTTTTAAACTTTTTTTAAATTATGTTACTTTTTAAAGTGCATCTAATTTTATTTATTTATTTATTTTTGAAAATTCACTAAAATTAAAACAGTTTAAAAAATAAATAATAATAAAACTAGCTTGAAGCAGTTGCTAAACAAGTAATAGGTCGTATTTGGTGAACATTAACCAAGTCTGGAAGTTACAACTTAACTGGTCTTTTTGTGTTTGGATTTTGTTAAGTGTCCTAAATACCTTACCTAATAAATTAAAAAATAATTATACATTTTATATAGTACAAATGCTCTAGCTTTGAAATCTTCAAATGTTTAACCAATGTATTTCATAAGTACTTGAACTCATAATGTTCATTATGAATCATATTTTGATAATGATTTGAACTATTCATTTTATAAAATATTTTGTGTATATTACTCATAAAAAATATTAAATTGATCCGATAATCATAACACATTTAATTTGTCACATTTGTTATTTTAAAAAAGGATAGTCTATTTTAAAACTTACACATGTCGTCTAATTTATTTATTTATTTGACAAACACAATAAATTAAAGAATGATCAATTTATTTTTATTTTTTTAATTTTATGAATGATATATATACTATGGGTGTTCGCAGTTCGGATTTAGACGGTTTTCGGATCGGTTTGGACCCGCCTGCATCTATGAGGTTTGGGGAAAAGACAACCCGCAACCCGCAAACATGTCATATTTCAAACCGCATCCGCCCGCATTGTATTTGCCAAACCGTCCATTTGTATGCGAGGTGGGCAGTTTTTACGGATCGGATGAACCGTTGCTCACCTCTAATATATACAAAAGGTTTTACAGCATAAACAATAAGGCATTCAATCCATAAATTTAATTTTTGACTTTATTTGCCCATAGATCCACACTTTAAAATATTTTATCTATAAGGACAAGTTCTAATAAAATAACCAAAGTATCTAGGAATATATATATATATTGTTCACCAACCAAATCCTAATCAAATGCCTCTCTCTCTCTCTTTCTCTTCCCGCAGTTCCTCTCTCCTTTCTCTCTCACGGACGTGTTTCAATCTCGACATCTTCGTTCCTAAGTCGACGAACGTGAGACAACCATTCTCTCTCCTCATCGTTATAAATTGCAATGAGATTTCTAACTTCGAAGCACAACCTAAGTGAAGTAGTTTTGGAGCCATTGATTTGGATCAACAAGGCTACCAACGTAGCCCTACGAATTCGCCACTTCACGCCGATACAATCTGGCACTTCTCGTTCCGGACAACAACGTCAATCTGATCTGATCTCTTTGACCGCTAATCGACGGAGAGAAACTCGTGGAAGTTGCCGGAGTCTCGGTCGCCGTATCTGGAATTGTCGCATATTCGGATTGTCAATGCTTCCTTCAACAACATGTATACATACATATATAAATCGTTATACAGACACGCATACAAAATCGAATTGATGAGTAATAGATCAGCGATATATTTTTTTTTTTGCTGTTGATTGTTGTGTGTGTATTAGTGGTGTTTTTTTCGTTGTTGATTATTGATAATTCTGTCTTAGTTAAATAGGCATTGTTTTGTTCTAGATCTAGGATTTGCATCCAGTAGATAGGTTTGAGAAGACTATTCTAATTGTAGAGAAGGTGTTCGATGAAATACGTGACAGAGGGATAGTATCATAACCCAAACTTGCCCCTATAGGTTTAGCATCATAACCGGCCAATAATCCTTAAATTATCAAAGGCCTCTGAACATAATAACTTATAATTAGGAGCAACGGAAGCAAATAAAGAAACATACATAGTCCATTGAGCTGTGTAGAGATACATGAGACATAAAACTTCAAAACAAACTTATATATATATATATGTGTGTGTGTGTGTGTGTGTGTATGTGTGTGTGTGTGTGCACGTGACGTCATAAATACATTAGTCATACGTCACCCATTTTCACAGATAAAGCCAAAAGAGGACTTAGCCTAATGTGTAGATAAGCAAAACAAAATAAAAACATCTGCAGCAAAGTTACAAAACTTGACATCTCAAAAGGGAACCTCCCCGGGAAGCACGGTGGCTAGCTGACTCTAACCTCTCTTGGGAACAACTTAGGCCTGGTCACGCACTTGCTTACCTACATACATAATATAAATAGTGAACGAAAGTCCAGTGAATAATAACAGAGTAAAGGGTTTTGATGAATGATGATGTCCATAACATAATTAGAAAATTAGAGTTCATATCAGAAACAGGTTTATATTCATATTCTTGTTCAAGTCAATAACAGAAATCAAAATACATACTTAATCTTACATCCGTTAGCGCTAATAGATCACATACGGGACATCGAAGATCATACTTGTCAGTTCCATAAAGGAACCTCCGGCCGGGTACAAATAACTTGTCAGTTCCATAAAGGAACCTCCAGACTGGGTGTGGATTGCTTGTCAGTTCCTTAAAGGAACCTCCGGCTGGGTACAGATAACTTGTTAGTTCCATAAAGGAACCTCCAGACCGGGAACAGATAACTTACTTGAGCCTTGAATACTTATTAGAATTTGGACAATCATTCATTGTACATAACATAACATTTCATAAATAGATCTTATTTCATCATACAGAAAATAATTAAAGTTGAACATATATTTTCTAAGTTATTACTCACAGTTGGGTCCAAAGAAAACAGACAGAGTAGGCAAATCAGATGTCTTATGGTGCATAACCTACACAGTTACAGAACGAACACATACTAAATTACACATTCGGAATCATTAATTTTATTCTTTTTTTATCTTGGTGTGTTTCTACTTCTTATCCTCATTATTATGTCTTAACCTTGGCCTAGGAATGCCTAGGATGCAATGAGGATGCTAAAATGTACTTGGAAACACTTAACAAAATTTGCTGAAAATAGGGGTCCCGCTCGAGCGCAACTTCCTTCGCTTGCGCAGACATGCAAAATATAAGTGGTCGCTCGAGCGGTTTATAAACTTCTGCAAAAGTACTGGTTATGTGATTTTCACGCTCGACGGTCGCTCGAGCGTGAGACTCAGGTCCTCGCTCAAGCGCACCTCTCGATGCTCAAGCGGTCTGCAAAAACATGAAACTTCTGGGAGCTTGCATTTCACGCTCGAGCGGACTTTTGGTCGCTTGAGCGAAGATGCAAAAATAAAGGTGGTCGCTCGAGCGCAGGATTTGTCACTCGAACGAATATATTGAATTCTAGGATTTCCAGATTCACCTCCAAGCTTCCAAACTCAAATCAAATACTCCAAAACTCATTCTTTTGGGCCAAACACTCGAGGAATCATATGTGAACTAGGAAAACATTGGGAATTCCAAATCATTTCGCAAAATCAAAACCCAAAGACTTGCCAATTGTGTAAAACAAGACCCAATTCTTAGGAAACATAACATGCATGTATTGTCTTGACTTCAAAACTTCCAAAACATTATCTAATGACACAAAATGACATGAAACTTGATGAATTCCCAAAACTAAGGTGAATAAGTAACATGCGTAAGGAAATTCTTGAGAAAATAACTTCAAAATGCTATGAAATATGCATGCTTGCATGGTTTGAGTTAATTTCTCCAATTCTAGCTTAATTTTTGTGTAATCCTCTCAATTCTCTTGAATTCATGGTTTAAGCATCCATAATATACAATCTAAGGGTTGAATTTTTACCTAGAGTCTTAATTGCACAAGTGAAGAAGCTTCAACTCCCAAATTCTTTGCAAGTTTCCAACAATTCCTAGCAATTCCCCATTTTCTTAGCTTTTGATCTCAACTTTCTTTTATCTTTCTCTCTCCCATGTTTTCTCTTCAAGGTAGGGTAATAGAAGAGTGTAAAGTGAGCTAATGAGTTCATGTGGGCCTTATATAGGCTTAGTTAGTGGCTTAATTAAATTTTGATTAAGTTACTCAATTGGACATTAATTAATCTAATTTAATCGCTCTGAATCAAATTTTAATTAAACTTACCAAAAAATTCTAAAATTCCCAAATAACAGATATATCAAGTCAATTTTGTGATTAGATGCCGATAAGGCCTTCAATTCACAAAACGAAACAGAAATGCAAACAGATATTCTTACGAGGGACAAATAGAAACTCAAATAATGCAATGCACATGTAGTTAACTCAGGATTTCATCCTGATTACTTACTACACATGCTTAATCATGGATTATATGTTAATCATGTGTCAGAGTTGTTACAGATAGAGCCTAACGTCACGTCACGAGTTACTCAATTTTGTTTTTAGTTGTTATTATTGATTATTATTGTTGTTGTTGTTATTGTTGTGGTTGTTATTGTCGTTGTTGTGATAGATTTGGATCTATGGAAAAGGCCACCGATTTTCAGATATATATATTTTTTTTAGTTATTTATTTTGGTTTTTGTTTTTGTTGTTGAAACAAATTGCAACAGATAGGGGAAGAGAGAGAACATATAGGATTTTTTTTTTTTTTTTGGAACAAATAGGGTTTACAAATAAGAGTTGGTTCAGCTATATATTTCAACAGATAGGATTTAGTTTGGCTTGATATTTCAACAGATAGAAAAAAAATAAATGTACAGATAGAATTAATTCAGGAAAAAATTAAACATATAATAAAATTTAGACACATATTTGAACAAATTCTAGGAAAAAATTGAATAAATAGTAACAAAATTAAACAAATAAAAAATATTTAAATAGATAGTCAAAAAATTCAACAAATAGTCAAAAAATAAAAATAAAATTGAACAGATAGAATTTTAACAAATAAAATTTAGGGAAAAAAATCAGCGGATAATAAAATTCGGATCGATATTTGAACAGATAAGGAAAAAAAATTAAACAGATAGCTAAAAAAATTAAACAGATAAAAAATATTGAACAGATGGTCAAAAAAATTTGAACAAATAAGAAATAATTTGAATAGATATATATAAATTTGAATAGTAAAAAAAGTCAACAGATAAATTAAGGAATAGAAATAGAAATAAAATTTTCTCCAAAATAATAAAAATGTGAACCTCTCACTAATAAAAAATATCCACTGAATCTAATGTCTTATATCCTCCTTAGATTAGACTTTTTAGCAATTATCTCTAAAGAATTCGAATCATTAAAAAAGAATCGGTGATAAATCGTAAAGGACTAAATAACACCCTCAAGTCTAGATTTTAAATTGGAGAAAAATTGTTTGCTAAGGAGCATTTACCAATTAGTAGTATTAAGTAGACTTATTTACCTACAAGTCCTAACTGATAAACTTATCACTACAAAAATAAGAGACTGATAAATTTATCACTATAAATTTATTCATAAAAATAAGAGATTAATAAATTTATCAAGAAAACTTAATAGGTAATAAGTCTCAAAAGTTGGACCTATTAATAATTTTTTCATTAAAATATACCTCACACATTTTATTTTCATATATATTTTTTTTCCAACAATTAAAATCTACAATTTATAAATAGTCACATTCTTGAGTCTTCCGTTGATTTTTCTCACCTCCGTTGATGGTGGAGGTCTCCATTTTTCGAATGTAGGATCAACTTTTTGACTATCCAAACAACCCCTTAGAGTGATAAGTTGTCACTCTCAATTGCTAGTGATAATAATGTGATGGCGAGGGGCATTTGCAACGTGTTTTAGATCTGGTCAGGTGGTCATCTCAGAAACTGACACGTACGCAGATTTTATTTTTTTAAAACAGAAATGATTTACACCTCTAAAATTAAAACTCTAAAAGAGTATTAATTTGTCAATTTTTTCCTTCTTATTTTGTCTTTTACCTCCCTCTATTTTTTTAATTTTTTTTAAGGGTGACCGCTCAAAAGCAGCTCTAAATAGAGATGTTAGAGCCCTTTTTTAAAAATATTTAATGGCTGTGATAATAAGAGGAAAAATTATTTGGTCAATTCTTTAAATTTGACACTAATCCTATTGTCTTTTTAAAATATTGATATAAAAACAATATTTTTTTATTATATAAATTAATATTAGTAATCTGAAACTACACATACTTCTAAATTTATGAAATAACTTCTTAATAATAAAAGTGAAGTATTAAATGAATTTAAAGTTTTAAAATGTTTATTGTAATTCAAATCTCAAGAAAATTAATATGATTTTTCATTATTATTATTATTGTTATTAGATTAAATTACCCTAGCCTCCTTGAAAGTTTAAAAAAATACAATCAGTGTCACAGTTTTAATAAAATTAACTAGTTGGTGTAACTTAGAATCGAGAGATGCGCGTCCTGTAAGTCTCAGGTTCAACTTTCGTTATGAGTAATTCGCTCATTGGAGTCACGCCAGTAGACTCTGCTTGAGATTTGTCCGATCTACGTAGAAGGGGTACTTTGCATGGATTCCAGAATTAGTCAAAATGCTCGTAAACTAGACTAGACATCTGGTCATCAAATATCTATACTATATATTAAGCAAAAGAAGGTTTTTAACCCCAAGGCCTGTGGGAGCTCCAATTTTCTAATCCTAATTTTCTAATTTTTTGATTTAAAAAAAAAAAACTCAGCATTTATTAACTTTTCCCAACCCCAAAATCTTACCCTCATAATAATACTTTAATGCATTAAGAACAAGCATAAAAAAAATTCTTTGAAATCCAACACATGAATTCCTTGAAAAGTCTCAACACATATGATTATTATCCCTCATAATAACACTTTAATGTATTAAGACAAGCATAAAAAAAGTTCTTGAAAAGTCCAACACATATGATTATTATCAAAATATTAAACTTTAATATAATATAATAAAAAAAAGAAGACATTTAATTCCTTGGAAAGTCCAACACATATGATTATTATCAAACTATTAAACTTTAATATAATATAAAAAGGAAAAAAAGAAGACATTTAAAAAAAAAAAAAGACATTTAAAAATCGCAATTCACATATATAGATAATTGTAAATATATTAAGAAAAATGAGGTTTCTAAACCCCAAGCCTTGTGGGAGCTCCAATCTCTCAATCTTAATTTTCTAAATTTTGGATTTAAAAAAAAAAAAATCTCAGCATTTATTGATTTGGTCAAAATTCCTGATTAGCATTTAAAATCCCCTCATACAAATAATTATAGATACAGCCCGTGTATAATTACTGCAGTAGCCTTTTTAATTTTTCCTGTATACTATGGTTAGTGATAAGATTGTTAAATTATTTTTATAAAAAATCTTGAAAAACATAATTTATATATTAAAAAAAATTAAAACAAATATAAATATCTATCATTATCCCGTGCATAGCACGAGTGATAGACTAATATCTATATATATATATATATAACACTTAACATCTTTTTTGTCAATAATTTGTTAGCTATATGAAAAAAAAAAGATGCTATCATTTTTTTACACAAATTATATATTTTACTTGTTTATTTTAATATTTTTATACCATCTAGATTAGTTTCGATATATTTAATCTTATTAAATGGTAGGTTAGTATAATTATGTCTAAATTATAAAGCTCGCTATATTTTTTTTTCCAACTTTAAGGGATGCCAGTATAATTTAGGAAAATTTACCCATAAGTCCTAGTTTCTGAAAGTTGAACAATTTAGTCCTAAAAGTTTTCTTATGCTCCATTTAGTCCCATTTGCACATCAATCTAATGTTCGAAACATTAATCTGATGTTCGAAATTTAATATTCGAAACATTAATCTGATGTCTGAAATCTAATGTTCGAAACATTAATCTGATGTTTGAAACATTGTAATGGGACCTTTCAGTCTATAAGAAAACTTTTAGGACTAAACAGTGTATAAGTTATTAATTTGGAATTTATTGGTCCATCTCCCTTTAATTTATCCATATGATTATTAATTAAGGTAAATTATAAATACATATATTGAGATTTATTTAAAATATGAATTGCCTCTATAGTTATGAAAATTGCATCTCGTCTCTTAAAATTTATAATTTCATAACAAATACTCTCTTTTATTAATAAATTATCAACTCAATTAATAGTTTTTAATTATGTCAATAATATATTTTGATTAATAATTCAAATAGTTTTATTATTGTATAAAAAAATAGTTAAGAATTTCATTTTTCAATTAATTTAGTTAAATAAAAACTTATAGAAATTGAATATTTATAATTTTTTAAACTATAAAAAAATAATTCATATTTTAAATAAATTTAAAAAAATATATTTATAATTTATCCTATTAATTAAGGAGGCACAAAGTTAGGCCTAGTTTGGGAAGATTGAAAAAAGATAAAAAGTCAAAAAGTCACTATTTTATTTAAGTCACATCATCTCATTTAAGTCACATCACCTCTCTAACACATTACTTCAAACCCAACCCATATTTCATAAAAAATTAAAAAGTACATTTATTTAGTCTTTCCAAACTAAACCTTAATTTATGATACTTAAAAATAATAATAATTAGTGAGAGAGGCAGAAATTATGAGAATTATAGACAAGGAGAAGAAGAGTTGTCAGTCAAAGGATAGGCCGTAGAGTAGGGCCCACCTCGTGGTTCTCCGCCTCATTGTAGATATGGTTTGGTCGGGTCATAGATTTTCGTGTCCGTTTCGCGCGGTTTAAGCTGACTCCCTGCAAGCAAGTAATTACCTTCGCGAATAATACTAGAAACCAACGGTCTGCTGGTTCTGTGTTTTGAAATATATTTTTAGAAGAAAATTTTTAAAAATATGTTTGGTTATAATTTTTTTAAAAAAAATTTAAAATTATTTCTCTTTTTATTATACATTAATTAGTCACTTTTTTTCTCTCTTTTCTTTTTTTTCTTAATTAGTTTTTCTCTCACATATATTTATTCAATTATAACAAAATATCAAATCATTTTAAATTCTAAAACTATTTTCAAAATGTACAACTAAACAAATAAAAAAAAATTCTAAACTCTCTTCCTAAATTTTTTTTTAATTTATCTCAAAATACAAACTAAATACACCCAATATTTCTCTAAATATTTGATCAAATATTTCACTTGAATGTAAGCTAAGGGTATTGATGTATGATTGGATTTGGTATAAAATTTAGAACTAATTCAATTATCATCACTTTTAAATTTTTAGATATAAAATCAAATTATTTATGCATTAAAATTAACTCAACCTAGTATAGCCTGTGTTTGGCAAGTGGGTTTGCTGGCTTTTTTGGCTATTTTAGCCACAAAAAATAAAATAGACTATTTTAGCTATAACAAACAAAATATTACATCCAACCCATAATCATTACATTCTTCTCTCACAAAAAAACTCAAAAAAGCCAAAAAGTCCTTCCCAAACCAAGCTTTTAAACCCAGGCTAAAATAGTCAAAAAAGTCAAAAAGCCAAAAAGCCAACCCACTTCCCAAACGGAGGCATAGTTTGGTTGGTTCGAATTAGAATCATAGTTTCATTATATTAAAAATAAGTAAATTAATTAATAATAAATAATTAAAATAAGGCGCATTTATTCATAAATCTCTCTTGTACTTATATTTTAGTTAGTTTAAATTATTTTTTTATATTTCAATAAATCTTATGAGTGATATGATTATCAAAACACCCTTAATAATAATAGAGTGAAATGCGTATTGATGTTCACATTGACAATGTAGATGTTCCATGATATGAACATTTACACTGTCAAATTTATTTAATGTGAATGTTTACTTCACTAAGTTGTTAAGGGTTCAAAAAATATATAAAGGTAAAATTGTTCATAAAATATCTTAAATACTACGATAATTTAGATTTGGTTGATCAAATGTCCAAAATATTAGGACTTATTGAAATATAAGAATATCTTATGAACTAATTGAGATACAAACATTTGAAAAATGATTTTTTAATGAATTTTGTATAAAATAAATAAATTTTTAACATTTAAACATAACACAAACAAAGAGCAAAATATTATCTAATGTAAGTCAATATAAATTAAATATAATTCAAGTTTAAATATTACCAATACAAATTAAATCTATTAATACGACCAATACAAATTAAAACAATTGTGAAATGTGACTCAAACTTCTACTACTTTATTTGCTTACTTAATAATTTTTAGGAAAATGACTCAGAGCTCGAAACTAAGAGGCTCGAAACGGCTCGAATTTTTTTTTCCTTTTCATGCAAAGGAGCTCTGCACAAACAGAGGGAAGAGGAGAGGAGAAAGAGGGAGAGAAGAGAGGAAGAAGAGAGAAGAAGAGAAAGAGGAGGAGGCAGCACCACCGCTGCTGATCGTCGCAGCACCACCGCTGCCGATCGTCGCAGCACCACCTCCTCGCCGATCGTCGTAATCGCAGCACCACCGCCTCGCCGATCACAGCTCGTCGCAGCACCACCACCGCCGCCGCGCCTCCGCCGCTCCTCCGCCACTGGTTGAGGCCCCCTCCTGTCCAGTTCTCCCTTCTCCCTTCCCTTCTTCTTCTTATTCTTCTTCTTCTCCTCCCCTCTTCTTCTTCTCCCCTCTTCGTTTCTGATTGAACAAAAACACAGGAAAAAAAAAAAAAAGACACCAAAACAAAATTCGAGCCAAAGAATTTCGAGCTACGTAGCACTGTCGTAATTTTTATATGTGAAAAATTATTAGGTGTAATTAATTCCATCATAATAGAACAATTAAGTAAAAACATATCAATATAAATAAAATTTTAAAATAAATATATTTCCTCCATCTCATGTTAATAGTCCTTTTTGAAAATTTGATATTCTTTTTAAAAAAACATAATCATTACACTTTAAATTCAAATATTAAAAGATTTATTCCAAAAATAGCCTTCTATTTTAAAAAAAATATATATTTATAATTACTTACCATGGACAATTTAAAAAAAAATTAAAAATTTTAACTTTTCAAAATGGACATATTTTTTGAGACAATAAAAAAAGAAATAATAGAACCATAAAATGGGACAAGGGAGTATATTCTCTGGTTGATTCAGTTTAGGCAACTAATCCAATCGTATTAGTTTGACAATTTGAAGATTCAAAATCAAATTAATACACTCAAAAACTAACCCAACCCAAAGAAATCAATTTGGTTTAATTCTTCGATTTAGTGGATAAATTGAACATCCTACTATCTATCTAGCATTTTGAAATGCATTACGACCGCGTTTAACTGGGGCGTCATGCCAAGAGTTTAGAAGAAAGAGAAAAAATATATTATATAAGTTAGGAAAGAAAATGAAGAAGTTATTTTACAGTAGAACAAAAAAAAATTACAGTAAATCTTTTTAAACTATGACTCATTTGTATTTTGTTTCTTTCAATTTTAAAACTCAACAGTTAACCACCTCAAAATATTATTTTATTACAGTTAATCCCTTTTGTTAAGATTTTATTAAGAATTTAAACAAAATTAGATCATGTGCAAAGCACTTAACATATTTATTGAATTTTAAGGACTATACTACCCTAATTTGATGATCCGATTTGCACTTTATTACTAAGATAAAACCGACAATACAAATGAGATCACCACATAAAGATATTATTAAAAAATCAATGACAGTTATTATTATTTTAAAAATTCAATAAGTATGTCATATATTTTATATCCGATCTCATTCCGTTTAATCCCTTGTAGAATTCTAACAAAAAATGTTAAGTGCAGCAAAATAATAGTTCAAGGTGGCTAGTTATTGAGTTTTAAAGTTCATGAAGATAAAATATAAATAAATCATAATTTAAGAGAATTTACAGTAATTTATCCCCTCAAAAAAATACACAGAATGGATGTAACTCTTCTTGTGATGAGTGCAACTCAAACTCATGTGATTTGTCCTTTTTTTCTTTTTCTTTTCACGTTCTATTGTTGAGTGATTCTCTCAACCAAAAACACACACACACACACAAAAAATAAAAAAAGAAAGAAAGAAAGAAAAAAAGAGAAAGAGAAAATATTATGGTTTATTTTCATCTTGCTTGAATAAATAGGAGAAACGACCATAATAAAAATAAATAAATAAGTAAATAAAGAAGGACAAATTATGTATAAAAAAAATCTTGAAATTTTACACGTTTTTCAATTTAAATCCCTTGATTTCAATTTTAATAATTAAAACCCTAATATTCCTTATGTGTCACAATTAACACCCCGCTCCCCCCTCTCGATTGGGAATGACAACGGGGCCAGGGCGGGATCGGAGATCACACTCCCCGTTCCCAATCCCTGATGGTAGAAATTTTTTGTCCCTGGCCTCGTTCTACGACGGAGAGCCTATCACCGCCCCCTAACGGGGATTGGGTTTTCCCGATCCCGAAAATTCCCCAGGCAAAAAAAAAAAAAAAAAAAAAAACAACATCCATATTCAACAACAGCAGATCTTATATATTCATTAACAACAACAACATCATATCTGTTCATCATCATCATCATCATCATCATCATCATATATGTGTAAATCACATATATGAAGTTTGTTCAACACAAGAACACCAAATATGTGTAAATCGGATTAAATTGAAAACATATGTGTATAATGCAAACAGATTAAATTTGTGTATAATGAAACAAATCAAATAGAAAACAGATTAGTGTATAATGAAAATAGATTAAACAGATCAAATATGTAGAACAACAAATATGTGTATAATGAAAACAGATTAAAAAAAGAAGAAGTTATGTTTGATGAACAAAAATTAAATCAGTATGTGTATACTTAAAAACAAAAAAAAAAAAGAATCTGAAATTGTTATACACACGGATCAGATCAGAGAGAGAGAAAGAGAGATGAGGTAGGGCGGCGGCGGTGGATCTGGATCTCGCACATACGGATCAGATCAGATTAGATCTCACGGCAGGTAGTGGTGGTGGATCTGGATCTTGCGGTTGAGCAGCTCCAGCGACTGAGCATCTGGATCTGGATTTTCGTCGGCTATACGTGTTCGAAGTAGAGAAGATGAGGTCATGGAAGCGAAGAGGAGATTGTGACTGTGAATGTGGCAGTCAGTCATGGCGATTGGGCGACTACGAGAGTGGTGGTCGGCGACGGCGAGAAGAGAGATAAAAAGGAATGAAGAGAGAGAGAGAAAAAGAGAGAGAGAACGATCGAGAGAGACTTGAGCCTGAGTGTGAGGGTTTCATTTATATATATATAGAGGGGGTATTATAGTAATTTCACTTCGGGGACAAACGGGGAAGATGACAGGGCCAAGGACGGGGCTAGGACACTTATTCTCGTCCCTGGCTCGAAACTGATCGGGGATTAGTTTTTGAATACCATCCCCGCCTCGTTGGGGATATTTTTTAGGAAAAACCGCTCAAATCGAGATTGGGGGTCGAGTCCTCGTCAGGCCGGGTTCAAATTCCCATCCCTACTCCCGATGTTACTTTCATGTTATATTATCTTTAGATAGTTTTTAGATGGTAATGCTAAAAATAGCCCTTATGACTGTCACTAGCATTGAAAATGCAGAATAAAATGTGTGAAAGTGTTTTGGAATATGGGAAAATATACTGAGATTATAAATTTTTTGACATTTAGTGTTTCTTATTTGTCAGTCATACAAATATAAATATTTTTTTTATCACAAAATATATATATATATATATATAAAATACAAAAAATACATAGATTAAATAAATAAAGAAGAAAATGTTATATGCATAAATAATCTCTTGAGACATCTTTTTGTCAGGAAATTCTTAACAATTCAATGCTAATTGTGATTGTGGAAATCTCTTCACATTAAATATGTTTTGGTGGTTTATTAAAATCAGTGATGTTCATAAGATTGTCTTTTATCTCTTAATGCTGGCTTGGTTTCCATTTTCTAAAAGTAGTTTTTAGGAAAATTTATTTTTTTATTTTTCGTGTTTTTTTATTTTTATTAAATTTTTTTTAATATTTTATGTAAGTTTTTTTATTTTTTAGACACACTTAACATAAATACACTTAAAAAGTAAAAAAATTATAAAAAAAATCTTTTAAAAATTCACTAAATACAAAAAATATAAAAATAGTAACATATAGTAACAAATAGTAACATATAGAATCAAAGCCAATGCAAAAGGTCTAAGTTTGGTCTACCTAGGAATTTAACTTCATGTTGAGTTTGTCACCGAGTATATTTCACAGGCCCTTCAAAACTTGCTTCATATGATGTGTGATCAAAAGGATAGGATACCTCCACAGACCCTGTGATTGATGGTCAATTAGTTTAGCATCCAAATTTGTTATCCTATTTCTTTACAAGACAGAACAGTTGAAGGATGTTGCCATAAAGCTTTTATCTACATCGGTTTCACCTGTTCTTACTTGAACAAAATAGATAGATACATATACTAGTTACAGGACGCTGTGCATTACACGATGACCTGTGCCATGGTTCAAGTTAATGCATAATCATCAAGTCGTAAATGAACTTCAACCAATTATTTGAGCTTGAAATTAGAATTAGCCATGGCAATTGTAAGTAGTTCATTATCATGATTTTTCTTTCAGTAGTAAGGTAATAATAACATTTTATAGAATGAAGTTGAAAAGAACACTTCTATTAAGCATTCAATCCAAAAGGAGGAAAACATGATTAACCCAGACAAACAGCATAAACATTACAAGAATACAAAGTGAACCCCAACCTAAAAATAAACCTCCATCTTAACCAAGAACCACTGCGATTGTAACATAATTTACCACAATTGAAACATAACAAAATACGAGAAGTTTTAACCAACTTTAATTTGATGATATAAAATTCTTTTCCACTATACAACCATTAGGCTAAATGCCTGATTCTTTTCATTCAGTTTAATGATTAAATACTTTTTTGTTTCATGAAAATAAGCAAATGATTTAAATTCAAAACAAATCAAAATTTAGAATTTAAATTAATGAAATTAAAAAAAAAGCTTTATTTTGGTACAAAAGTCAAACCTTAATTTTATTTTTTTTATACTAACAAAATTTTAGATAAGAAAAGCGAAATTTTTGTAAAAATATAATAGTAAGTAATTAACTCATTGTTAAAAGAAAATGGTATTTTTTTTAAGGTCCCTGATATTATGATTTTATAGTATAAAGGACATCAAATATTTTCATGGTGTCTAAGGTCCCTCAACATCAATCCAGAGAAATTTCAGTCCCAGAGAAAATTGGTCCAGAGAAAATTCACGTCACAGAGAAAATTAGTCCAGAGAAATTCTTAACCTAGAGAAAATTTAGTTTAAAAACCAGAGAATTTCTCTGGTTTTAACCCAGAGAAAATTCAGTTCAAAAACTAGGGAATTTCTCTGGTTTCAACTTCAAATGAAACAAAATACTTAATTGATCACAATTACTTAACTGAAACAAAATACTCATAACCTACAAGTTTTCAATGTACAACAAATGGCATACTCATTCGATATATAAGATCATTCAATGCAGTTTACAGGTTAACAAAGAAAAATAATAATAAAAAAGAAATCATTGGCAGATTCATATCAAATCTCCTGATCATTAGTTACCACTTCCATAATTACAAAGTAGCAAGTTTCTTAAAGGCCCATATCAGATATTGTTTCCTAAATTCTGAAGCCATGCTTTTATGTTGACAGCCCTAAGTTTTCACCTTTGCAACAAGCAATGGGCTTTAGGTCCATCCAATGCTCCATAGAATATTAATCACTGCAAAATTCATTATTAGTAGCACTTTGTCTAATCATATTTGAAAAAAGTCCTTGGTTCCTTCCAAAGATAAGACACTTGAGAAAGTTGAAAGTTCAATACACAATTCAGTCAACACTTAAACGATCACTTCCCTTCTTTTTGGGCCAAAAAAATGATTTTTTTTTTTTGTTGTTGTTGCAGGCATTGATTAACTGCATGGATAAACAGACACATTTGGCTGCTTCTGTACCACCAACAGATCATGCATAAGCCCAGAATAAAAGCACACACAAGAACATTTTTGAAACGAAGGCCAACTGATGTACTAAGGCAACAAGTACTAAATAGGCACGGTACCGACTTCCCTCTATGTATCATGCACACGCGCGCACACAGTTTTGCATAGTTAGGAGATGGAGAGAATGTGCACCAAGTCCCAAGTCAGAGGAATTGCTTTGTCTATTAGGAACTTTATCACCCACATAATCATTGCAAATTTGCAAGGTGAGAAGCTATTAAATAGAGAAATTTGAATTTTCTCTGGGTTGAAATCAGAGAAATTTTGAATTTTCTCTGGAACTATAAAACTCTGATTTGATCAATTTATCTTTGGTTCTACTGCTGCTGATTCAATCACAATTTCCTGCACAAACAAATTAATAGTTCTTTAATCACAATTCAATCACAAATTCATGGACTCTAGAGAAATTTCTGCCGTGGGTTTGATCCTCCACCATTGTTGCTACTGTTGTAAGTGGCTGTACTGATGTTTCAAATTTCCATTTACTCTTGCCATTTCACACCAATCAATAGAGAAATTTTGCTCTGAATTTATCTCTAGAGAAATTTTGAATTTCTCTGGAACTGATATTGATGAACAAAAGATAAGGAAAAAAAAGAGATGAGAGAGGCTAGCTATGAAAAAAGTAATTGTTTTGTTTCAGGTTCTGGTGATGGAGTATAATGACTATGTTGTTGCTTATGTGGCCGTGACAAATCAGTAACCTCACTGCCAAGCTCCAATGGTCTGAGATTGGGTTCTGGTGAAGGTGTTTCGAACAGGAACGACCTTGACATTGTCTGCCTTGACATCAGGCCACAGAGGCTGAGAAAGACGACGGAGGACAAGGCGGTCCGTGGCGGAACCAAGCATGGCTGATCTGGTTGTGAGGCCGTAGACACGCCCCATTCCAAGCCCTAGCCTCCGGTGCCGGACTGTGACGACAGCGACTGTTCCGACGCAATCGATCACCTTCGACTTTCTCTCTACTCAAATCAAGCTTACTCACCGCCTCTGTATGTATGTATGTACATGTCTGTGTGTGTGCGTGAGAGTAGACAAAAGGAAGGGGGCTGAATTTCTCTGTGATAGATGGGAGGGACTTTAGACATCAAAAAATAATTTTGTGGATCTCTTCCATTATGAAAAGTGGGAGATGGACCATAGACCAATTTTCCCTTTAAGAAAAATGTTTCATCTCTCTCTCTCTCTTTTTCCACCCTCTTAGCTACCATTCACCGCTCATCACTACCATTCTCAACTCTAACTATTGCCTCCAATAACCTCCTCAGATAATCACATCCAACTACCACCTCACATTGCCAACCACTTTTAACTACCACTTCTTATCAAGAATCTCCTCTAACCCTCACCTTTAGCAATCAACCACCGTAGGTCGTCATTCTTACCATCACCACTATATGTAAACATAAATTTCAGAACATGAAACTTCATGTTTCGGATCATTTACCATGTATATCATCAAGAAAACAAGACTAAAACAACATACCTGAGTCCATCGATGAACGGTTAAACGGAAGCGTCTGATTGTCAATAAAACCTTTGATATTGACTATGTTATTGCCTTCTAATCCTTTCCCCTTTGGTGCCTTATGTTTCTCCTTGAGAGGATTTAGAAAACAAACCTGAATCCACTTGGGAAGGAATAGGGACCATAACCTTTTAAAGGTTGTAATTGGTTTTCAAAACTGAAAGGTAATGAAAACCAATAAATTAACCATTTATTCAGGTTTCATAAACTGAAAGGATTATAAAACCATAATTATCCATTATTTAGGTTTTACTAAGTATACTTGTTAGTGTAACAAGCTCAATCACACAAATTTAATGTGATTCACACAACTTAATTATAAGTTTTAATAGGATCTTAAGATAGGTATTATGGATGTGTTTAATAGGACCATAAGCATTGAAACATAAGAATGTGGTATTATTTATAATATATATGATGTATAATATAACCAACGGCGCGCTTAAGAGGGCGCTATGAAGTTTTATATATTATATTTTCCTATTTTTGCCCCTTCATAGAATATAGAAAATATGACAATTAGGTATCTAATCAATTAGGTCCATAACACATATTATACCCTTAAAGCCTATTAACTCAATTGAAATCACTTAAGACTGTAAGGCTTCTTATAAAGAATAACACCACATTTAAATATGTGGTCCCCATTGAAGACATTAATCTACACATCTCCCACTGATCCCACATATTGTATCCTGAAAATGTTGCTTACTTTGGTGAGCTTCCAGAATTTTTTGTTATACATAACATTGAGAGGTATCCAACAATTCTATGTCCGATTAACTATTATTCGAATATAGATCAAAGCGAGGTCTTCGCTTACATCAATGCGTAACTCGATCCCACCAGATGGTCAGTATAACGATACAGCCTTAAATGACTATAGATCAATCAAGGATAGCCGTATGCAGGAATCTACATGTTGATTGTGATCCTATACATGCCTATTTCGCAACTGGTGCCTACTGATAAATTTATTGAGATCAATAACTTCACATACGCTAACAGAGCGTTAAATAAAACCTTGAATACTTCATTTCTGCGAGAATTAATCTAATTAACATAGATAAAACTCAAAATATGAACTGACATAAAATGCAGGTAATATAAGTACAAAACTCCCACTAACCAGAATGCTTCTCAATAATAGAACACACCATCTGAGCAGCTGTGCTCATTAAAGACCTTGGGTGGTAGTCCCTTCGTAGTGGATCCCGCTATCCCATGGAGTCTTGTCCTCAATGTCGCTCCTAATGGATAATCTGTCCACGTCTGCACTCCTTTTCTTTATATCAACTAGGAACTTGATATCAATAATGCTTTGATTTGTGTCGAGCTCCTGTTGTTTAGATTGGAATATAAAACTGCAAGACTTATTGTCACACAATATATCTTAAGTGGTATTCAGTGCTTCAAATACGCAACCCAGTGACAAAAATTGACCGCAGCACATATCCTCTTGGTTGATGCCTCAATAAACATGGCGTAACAATTCTTGGCAGCCATGGTGGATGAAGCTATGAGTCGTCTGCTTGTGCAAGACCTCTCAAGACTTGCTCCGCCAGCTAACAGTAAATATAGGCCCTGATTATGGATTTTCCTAACTGTCTTGGTCATTCAAGCAAATCGGAGTCGGAATATCCAATGACCTCATTAATTATCCGATCTCCTATATGTGGCATAATTCCTTTGTTGTCTCTGTAATCATCGCATAACACGCTTGCCACTGCTTTCCAATAGATCATGCTCAGGGTATTTACTTAAATACTCTAGCCTAACTGGGCTCACGTAAGTAAACGCATATTCCGAGCGTACATACTTGAAAGCATACATCTAGACTCCCTACAGGCCGAGGCAATGAAGGAATCTCTGCATGTTCTTGAATTCAAGACCTGTTCTTTCGGGCATTGGCTGAGACTAAACTTGTCTCCCTTAGCAACCGGGGTTTCACTTGATTTACAATTTTGCAGTGGCAAACTAATGAGTATTTTTCGTATAGCTCCTTTTGTGATAATCCCGAATACCCCGAGAACGGATCTCGGAGTATGTTCGATTCCTAATACAAAGGAAGCATCAACCAAGATCCTTTTCATTTCAAAATTTCCTTATGATAGAAATCTCTGGTGTCTAGCAATATAGTTTATACTCGTTTGTGGGCAAAGCATTGATCGTCAACATACTAAAACCAAAATAATGTGGTGTTAATCCCAACTGAAGCTTGTGGATACACACCAGTGTCATCAAACAAATGTTAGTGTTCAAATATATATATATGTATGTATATTTGATGAAAATATTTTGAAGTAATACTGACGAGAAGCTTGTTTGACCATAAGATGGTTTAGTCATTTGCAAATCTCCATATTCTTTGGGTCCCTGACACAAGTATTTCCTGGCTGCACGCATATATAATTGTTTCTTTTAATGTCCATCCATTGAAAGAAAAGCTGTCTTTGTACTCCATCTGATGCAAACTCAGATCAAAATAATGCAACAAGGCCATTATTTGTCCTAGAAAAGAATCTTATCGAAAGAAACTGGAGTAGGAATGCTTTTCTTAAAGTCCAATTCCTTCTTTTTTGAGTAAAAGCCTTTGGCTACAAAGTAACTGTGCTATACCTTCTCCACATTACCATCTTTGAAGTCGCCTTTATGTTTTAATATCCATTTTACTACCTACGGGCTTCGGCACCATTTATTCTGGTATGAGACAATTCCCAAACTTAGGTCTTGCATAGACTTATATTCTTCCTTCATGGCTTCTAATCACTTGAGAGGTTGGGAACTTTCCAATGGCTTGGACGAAAGTTGATTGGACTCATCTTTCGCATTCCGCATTTTTCTACCTCATGTTATCTGGAGTATACAATATATCCATTTGAAATGTAAATCTTCCTTATATTGGTAGGATCGCCTTTAAGTGGCACACGATCTTGGAGGATTGAGGTTGGTAGAGTTGTGTTCTTCAGGGAACAATTACCTCATTGAACATGGGTCAGTGAATTACCTCATTCTTTGAATGGGGGTTTGAAATATATATCTTTGAACACCTATTGTCATGGTCGAGGATCCGAAATTTAACTGTCTCGAGCATGACTAGGTATAGGAACCTGTGATTGGTCAAAAGTAGTCAGTAGGAAAGTGGGATTACTCCTGCTTCCTCCTCAGAAGACAATGTCTCTAACTGGAAATTTCTCCCCCATATACTCAACATTCCTCAATAAATGTTGCTCAATTTCCGTCTCAAATATTGACTATTTGTGGATCATTAAAACTTGTACTCCCGTGATCGTTCGGCACATAGCCAAATAAAGTAGCGCTAATGTGTTTTTAGAAAAGATCCCAAATTTTTTTCGTTCAATGAGGGTTTATACAGGCCTCCCTCAACAGGATACCTTTTAAACAATTATGCTCAACATTAATACCAGAACGATTAATCTCTAGAATCAAATTAAATTTATAACAACATCTCCAAGATACTAGCACAACATTAGATACAAGCCTTTTGGGCAGTGATATTACTGTAGTGGTAATTCTTTTTGTGCTAAGTATCAATCATTGACAATAAGTTATGTCAAATAACAAATCTATCTTTTGGTGGATTTATTATTCACATTAGGTTTTCTTGACAATTGGCACATGTTTATCACCACAAAATGTGTGTGTAATTCTGCCAAGTCTTAATCATGTCTTTGGACCGATAAATACCCGCATGAGATACACAGACATGAATTTCAAAACATTCCATATAAAACAATCTAGACAAGAGAGATCACTTTTGTGACATCTTGTTTGAATTGACTTATATTTAGAACATTAGAAAATTAAATTTCCGTAGACGTTGTATGAAATTACATTAAATTTAAAGATTTCTAAATTTGTTACCCCGTATATGTTATATAATCGATCAAAATCCCAATTATATACATATATATATAAATACATGATGTTCATCCATTTGAAAAATGAACCGCCCATCTGAATTATGTTCCATTTCCAGAAACACAAAACAGAATTTGCAGCAGAGGGAAAAACAGAAATACAAAAAACAGAATCTGATTCCAAGAAACTAAATAGGATGAATAAAAGCATATCTATTCTGATAATACACATGATATAACCGCTCTGATACCACTTGTAAACATAAATTGCAGAACATAAACCTTACACTTTGGATCATCTACCATGTATATCATCAAGAAATCAAGACAAAATGACATACCTGAATCCATTGATGAACGGTTAAACGGAAGCGTCTGATTGTCAATAAAACCTTGATATTGACTATGTTATTGCCTTCTAATCCTTTCCCTTATGTGCCTTATGTTTCTCCTTGAGAGGATTTAGAAAAACAAAACAGTATTCTTATTTTTTTTTTCACCTTGGGAAGGAATAGGGACCATAACCTTTTAAAGGTTGTAATTGGTTTTCATAATTGAAAGGTAATGAAAACCAATAAATTAATCATTATTGGTTTTAAAACTGAAAGGTAATGAAAACCAATAAATTAACCATTATTGGTTTTAAAACTGAAAGGTAATGAAAACCAACTTTAACCAATATGTTTTAATTTCTATTTCTGCCCCTCATAGAAATAGAAATTATACAACTAGTATTTACACATTAGGTCCATAACATATATACCCTTAAGCCTATTAACTAAATTGAATCACTTAAATTGTAGGCTTCTTATAAATGATAACACCACATTTAATTATGTGATCTCATTGAGACATTATCTAACACTATACTCACCTACGACTGCTTAATATGTCATACGCCTACACTCCCCTAGCCACTATCTTTAACAAAAGAATTTTTGTTTACTAATTTTAAAATTTTAATAAAAATAAAAAGATATTATAAATATTAACGTTACGAAAAAAGACATTAGATTAAGAAATAAACACAATCTTATGAACATCACTGATTTCAATAAACCACCAAAACATATTTAATGCGAAGAGATTTCCATAATCACAATTAGCGTTGAATTGTCAAGAATCTCCTGACAAAAGCTTGTTATCTATACATATAACATTTTATTTTATTTATTTATTTATTTTGTGTGCAGTGTTTGTATTTTTATATTTGTTTTGACAAATATATATATATATATATTTTATTTTATAAAAATCTTCGCAAGCTTTCTCCACACAATAAATGTATCTCTCAGAGGTGTCCCTTGATTTTATGTCATAGTCCATATCATCAATATCATAAATAAAGGGGTTCAAAAACGTGTGTTATTTCTACTTATGTCCAACTATTTTTTTGTGAAGCCTTGAAAATAATAAATATACCCACATTTAAATAATAAAAATCTAGACAATTTAAAATTTATAGACAGATATATTTGTCAAATTAAGGTTATTACTTTAAATATTTTAATCAAAATGATGTTATTATCTACATGGACATGATGATATATGTTCATACTTTAATTAAAAATATTCAGATTCAATGTGAAATGCTATAAATACCAAACAATGTTTAAGAAATAAATAGAATTATTGAAACCAACTATAGTTGTTCAGTGATTTACCAAACAATAATTTGTGAGAGGGAGATTTTGAACAGAATAATGGGCCGGGGTAGGCTTGCACACACTTCCCAAAGTCTGTGACTGAGCAAAGTTGGTCTATGCCAAACCTTCTGTCCATAAGGCTATTTATTTTCGGGCTAGGGATAATCTAGCCGACAAATATTGTGGGTGTTTAGAAAGTTGCTATTTTAATAGGTTATTTTAGTTTTGGACTATTTTAGTAGGTTAAAATTTTTGTATTTGGAAAGATGATTGAATTTTTTTATAGTTGGATGTGATGTTTGTAAGAGAAAAAGTGAAATGATTATGAATTTGATGTGATATTTTGTCTTATTAACTATTTTAGCCAATTTTATTTTTTTTGTAAATTTTAACCTAAAAGCGGCTAAAATCTTTCTTCCCAAACACCCCATTGTTAATCGGGCAGAAGTAAACTAGGTTGTTGTGAGTCATCAAGCTTAAATAAGGCCCATCATGGATCTTTAGTCCGCAGCTCGGATGCCTCTGGGCAGACATGAGAGGAAAACGACTGAGTGCTCGTCTGTTAATGATTTTTTTGGTTAATATTTTGATTTTTTTGATTTTTTTAGTCTTTTGATATTTTTATTTGACTTTTTTGACTTTTTGATTTTGGAATGACATATTTTTTTTATCTTTTTGTGATTTTTATCTTTTTGTGATTTTTGACTTTTTTTATTCTTTTGTGATTTTTTAGCCGAACTCAAAAACCAAACGACCCAAGTGTGTGACGGTCGCAAGAGCAACTAAGGTGAGCTTGAGAGCACAGTCATATCCGTATTATTCGTAATAGAGAAGCTTCGCTAGAGATCTATGTGGTCTGGAATGTTTACGATAAGGATTATCTTAAAAGAAGTAGAGTCCTAGTGGGTTGAGAGGATAATTAGGAATTATGAACCCACTAGAATGCAATCGATCGGAAAAAGATATAAAGGAGCAAGCCAAGACAAGTAAAAGGTAATGCTATTTTGATATTCTAGCTCTTTTGCTTCGTGTACCTGATTTTGATCCTAAAGCTAACTTAGGCATTGGAGGGAGTTTTCTGCCCAAACTTGCTGGTAGTTCATCCATTATGTTTTGCAAAAGGAACAGCGTCGTTCATACATTCTTGAAGCTTAGTCATGAGTTGTTTAGGTGTAGAGAAATTCATTATTCATACAATTTATCAAATAGGGATGAGCTTTTCTCTATACCTTTATCTCTCAATACCTCTTTTGTAGGTCTCAACTCAGACTCATACTAATTATGCAAATCGTTTACTTTGTAAGTCCCGCAAAAAAGTTATTTATACAAAAAATTAACTTCGTCGGACATTTATGAACACAAAAATCGATGACATTTTATTTTATAAAATGAACAACAAATATAATTGTAAACTTAAACCATCCATTTTATAACAACAAATATAATTGTAAACTTAAACCATCTATTTTATAACCAAAATGTAATTTATTCCTGTGTTTATAATTATTCAATAAAATTAATTTTTTATATGAATAAAATTTACTATTAGACTTACGAGATGGGCAATTCGAATGTACTTGAGTTAGGACCCACAAAAAAAACATAGAGAAATATGGAGATATGAGGTATAGAAAGGAGCTAATCCCCGTGAAATAATCTTTTCACTTTGATCTTTTCACTTTGATTTGTTGATAAATCACTGATGTAAGTAGGATTTTGCTCTAGTGACATTAGTCAAATTACACCATATACCACCACGCTCCTAGGAAGCAAGACAAATTATGTTACCTTTCAAATGAAATGACATTTAACTTTTCTCACATCGAGCTAATCTCTTATTGAACAAGCCTTCAAACCAAAGGAAAGACTTTTGTTTCTCTAACAATTGGTTTGTAATGTAATTGCTTACTGGCTAGGGTTCATCTTCATAGTAGGCATAACATAATTTGCCTTAGGAATTGAGTTAAAACTCTAATTATTTTAGTGAGTTACTGTTAGAAATGAGTTTTGGAAGTTTTGAAAAAACAAATTTTTCCTTAATTTTGATTTAATTTTTAGGTGGGACCCATGTGCCGAATTTCGCGGGTCAAGGTGATAACGCGTTCTATGCCGCGTTGTGATTCACGTGGTATATTTGATTGCTCAAAACATTATCGGGTGAATAGGAAATTGAAACCAAAGTGAGCTCCATGGAAATAGAGTTTTTGGTGAAAATTCCTTAATGTTTGAATAAAGGCTTGTCCCACGTTGGTTTGGTGGGAAGAAATTTATGGGTTTATAAAAGCTTGAGATTATAACTTGGGGAGAGCCCAAGGGGCACTTCAAGTTTGTAAAAGGGAGAGATTATGGGCAAATTGATGTGAGGTTGGGTTGGGTTTGTCCGACCCAATACCTTTCTTTTTTGGCCAAAGATATTTGAATTTAATTTAATTTTTTGATAAAATAAAATTTGTCCAGGATTTGGAAATTAATTCTGAAAATCTGACCGTTTAAATTCAAATTTTGGTTCGAAAATTTGCACATTTCTGTATAGATTTCAAATCTGTCCAAACACTTCCTTACATGTTTAATTTAAATTCAAACAGATTTGTATCTATTTAAATTTAAACTGAATAGGTACCATACTTGTTGGATTCAAACTAAACAATCACCATTCTATCTATAAATAGGCAGCCTCTCATTTGATTCTTTTACTCCAATTTCGTCCCTAACTCTGCCTGCTCTCTCTGCATTTTGCTGCATTATGCATTGTTTTTTTTGTGAAAAATAGTGTAAACACGAAGTGTGTTCGTTGTGCAAACAATTTGTAGTGCTGCTATTGTTTGTTGTTGATCATTTTATCTTGAGAGATAGACGTTCACATTCTGAAAGTAACGTGGAGAAGACGAATCTGTCTTAAGAACACAGTATTAAACACTGGACTTGATTAGAAAATTTGTTCAACAAATTAATTTAGTAAGTAATTAATTTACTTTTCTGTTTTATTATTTTTTCTATTTCAGATTTTGATTTTGTTTTTGTAACAAAATAAAAATTTGTTTTATTTATTTTATTTCATTTTCTAGTTTGATTTTTATAATCAAACAAATTCTCTCATTTCCTATATTTCTTTTATATTTCGTTTGTTTTTTAGTACACAAACAGAATTTATTTCATTAAATACAGTGAAGATTGTCCTACATTCTTAAGACATATAATTTTTTGTGTCTTCGTTGTATTTAATTTTCTGTGTTTTCACAAAGTGATATTCTAGTTGAAAAATACAAATAGTAGTAATATATTGTTTATTTTCTTTGACAACTGATAGTAATAGACTAGTGTCATTAACAATTGCAGAATATTAATTTGTGTTATAGAAAATTATTGTGGTATTTTATTTTTCCAGTTTTAGTAACAAGGAAACTAAAATTATTTTGTGTTATAATTGATTTTCTAGTTTTAGTAACTAGAAAATTAAGTTGTGTTTTGGTTTTTTCTGATTTTTGTAATCAGATATTATGGCTGCTGAAAGTAGTATTTCAAATCCGATCGTTACAACGACTCCGATCTCTATCCAGAACCATGTTCAAGTTCCAATAAATCATGGAGAAAAATTAAAAAAATTTAATGGCACTGAGTTTAAGAGATGACAGCAGAAAATGCTGTTCTATCTTTACAACTCTAAATTTGGCTCGGTTTCTCCGTGAAGAGGCTCTAGTACTTAGAGAGGATGAAAGTGATCGGCAAGTTGTTGCCGCTGTAGACCCTTGGAAGCATTCTAATTTCCTATGCAGAAATTACATCCTTAATGGCATTGACAACATGTTGTATAATGTTTACAGCCCTCTGAAAATAGCAAAAAAAAATGTGGGATTCTTTGGAGAAAAAATACAAGATAAAGGATGCCGACACAAAGAAATCTATTGTCGGTAAATTTTTGGACTTTGTTATGATAGAATCCCAAACAGTAATTTCTCAAGTTCAAAATTTTCAATTAATTTTGCATGATATTTATTCTGAAGGTATGTCTTTTAGCGAGTCTTTCGAAGTCTTTGCTTTAGTGGAAACGTTACCACCGGCTTGGAAAGATTTCAAAAATTATTTAAAACCTAAACGCAAGGAGATGACCATTGATGAATTGATTGTAAGACTAAGTATTAAGGAAGATAACTGAAAGGCTGAAAAGAGGAATGGTAAAAATTTCATTGGGTCCAAAGCTAATGTGGTTGAACAAGTGCACAAACCATATAACAAAAAGAGAAAGTTTACTGGAGATGGTCCTAAATAAGGCGACAATAATGGCAATAAAAAGTTCAAAGGTAAATGCTATAATTGTGGCAAGACCGGACATCGAGCTTTTGATTGTCGCCATCTTAAGAATGATTGCGGAAGTACAAGCAAGAAGATCACCAATCAAGCCAATGTGACAGAATTAGATTACATCTCTGACAGGGTAAATGACATCAATCTCTCTGCTGTGGTGTCTGAGGCTAATTTGGTTGGAAATCCCAAGGAATGGTGGGTTGACACTGGGACAACTCATCACATTTGTGCGGACAAGAAGATGTTCACGACTTACAATGAGGCTGCAAGTGGTGAACAACTTTTCATGGGAAATTCTTCTACTTCTACTGTGGCTGGACAAGGAAAGGTGATCATGAAGATGACATCAGGGAAAGAACTTACCCTCAATAACGTACTGCATGTACCACACATCCGAAAGAATTCAGTTTCTGGTTCTTTGTTAAGTAAAAATGGTTTTAGGCTTGTTTTTTAGTCTGATAAATTTGTATTAACAAAGAGTGGTATGTATGTTGGTAAGGGATACATGAGTGATGGTCTCTTCAAGTTGAATGTAATAACGGTTGTACCAAAACTTGCTATTAATAAGAATAACATATCTTTTGTTTATATTCTTGAGTCGAATTTATGGCATGGTAGATTAGGACATGTGAATTTTGATGCTTTGCGTAGATTAATTGGTTTGGATTATATACCAAAGTTTGAAATTGATCCTAATCACAAATGTGAGATTTGTGTAGAAGCGAAACTAACTAAGGCTCTATTTAAATCGGTTGAAAGAAAAACCGAACCTCTAGACTTAATTCATACTGATGTATGTGATCTTAAATTTGTTCAAATTAGAGGAGGCAAAAAATATTTCATAACATTTATCGATGATTGTACAAGATATTGTTATGTATATTTACTTAGAAGTAAAGAGAAAACCTTGAAAATGTTTAAACTCTACAAAACTGAAGTTGAAAATCAACTTGGTAAAACCATTGAAATGGTTAGAAGTGATAGGAGTGGTGAATATGATGCACCATTAAATGAATTTTATGCACAACATGGCATTATTCACCAAACTACAACACCCTATTCTCTACAGCAAAATGGAATTGTTGAAAGAAAGAATAAAACCTTTAAACAAATGATGAATGCCATGTTACTAAGTTCGGGCTTATCGTAGAACTTGTGGGGGGAAGCAATATTGTCTGCTAATTATGTTCTTAACAGAATACCCCATAGAAAACCAACAACACTCCTTATGAATTGTGGAAAGGTCGACCACCTTCCTATAAATACTTAAAAATGTGAAGGTGTTTGGCAAAAGTTGAAGTTCTTGTTTCAAAAAAGACAAAGATAGGACCAAAAACAGTGGATTGTGTGTTCATTGGTTATGCTCAAAATAGTAGTGCATATTGGTTTCTGACTTATAAATCAGAAATACCTGATATAAATGTGAACACTATTATAGAGTCAAGGAATGCTGTATTTTTTGAACATGTCTTTCCTTACAAGAAAGGACAGGAATTAAGTTTACAGAAAAGAACTTATGATTGTACACAAAGTCAAGAGACTAATAACAATCAAACTCAATAGACTAGTTGTGACAACCCTCACCACTATTTGCTGCTAAACTGAGACTAAGCATGTTAATTGACTGATTGACTGAAAGTCTGAACTGATTGATTGAGTATATGAGTTTAATTGCATTTCTCTCTGTTTGACTGGTAAATTATCTGTTCATGTTCTGTGTTTAAACTGCGAATTGAAGGCCTTATCGGCGGCCGAATCAGAAATTGATTAATGGTTTATGACCATTAGAAATTATGTGATTTAATGGTATATTTATTAAAAATGCTATTTGGTATGATTAAATTAGATTAAAATAAGCTAGATTACAAGAGTTGGCCCTATTTACCAATTTGCCACCTAGTGGATTAATCTAGGCAACTCCTCTCCACTTCATACACTCTTGACTAAACATTTCATCAGCCCATTTTGAGAGTCACAACCGACTAGAGAGAGAGAGGGTAGGAGAAAATCTTGAGTTCTTGAGAATTGGCTTGGAGATTGAGAGAAATTGAAGAGATTCTTGCATATTTGTGCTTCTACACTTGAATTGAAGACATAAGGTAGAGGAATCACTCTCTTAATTGTGTACCTAAGTTGTATCTAGCATGGATCATGGTAGTTTAGAGAGCTAAGTCTAGAATTGGCCCTAGTATGTTGTATTGTAGCTCAAATCATGCATGCATGTTTACATTGTTGAGTTTGGAGGTTGGATTTCATGAGAATCTTGCATGCATGTTCATGTTTGTGTTAAAATCCATGAATTCATCTTGTCTTTGAAGAAATTGACTCACTTGAGCATGTATTTGAAGCTTTAAAGTTGATTTAACTCATGCATGTTGCATTGAGGTCATGTTCATGAAAGTTAGTTTGAAATTGGGTTTAATTGAACTACCTTTGGGCTTCGATTTCTCAAATGGATCTTGGAAACATGTAATGTTATGAGTTTTGAAGTGTTTTCCAGAAAATTAGCCCAAAAGGATTGAATTTGATACATTTGAAGTTGATTTTGAGCTTGAGCTTGAGGTTCAAATTTGGGAATTCTAGATTTTGGACTCACGCTCGAGCGGGGTGACTGGCGCTCGAGCGTGAAATTCGTGCATCCAGCACTTTTGACTGTTTTACAGTCCGCTCGAGCGGGAAAGTATACGCTCGAGCGGAACCTTTTTGTTACATGTCCGCTGGAGCGGAGATAGTCACGCTCGAGCGGGACCTTTGTTTTCTGAAAATTCTAAAAATATTTTTAAAACGCATCTTTGCATCCTCATTTCATTCTAGGCATTCCTAGGCCTAGTTTAAGGCATCTTAATGAAGTTATTGATGTAGAACCACACCGAGGCAAATTAGGGATTAAGTTATTATTTTTCCCAACTGTGTAGCTTAGTGTGTGTTCAATCTGTAATTGTGTAGGGTTGGCATTCCGGAGACGCTCTAGCTTATCTATAGCCCAGAATTCTGTGAGTAACAATATTGTAAAGATATGTTCAATAATGATTATCTTCTGAACAACTGAACTGTACTGTTTTCTGAAATGATACTGTTACTGAATGAATGATGTCCTATTTGTGAACTGTATTCGTGGCATCCATAACAATCTACTGTTATTGTACTGTACTGTTACTGTCATAGAGATCTCTATCGGTTCCCATGTTGGAACCACTACTGTTTACTGATATGATGGCCATCAACTGACTGTTCGGTCTATAAGACCTACTGTACTGTTTTGCTATTGGATGTACCACATATGACTATTATAGTTTCTGAATGACTGTTGGCATGAAATATGAGCCATAAACTGAATGACTGATATACTGAATCAATTGACTGTTTTCTATACTAAAAGGACATTCATTCTTAACCTCTTTACGCATATGTTATTCACTGAGCTTTAGCTCACTGCTCATATATATATATAAGTGTTCAGGCACCGGACCGTTGCTAGGTGCGTCAGGCAAGCTCTTGTTTTGTCAGCCAACCATTGTGCCTCACTGCGAGGTTCCAAGTGTGATCAAGCTTAGGCTACTTTTGGGGTGTCTTAGTTTCACCCAACTGTCACTGTTTTGTAATACTGTATAGACTGAATGTTTTTGAACTGTACTGTTTACATAGGGATTAAGTCCCTGTCCTGAAAGATTGTAAATATTGTGCATACTGTTTGGTATTGATTGTATACATGTATGAAAAGTCTTTTTCATACAGACTATCACAGCTCATTGGACAACTTTAATTACTGTATCGGCTTCCATCAGCCCCTGTACTCTGTATTACTATTCTACTGTTAAGCAGGCCTTCGGTAATCTCAGATTACTGGCCGGTTACGGTGCTAAACCCATAGGGGCGGGTTTGGGTCGTGACACTAGTAATGGTCTCGACCAGCAGGATTTAACTGATGATGAACCAAGACGAAGTAAAAAAGCAAGAACATCAAAATTCTTTGGTACAAATTTTCTGACATACCTGTTAGAAAATGAACCTCAAAACTTTAAGGAAGCAATGACAGGTCCTGAAGCACCTTTGTGGAAAAAGGCTGTTAATAATGAAATTGAATCCATTATGCAAAATCATACTTGGCAATTGGTGGATCTTCCACCCGGTTCTAAACCTCTTGGATATAAATGGATATTCAAGAGAAAAATGAAAGCAAATGGTTCAATAGACAAGTATAAAGCAAGACTTGTGGTAAAAGGTTATAGACAAAAAGAAGGTCTAGACTATTTTGATACATATTCCCCTGTGATAAGAATAACATCTATCCGCATGCTTATTGTTATAGCAACGTTGTATAATTTAGAAATACATCAAATAGATGTTAAGACAACTTTCTTAAACGATAATCTAAATGAAGAGATCTATATGGAGCAACCCGAAGGGGTTGTAGTGCCAGGGCAAAAAAAGAAAGTTTGTCAGCTTGTAAAATCTCTTTATGGATTAAAACAATTACCTAAGAAATGACATGAAAAATTTGATCATCCTATACTTACTAACGGGTTTAAGATAAACGAATGTGACAAGTGCGTCTATGTTAAAAACACTGACAAAGGTTATGTCATCATTTGTTTTTATGTGGATGACATGCTTATCATTGGAAGCAGTCAAAACATGATCAAATCAACTAAGCAAATGCTGAATAGAAGATTTGATATGAAAGATATGGGGGTCGCAAATGTTATATTAGGAATGAAAATTACTAAAACATCTGACGAATATGCATTATCTCAATCACATTATATTGAGAAAATTCTTGGTAAATTTATCAATGATGATATGAATGTAGCTAGAACACCTGTAGACATCAGTCTTTATTTATCAAAAAATAAAGGTGATGTGGTATCTCAGTTAAAATACTCTCAAATCATTGGAAGCCTAATGTACCTAATGAATTATACTCGTTCTAATATAGTTTATGCTGCCAGTAAATTGAGTAGGTACACTAGTAACCCTGGAGAAGACCATTGGAAAGCGATCATTCGGGTTCTTAGATATCTAAGATTTATCCGTGATCATGGTTTGAACTTTACTCGATATCCAGCAGTACTCGAAGGTTATTGTGATGCCCATTGGATATCGGATACTAAATATTCAAAATCCACTAGTGGATATGTCTTTACTCTAGGAGGCACTGCGGTTTCTTGGAAATCCACGAAACAAACATGCATCACACGATCCACAATGGAATCTGAGTTCATTGCTTTAGACAAAGTAGGAGAAGAAGCAAAATGACTTCGTCACTTCTTAGAAGACATTCTAATGTGGCCAAAATCTGTGCTAGATATTTGCATTCATTGTGATAGTGTAGACACCCCATTTTTTACCGTTCTCAAGACTTGGATGTTCTTGCAGGTACATCTGATGATGAGTTTGATTGCTCGTCGAGTACTCGAAGTCCGCGGCAGAACGCCAGAGGTTTGAGTTTTCCAAACCCTGCATCAATTCTGTCTCATCTTTGGACCATGTTTAGATCCTTTCAGCATGTTGTTGTTGATGGCCTGTCGGCTATTCTTGGGCACTGCCGGCCATGGCTCTTGGCCTTCTGACCATTGATGTGCCTTGCCGGCCATCACTGATGGCCGACCGGCCACCAGTGCATCAGTAGATATTTTATATTTTATACCAGCTGTTTGCACAGATTGAGGCATCTTCCAACACGTGTGTGGTTGGATCTTTATAAGGGGATTTTGCATTGTCTATATATAGAAGCCCTCTCTTGCATGTGAGGGGGTTAGAAAATTTTGAAGACAAACAAATTCTCTCTCTCTCTCTAGAATTCTCTCTTTCTTGATATTTTGTGCCTTATAGCCTAAATTCTCTATACTTTTGCGCCTATTTTGTGCCTTTTGTGCCTTAAAGAGGGGCACAATACGAATAAACTCCTGGAAAACCCTTCATTTTCCTCTGTTTGTGCTCTGTTGCAGTGTGGTAACTCAGAGCACCAGTGGCCGGCAGTGGCTCACTGATAGCCGGCAGAGCCTCACTCTTGGTCGGCAAGGCACATTTTTGGCCGATAGGTGGCCGACGGCAACCTCCTATGGCCGACAGGCCACTGGTGCAATCTTCAGCAAGTTTTTGGTAAGGTAGAGCAGAAAGATTCTGGAGTATAGTCAACCTTGCAAACAAAGCCTCTCGGGAGCAAAACGGAGGGCTTATCGGGGCGAAACCCGAGCGCATGCATCTTCCACTTCCCGAAGCAGAGTTGTGGCAGTGTGGTTTAATGCCTTGCATGATTAGTTAGTGTACATTCGTTTTAATTGATTAGTTTGCTAATTAGTTAAGTGTTGTAATAATTAGTCTAATTAGTTTAATTAGATTAGTTTGATTAGCGTAGCTAGTTGGTTAGCTTAGCTCTTATTCATTCGGACACTCCTTCGCGAGGGCATAATGTTGTAATAAGTGTGCGTGTGTGTGTGCATGTTTTCTAACCCCGCGTCTTTCTCCCTTTTATTTAGTCGCTTTTGATGGTTAGATTAGGGATCATATTTCAAATTAGCATATCGTATGTTTGCATCCACTCATTTGTCTTGCATGCACCGAGGCTTGGCGCATCATTCAAACTGTATTGCAATTCCGATATCTTCTTTGAATACGTATTTAAAAGCATGTTATCAAATTGAATCATATGCCGTATTAGTAGCCGAGCCTATTAATTTCATATTGCATGTGTTGCATTAGGCATCTTGTATAGTTAGGATCATGCATTCCTTCTAACTAGTTTTTTTTGTTTTGGCTTTGAGTACTCGGTGAGTTTTACACTTTAGCATATTTACATGAGTGTGATTGTCATATTGCCATGTTTCGCATGCTTGCCATAAGGCTATGTGCTTAAATGCTAAACTGCATGAATACCTGTGGATGAAGCCTCTGTTGTTTGGATTGGAACAATTCAACAAGTGTAAGTTTTAAGCCCACTTTGCGAAGTGGCAAATCATGTTTTAGGCCCGCTTGAGGTGGTAAATCCGTATTTCCAAGCCTATTTGAAGGTGGCAACTTCAAACCATTTTCGAAAACAAACATGAATTGAATTTGTTTCAATTCTTGCGACATAGTCTATACTTACTTGTGTGTGTCACATAGTAAAGTTAGCTAATAATCAAAATAAGAATACATAAGGTTTATAAAAGAGCATATCATGATTAGTAGAGGCCGATATTTGATCGGGCGAGCGGGGGTGCTCATTTCAAGACCTTCCCCTCTCGTACCCAAGTTCCTAAGCCGAGGCAACTTTGGTAATGACGGACGCGTAGCCTTTGGCACGAGTCAGGGTTTCCTAAATTTTCCAAAAAATAAAATATTTATGTGGCGACTTTGTAATCTAGCAAAGCAGTCTAATTTTGGCATTATATGATTCAAAATTGATTTTCTAAAATGATTTGCCGGATTGGACTCTTTGGTGATTATCAGTTTCACATTGCACTTGTGAGACTAGATTCAGAACCGCGGGAGTCTGAACTATGAGGCCTTCTTTTCAAACCCTTTTCCGAAAGGCGGGGAAGCGAGAAAAAGGTAAGCCCACAAATAGTCAATCTACAATAGACAGGGCATAGAATCATATGTATAATGGTAAGTCACGACATATTCGTCGTCGACATAATACCGTAAAAAAATTTCTCTCAAATGGAATAATCCCAATAAATTATGTAAAATCTAAAGAGAATATTGCGGATATGTTAATAAAAGGTTTGACAAAAGAGTAAGTATATAGTTCATCGAAGGGGATGGAATTAAAGCCTATTACATAAGAGTCATCATAATGGTAACCCTACTTATATGACTAGAGATCCCAAGAACTAAGTTCAAATGGACAACTAAGTTATGTGTGGCTCGCCAAAAATCACCAAGGGATTAAAATTCCCTACCCATTCTTATGGTGAGAGTGATATCTGCATAACGTGTTGTATGCAGGGGTTTAAGGATTAGCTTTGCTTTAATGATTACTTATATCTTGATTTAGGCATAAAAATCAAGACGAGTACAAGAGATACTCATAATAAGAATCGCCTATATGAGTGTCGAACTGGGGCCAATTCTATGAGAATGAAGAGGCTAAATTCTCTAGAAGCACTCATGAACAGCCAGGAGCGTTCAAGGCTAAAATGAACACAACCGTGAGAACCACGATGTGTCAGAAGATATTTTGTGTAAAATCTATTGTCTTGACTTACATAAACGGCAGAACAATTCAAGGCATCGCGTCCATTGGTTAGCTAGTAAGTCCAATAGGTTATCACTAGGGAAGGTTCACGGTCGAAAGATACTTATCCTGATGCAAGATATTTTGATTTATACTCTTTCAACAAATTCTGCATATTGTTGTATTTCCGTTGTCATCAAATTCCATTCATGTGGGGGATTGTTAGAAATGGGTTTTGGAAGTTTTGGAAAAACAGAATTTTTCCTCAACTTTGATCTAATTTTTAGGTGGGACCCATGTGCCGAATTTCGCAGGTCAAGGTGGTAATGCGTTCTATGCCGCGTTGTGATTCACGTGATATATTTGATTGCTCAAAACCATTATCGAGTGAATGAGAAATTGAAGCCAAAAAGAGCTCCATGAAAATGGAGTTTTTGGTGGAAATTTCTTAAAGTTTGAATAAAGACTTGTCCCATATTGGTTTGGTGAGAATAAATTTATGGGTTTATAAAGCTTGGGATTATAACTTGGGAAGGGCCCCAAGGGGCACCCCAAGTTTGTAGAAGGGAAAGGTATTCAGTCGGACAAGCCTAACCCAACTTCACACCACGCACCCAGGCCCAAGCCCAGCCTAGCTCGCCCACTCGATCGGACGGACGGCGATGACGGCACGAGCGTGTGTGTTTATTTTTGGGTCCAATGGATTTTGAAAGTTTTGGAAAAACAGAATTTTCCCTCAACTTTGGTATAATTTTTAGATGGGACCCATGCGTCGAATTTCGCGAGTCAAAGTGGTAACGTGTTCTATGTCGCATTGTGATTCACGTGGTATATTTAGTTGCTTAAAACCATTATCGGGTGAATAGGAAATTGAAGCCAAAGTGAGCTCCATAAAAATGAAGTTTTTGATGAAAATTCCTAAAGGTTTGAATAAAGGCTTGTCCCACATTGGTTTGGTGGGAAGAAATTTATGAATCTATAAAGTTTGGAATTATAACTTGGGAAGGGCCCAAAGGGGCACTCCAAGTTTGTGGAAGAGAGAGATTATGGGCAAATTGGGCTAAACTCATTGGACCCAAAAATAAACACACACGCGTCGCTTTCCGTCCGGTCGGTCGGTCGGGGGGACCTAGGCCTTATTTTATTTTTTGGTAAAATAAAATTTGTCTAGAATTCAAAAATTAATTATGAAAATCTGACCGTGCAAATTCAAATTTTGGTTCAAAATTTGCACCTTTCTGTACAGATTTCAAATCTGTCCAAACACTTCTTACCTACTTAATTTAAATTCAAACAGATTTGTATCTATTTAAATTTAAACCGAACAGGTACCATACTTGTTGAATTCAAACCAAACAGTCACCATTCCATCTATAAATAGGCAGCCTCTGTGTCACAACTCGCTCCCCGTACCCAATGGTTAAGTATCGTGATGGCCAGTAACTGAAGTTACCTCCGACCAATTCTTGAACAAATTAATAAGTGCGAGTAGAAATAATATTTAAGTGAGGGTACCAAAATAATCATTGGAGCTTCTACTTTTATTACAAAACATAATTGTTTATAAGGTTCTAGTCAAATATTCTTTAAAATATAAACAAACACATCCATGGATTTCATTTTAACAAATAGAGTTCAGAAATTTATCCACGTAACTGAAATATTAATATAATTTATAATAACCTATAAAACATAACCTGTATAAAATAAATATGGTAAGTCAAAACATAAGTAAAATATATTATGGTAACTCAAGGTATAATATAACTCACCTTAAGTTTAATATCTCACATTTTCTTTCCACTATTAAAGACCCTCTTAACTTTGATTATTTTTTTCTTCTTTTTCTTCCTTTGTCTCCCTTCTCCTTCCTCTCTTTTCCTTCATTTTCCTTTCTTTCTTTCTTTCACAGGTTTGATCAACTCTCCCTATTTATAGGGAGAAATCCAATATCTAGCCAACACGTGGCCAGTCGAATCAACCCGTAGATCTGCTTCATAACTTGACCTGATTTGCTTATTATTAACACAGAGTTATATTTTTATATTTAAGATAATTACACTTAGGCCCAGTTTTCTAATATAACTATATAAATAAATTAATTCTTAATTAAATTACACTCTATCGTATACCAACAAAAAATTAATTATTTATTTTACTACCACACCTATTATTATTATTATTATTATTATTTATTTACTCTTATTTTTATATTTATTTATTTGCTATCTTAACTCTAATTTGATCCAACTAGTATTACAATTCCATATTTCTGTTAATTTGGTCCCAAATAATAATCCCTAATTAATCTCATATTTAATAATCCAATACCAAATTAGATTCTGTATTTATTATTATTTATTTAATCATATATATTATCACATATAACCATAATACTAGCATAAAATTTAAGGGACAATTTAAATTTTCGAGTTGTTACACTCTCCTTTGATTCTTTCACTCCAATTTCGTCCCTAACTCTGCCTGCTCTCTTTGCATTTTGCTGCATTGTTTTTTTGTGAGAAATAGTGTAAACACGAAGTGTGTTCGTTGTGTAAATAATTTGTAGTGCTGCTATTGTTTGTTGTTGATCATTTTATCCTGAGAGATAGACGTCCACATTCTAAAAACACTATGGAGAGGACGAATCTGTCTTAAGAACACAGTGTTAAATACTAAATTTGATTAGAAAATTTGTTCAACAAATTAATTTAGTAAGTAATTGGTTTACTTTTCTGTTTCAACAAAGAAGAAAGCATTTCTCAAACTGTTGTTTAGTAACTGAACAATAAGGTGTCATTTGGTAACACTTACGTTTTCAGTTTTCTGTTTATATTTACAAACATTTAAAAAACTCAAATAAAAACTTGTTTGGTAAAATTTTTGATTTATAAATAAGTGGACTCAGTTTATAAATTTGGCCAAAAAATGAAAACACAAAAAATGTGTTTCCGTTTTGAGTTTTTTTTTTTTTTTTACCACCAACACTAGCCACCACTCGCCACCATTTTCCACCACCGTTTTCCGCCACCCACCCTCACCCCACCACCTGCCACCACCACTCACCACCACCTGACCACCACGCACACTCGCCACCACACCCACTCCTACACACCCACCTCGCCACCCCACCCACCTGCCACTACCACCAGCCACCACACCCACCTACTTGCCACCACACTACCACCACATGCCACCACCATCCGCACCACTTGTCACCCCCACCGCCACCAACCACCACCACCACCATCACCACCACCCTCGCACCACCTACCACCCGCCACGGTCACCCACCCACCCACCCACCACCACCCGCCATTCGCCACCCACCTGCCACCACCACCCACTTGCTACCACCCACCACCCGTCACCGTTACCCATCTACCCACCATCACCACCCGCACCACCACCACCACCATCACCCACCCGCCACCTACCTGCCACCACCACCCACCACCACCACCCACTCGCCACCACCCACCACCAGCAGCTACCCACCACCCCACCGTCACCACTTTTTACCACCGTCTTCCGCCGCCACTTGCAATTTCTCACTCTTTTTTATATTTTTAAATTTTTTTAAACATTTTATCAATTACCAAACGTGTTTGTAGTGTATGTTTTTCTAAAAATAAACAAATTATAAAATTTTTATAAATATAAACTGAAAACGTAAACGTTACCAAACACACTCTAACAGTTCAGTTCTAGTTTTACCACTTTCAAGTAGAAAAAAAGTTCTAATTTCATTAGTGATTCACCAAAGAAACCAAAGGAAAAAGAGTTATATCTCAAAAATACAAAATTCACCTCAACTTTGCCTCAATGACTTTTCACTGGATTGCATGGATATTTATAAAATTTCAAATTGAATCTCTACCGTTGGATTGAAGTATGAACTCCTTATCAAGTCCATTCAAATAATAACATCAAGCTAATTGATACTATTTAACAAAAAAAAATCTAATTTAGCAAATATCATTTGTTTACAATAAATTTTAAATTGGTATCTATATTCATGTAGTCTAAGCAAGGGCAACCCTATGTTTGTTAATTTAATTAAATTTCCTATAAAAATGATTGGATAAGAGATTTTAAATGTAAGTAGCATGTTTCCTAATTTGTCGAAAAAAAATTTAAACCCCTTCTACTAATGGCATTGATGACAACATGTTCCAAATTATGGCACACAAATCTTTAGAGCACACCCCTCAAAATTTTGTCTCTCTTAAAATTTTAATTTATTTATTTATTTATCAAACTTGCTAAGTTATATACGGAATTCGTATATAAAAATATTCCAAAAAAATCATTATAGGGTCATATTCATTTTAAATGTGAACCCTACAATATATGAATTAAGTCTAAATCATACAATAATTTTATGGATAATTTTTTATGCACCAAGTCTATGCACATATGTTTACTAATTTTCAGTAAGACAAATACTAAATGCAAATTCACATTCAATTAAATTAAATAAGTATTTTACCATTAGTGATTATTTCCATTATCAAAAGTAAGATTGGTAGAGATATACAATCATTTAGTGATTATGGAATATTATTATTTTTATTGATATTGTTTTTTTATCATTTTATAATATTTACACTAAAGAGTTAATGATAAAATGGGACAATAGTTATTGAGGATAACAACAGTAATACAATAATCATAATAAAATTTGCCAAAATTTTTGCTTTTAAGCACTGTTGTTAACAAAGCATTAAATGATTATATCTCTACCTATCTTACTTTTGGTAATGGAAATGAGTTTTGCTAACAAGTGTTCATGAGACAAGAAAAAGACAGAATAATTGAAAAATATAAGGCATTTTTTATTGAAATTTTAATGCATTTTTTTATTAAAATCAGTACACTTTAAACACTTTTACTTATTTTCAAGACACTTTCAACTTAATTCCAATATTAAGCATTTTGTTAATGTGTGCCCTTAAAAAATGTATTAAGAAATTTAAAAGTGTGATACACCTTACATGAAAATGAGTATAATAAAAAAAATGTATAATTGTTTTAAATTTGTTTAACGTGTACCATAAATGCAAACGTTAACAAGACCGTAGTTAATATAGGGTTTCTCTTCTTTAAATTGATTAGATTCTTATAATCTAAATGTGAGAACCATATACGTATGATATGTTACTTTCCTCTAATCTACTCTTTCTCTAATCTACTCTTTATACTGGTGGTCCAATTTAACTCATTATGGTCTCGTTTTGGATCCACTTTGGGTTGGTTTGGGATATGAGTGGACGTTTTAACTTTTTGATTATTTTAATATAGGGTTAAAAAGTCTCGTTTGGAATAGACTTGAGAAGGGAGATTTGCGCCGTTAGTACGGCCGAGCTAAGATAGGGCAGGTCGTGACAGACCTCACGGCGCCATGCTATTTCCTCTATCGAGAGGGCCGATGGGTCTGTTTTGCTCGGTCGAAAAGATCGGCTGACCGGGCGTGAACTAAGCCTAGCTGAGCTACGACTAGCAAACCTTCGGCAGGGCACACAGCCAAGTGGCGAGACCGGGCTACGGGTAGCTCGGGCTAAACTATGGGCAACTGAGGGATGGCACGTCTCTGACCGGTTAGCCGAGGTGGGCAGATTCCAGATAACCTTAGATGAGGGTAGAACGGACGAAGGCCGGCATGCCTCGTGACCGGTGTGCCACGATAGACCGGTCAATACTAGCCCGGCCCATGAGCATCACCCCTCTGCCCCTTTGCCAAGGGGCAGTCCGGTGGGGCATAGCGCAGTTGAGTGCCTGTAGTGATAGTTCTTCGCGGGAGATAGGCCGGTCGTGGTACTGCGATCAGGTGTGCCACCTGGGCCAATGGCACGAGGGAGAGGACATCTGCTCCACACATGCCTCAATACCGTTAGACAGTTCTGTATATACTGGTGGGAGGACTAAGCCTGTGCACGCGTAAGGTGGTGAGAGGCGAGCACTGCCACCTATCTTGGGAAGGACAGCAGAGGTAGTGCGCGCACAATCTTGAGGCTGCGTGGCCAGCCTTGAAATAGAGAGGAGGACGAACGTTAGAGGTATGCAACTTCTCCCCCAAAAAGAAAATACTCTCTCTCTATCTGTCTTCTCCTTCCTCAAGTGGACTGACTTGATCGTCGGAGGGTCTATCCGGCACACCACCGCCAGGCAGCTCACCTTTTTTGTATTACCAGGTAGATGTTGTCAAGAGAAGCTTGGAGTACAAGGAGTACGAAAAGCAGAGGATATTTTGCCCCCGTACAATTGGCGCCGTCTGTGGGAATTCTTTGATACTCAACTCTTGTTCTTTTAGCTTCTTCAACCATTTCCATGGCCAACAACGGCAAAGCCCCACTGTCCGTCGTCGATGGCGTCACACCTGAGTACTCCCGCTTGAGAGAAGGTCCTCCGAATATTCCAGCCATGGCGGGCCTAGAGACTCCTTCGCGAAGTGCGCGAGACAAACACGGGAGAAGTACTGATCGCTCGCAGAGTCCTGAGGGCCGCCGACGCCGGGGGGAGTCCCATGCGCAGCGCCTGGAGCACAAACTCAAGAACCAAGACGCCGTCATTCGCAAGATGGCGGCGGAGATGGAGCTGCTGAAGCGCCAGATTAAAGGGAAGGGTGTTGCTGGAGAGGGCAACCTCAGTGAGCGCACCCCGTCCCTTCGTTGTAGTAGTTGCCGCCAGGGGAGGACTCACTCACTCTTCATCACTAGGAACTATGGGGTTGGAGGTTCCGACCAAGGAGAGGGCAGGTCCCTCTCTCGCGACAGCACCTACCGCCCCTCACGCCCGACGCCGACGTCGGGATCCTCTTTCTCCACACGTTCCAGGGACTTGAGGGATGTATTGGAGGAGAGGGCGCGCCGTCGGGAGGCTCGGAGAGTGCCGGCATTGCAGAGGTTAAGTGCTCCAGTTCGTTACAGTGAGGAAGTGGCGATGCCAGCCCCCAAAGTGATGGCCCCTGCGCTAGTGGACAAAGAGCTGGCGCGACTTACAGCCACGCCGCTGTCTCCAGAGATTGAGAGTACGCCACTTCCCGCCGAATTCCACCAGCCAAAGTTCACTTTGTACGACGGCAAGACAGATCCATACATGCATGTGAGCCATTACCCGCAAGTAATGGCTGGACACCGGCGGAATGACGCCTTGATGTGCCTCATATTCCCAGCAAGCTTGGGAGAGCTGGGTTTGAAATGGTTCGAAAGGCTCCCGGAGGGGAGTATTGAGGGGTGGCAGCAACTAGCGGAAGCCTTCGTCACCAGATTCAAAACCAACACACGAACGCCGAAGGAGGTCGACCATCTCCTGGGCGTCAAGATGGAGTCTGGATGTTCGTTGAAGGCATACAATGCAAAATACTGGGAAACTTACAATGAGATCCTCGACTGCCCCACCAATCTGGCGATCACTCAGTACAAACGGGGTCTCCCAGTCGGACATAGGCTGCGAGATTCACTCACGATGCATCAACCCACAACCATGGAGTCATTGATGCAACGGATCAATGAGCACATTCGTGTAGAGGATGATGCCGCCTCCGCGACTGAGAAGGCTAATCCGGTCGCGGCGGACAGAAGGGTTGCGGGGAAAGTTCACTCGGTTGGGCAGGAGGATAACCGCTCAAACAATCGGTCGAAAGACCAGCGCCATGGTTCAAACCGTGATGACAGAAACAAGGGCCGTCGAAACGACTGGGCTGACCCTCCCCGTGATGCAGCGGAGGATGCCAAAAGAAAATTAAAGGCGCGGACTGGGATCACCACGGTATTTAAAATCCCCATCTACCGCATTTTGAGCGAGATTCGAGGTGAACCCTTCGTCCGTTGGACGGCCAAGTTGGGGAGTGCGCAGAGGGGCTTCAATTCAAAATATCACTGCACCTTTCATGAAGAACGGAGGCACCAAACAAAGGACTGCTTGCCGCTCAAACAACACTTAGAGGAGTTGGTGGTGGCGGGGCATCTTGACTAATACATAGATGGGGGCATCAAGGCCACGCCAGCGGACCAAGCCGAGCCAAACGGCCTGGCCGCCCTAGAGGCGCCCCCACAAGGTGTAATCAACGTCATCCACGGTATCATTGAACCGGCCAGGGTTTGCGAGCTGAGAGTGATGATTAAGAAGGCCGAGCACATGAGGGAAGTGCTCTCTGTTCAGCCTGCTGTGAAAAAGGGAAAGACCAAAGAAAGGGATATCCTTTCATTCTCAACCAAGGACTTGGAAAGAGTTCAGATGCCGCACAATGATGCTTTAGTAGTCACTCTTCGCGTCAAAGACTTTGACATCAAGAGAATCTTGATCGACCAGGGGAGTTCGGTAGAAATTATGTATTATGACGCGTTTAAACAAATGAAGTTGGAGGACAAAGACCTGGCCCCCGCAACGTCCCCTTTGGTCGGCTTCAATTCGCAGCCAGAGTGGCCAATCGGAAAGATTATTTTGCCGGTCAAAGCGGGATCGGTCGTAAAGCAAATAGAGTTCTGGGTGCTTAAAGTTCCATCAACTTACAACTTGATCTTAGGCAGGGGTTGGCTGCACGCCATGCAAGCAGTTGCTTCGACCTTCCACCAAGTCATGCGCTTTCCGACACCAAGCGGACAAATAGAGGAAGTTTGGGGGGACCAGGTGATGGCGAAACAATGCTTCATTGCGGTAAATGGCAGCCGAGCGGCCAAAGGGTTCGTCCAAATGATTGAAGGGCCCGAGGGTAAAGAGGTCCTTGAAGACGTAGGAAGAAAGGCCGAGAAAAAGTCGGTCAAAGATTTGGTAGAAGTGCGCATTGACGAGAACGATCCAACTAAATGCTTCCTCTTGGGATCATCCTTGTCTAGCGCCGAGCGGATGGATTATGTCAACTTCTTGGTTTCCAATTTGGAGGCCTTTGCCTGGACGCCTTACGACATGCCTGGCATTGACCCGAGCTTCATTTGTCATCAGTTGAATGCCTTCCTTAATGCACGGCCAGTCATTCAAAGGACGCGCCGCTCAGCCTTGCACCATGCTGAAGTGGTCGCAGAAGAAGTAAAGAATTTGTTGGAAGCTGGGGCCATAGAGGAGGTGCAGTACCCTCGGTGGATATCCAACACGGTGGTTGTTTCGATTTAAAACTCTGAAGTCCAAGTTCTTCTGGGACGACGAGTGCGACCGCGCACTAGCAGACCTGAAAGCATATCTCTCCTCAGCCCCTATTTTGGTCACACCTCAGCCAGGCGAGGAGTTGTACCTCTACTTGGCTGTCTCTCAACACGCAGTCAGCGCGGTATTGGTGCGTGCTGAAGGCATCCAGCACCTACTAATCTTCTACGTAAGCAAGACTCTTCTCCCAGCCGAAACGAGATATCTGCCCTTGGAGAAATTGGCGCTGGCCCTAATGATGGCGTCAAGAAAGCTGGCACACTATTTTCATGCCCATACAATAGTTGTGTTAACCGAGTTCCCGCTTAAAGTGCTTTTTGAAAAGGCAGACTTCACTGGGAGAATTTTGAAATGGGCCGTGGAATTAGGACAATATGACATCAAGTTCCGACCGCGCACCGCAATCAAGGCTCAAGCACTTGCCGACTTTGTGGCGGAATTTGCCCCTGGGATGCATCCAGTATGCCCGGTTGATTTGGTTGGTGCGGATTTAGCACAACCCATGGTTCTGGCAACAAAAACGAGTGTTGGTCCGCAAGTAGGAAAAGGGACGAGCACGACCGGACTAACAAAGTCTGACGATGATGAACCCAACCAAGACAAGGAAAGGGACCAGAATGAACCAATCAAAGACTTGGAAATGAGGAGCTCCCAAAACCCCTCTGATTGCTGGAAGCTGTTTATTGGCGAGATGTGGAAGCTCTTCGTTGATGGGGCGTCCAACAGACATGGGGCCAGGCTGGGCATCGTGCTGAACTCGCCAGACGGGCTGATCATCGAGCTGGCAATTACACTCGGCTTCCCAGCATCTAACAACGAGGCTGAGTATGAAGCTCTCCTTGCCGAACTAAGAAGCACGCTGAGAATGAAAGCCACAGCCCTTATGGTATTTAGTGATTCCAAGTTGGTGGCCAATCAGGTCTCGGGGGAGTATGAGACAAAGGACGAAAGAATGGCCAAGTATCAGGCGCTGGTACGCGCAGAGATCAAGAAGTTCGCTGCAATAAGGTTGGAACAAATCGACCGCGAGGAAAACAGCGCGGCTGATGAATTGGCCGGACTTGCTTTTGCTCAGATAGCTTTTCCTAACCCCTTAATGATAGAATTTTTACCCCGGCCAAGCATTGAGGAACCAGAATCAGCCGAGGTACTCTGCACCGACTTGGGCCCTTATTGGATGGATCCTATCATCGCCTTCCTGAAAGATAGAATTCTACCAGAAGAAAAGAAGGCGGCACACAAGATCCGGGCAAAGTCAGAGTGGTTTTGGCTCTCCCTGTCCAGGGCCTTGTACAAGAAATCTTTCACCGGCCCGTATTTGAAATGTGTCCACCCCACCAAGGTGGAGGCTTTCCTCTATGAGATACATGAGGGCATTTGTGGTAGCCATACTGGGGGCAGATCCTTGGCTTACCGAGCAATTTCTCACGGTTATTGGTGGCCGCGCATGCAGGCAGATGCGCAAAAATATGTTCGCAGGTGCGAGAAGTGTCAGAAGTTCGCCCACCAGATCCACCAGCCGGCTAGAGATTTGCTCCCCCTCACAAGTCCTTGGCCGTTCGCGCTTTGGGGGTTGAATATTGTTGGGCCACTCCCAGCTGCACCAGGAAACCGTAAGTTCTTCATCGCCGCCACCGACTATTTCACCAAGTGGGTTGAGGCCGAGCCACTAGCAACCATAAGGGAAAGGGACGTGAAGAAGTTTGTATGGCAAAACGTGATCACCCATTTCGGTATACCCAAGGCCTTTATCTCGGATAACGGCGCTCAATTTGATGGTAAACTCTTTCGCGGATTTTGCGAAGAGTTGAAGATCGAGTTCTACAATTCGACGCCGGCCTATCCTCTGTCAAATGGTCAAGCAGAGGCCTCAAACAAGACCATCCTGGACGGGATGAAGAAGCGGCTTGAGAAGGTTAAGGGCAAGTGGGCTGAAGAACTCCCTAATGTGCTCTGGGCATACCGCACTACGCCAAGGCGATCAACCGGGGAAACACCTTTTGCTTTGGCCAACGGCATGGAGGCCGTCATCCCGTTGAAAATTGGCATGCCAACCATCCGCTCTGAAGGTTTCCAGCCAGATCTGAATAGTGAAGCGGTGGCATTGGAGTTGGACCTTGCTGAAGAAAGGAAGGAGCGAGCATTGATCCACAAAGCAGCTTATCAACAAGAACTCTCCAAAAAGTACAACAAGGTTGTGCACCCCAGGATGTTCAAGATTGGGGACTAGGTATTAAGAAAGGTGCTTGGTAACACAGTGGTCCCTGGCGAAGGAAAGCTCGGTGTAAATTGGGAAGGACCATACAAGGTGATTGGTCTTGCCAGTAAAGGGGCGTACCATTTGGAAGATATATATGGCAAGGCTGTCCCCAGACCATGGAATACGGCCAACCTTAAGGTCTTTTACTTTTAAGATGTAATTTGCTTATGTTGTTTAGCTTTTTTAGACCTTTAGCCTTTTGGCACTTAATTTGTAAAGGATAGCGATGTTTTTGTAATGAAAAATAGCCCTCTTGTTGTTTGGAATTACGTCTTTGTACAATGGATTCGCAAGGACGCAAGGCAATTATGAATATCAAGGGCAAGAGACCGACCTGAATGGGACCGGACTGATTTTCTCTCGCCGGAATTAATGCAGACCGCACAAACAGTTGGTGCATTGTCCGACGATGTAGTTGGCTTTATGGGCCCATTCGCATTAGGACCGAGCTGGTTTTGCTCGCCCAGTTGAAGTGTTGGCGTCATGACCAACTCAACTAAAACATTGGTGTTTTACCCAGTGTGAGGGCCGAGCTGATTTTGCTCGGCCCAGTGGACGTATTGGTGTCTTGCCCAATATGGAAAACGAGCGGAGTTTGCTCGGCAGGATTCGGAGTGTTGGGGTTTTGTCCAACCAATAAGAAGCCGAGCTGAATTTTCTCGGCCTAAAAGAATTGTTGGCGGCTTACCCAACTTAAAAAGCGAGCTGATTTTGCTCGGTCACGTCGAAATCGCATGAAATTTACAAACGAATGAAGGCCGAGCAAATTTTGCTCGGACGAGTTAAAATATCAGTTCATTTGAGAGCTCATGGAACCGAACTACTATAAAACGTTTGAGCTGATTTTAGCTCGGCAAACTGTACGGCACAGCCGGCCTGGTAGTTGTGAATTTTCAACAACTGAATCAAGGAATCCATGCAGGCGCAAACCGAACAGAAATAGGAGATGAGCGAGCAAAAATTCGAAAATTTTCATTGATAAAGGGAATTTAAGTACAAGACGGGGGGCATAGCCCGGGTACATTTAAAAAAAAAAAAAAAAAAAGAGAAAGAAAAGGGGGTCAATCCAACTCTACGTCAACTGTTTGTTCGGCGACTTGTAAAGTTTGCTCGGCCTCCTCCACATTATGCTCGCGCAGGTTTTCTTCGGCATCATCGTCAGTGCCTTCCACCACGGCAACATCTCGATCAGCCTCTTCCTCCGCATCTGGAGATGCTTCGGGAGGATTTTGCTCGGCTTGTTTCGCGGCAGCGGCTTCTTCCTCGGCCTCTTTTCTTGCATCCGCGATGAGCCGGTTTTGGGTGGCCTTGGAGTACGCCTGCATATAGACCGGGATATAGGCAGTAGGCGGATTGATGAACATGTCAGAATCCTGACCAAGACCAACTTTCTCCACGGCAGCTTTCCAACCGCACTGGAAAAAGATGTCCTTGGTTGCTTGGACTTGCTGTTCATAGGTCTTCTCGCCCTGCGCGTATCCCCGGTCTTCTGCATCATCAACGGCCTTGTCCTTCTCAGCTTTGTGTGCATCGCGCAGTTTCCTCAGCTCGGCGAGATACCGAGCCTTCGTCGACTTCACGGCCCGAAGTTTGTCCTCGTTAGCTCGGTCAACCTTTTGCCTCAAGATATCTCGCTCGGCCTCAACTGCTTCCTGCGCAGCTTTAAGCTTTGTTATCTCAGTCTTTTGTGCCTTATTCTCCGCTATGGCATCCCACAGGCTCTGCCGCACTTTGATTATTCGGTCGTGGGCCAAATAGTTCTTTTGCGCGGCCTGAAAACAAGTGAGAGATCGTCAGTATTCGAAAAATCGCGCAAAAACCGAGCAAACAGTGACGTAAAGAATAGGGAACTTACCAGCACTATGGATTTCGCCGCCGAGCGGAGGACCTTGAGGTCGGAAAGCTCATCGTGTTTTTTCATATCAGCGGGCAAGATTAACCCCTTGGTCAAATTGAAACCAAGCGAGTAGTCCTTGTCCGCGTAGACGGAGTCCTCAGAAGAAACTGCTCGGCCCTGGTATTTGAACTCGGGCGCCCAGACCGGGGGGGTGGCTAGGCCGTTGGACTTGCCGGTCTGTGGTTGCTCGGCCTGGTCCCCGAGCTCAGTGGAGACGCCATCGGTAGAGTCCTCATCGGCCAGACGCGGCCCGGTTTGCTCTCGGCCGCTTCTTGGACCGACCAGCAGGTTGCTCGCTGGCGAGTGCCAGTACTGCCCCTTCTTGCTGCACGGCGGGTGTGGAGGATGTCCCCCCGGTTGCCTCTAGTCTTTGGGACTCGTCTTATTCCCCGGTGATCATGGACTTAATGGCCCTAATTTTTGCCATTTCTTGCTCGGCAGTGAATGGAATAAGCCTGATCGGTGGTAGGTTTGGATCCGGTTCTGGGGTTGGCGCACGCAGAAAATCGGTAACCCGACTCTTGTGCGGCGCGGTGTAGTGGTAGGTTTGTTCGAAGCCGAGCAATTTTGAAGCCTCCCTCTCCTCGGCAGGATGGCACAGCAGGACTCTGATGGCCTCTTGGTTGGCCCGGTAGTAGTCTGCTGCTAGGTGCTTATCTGCAAAAAGAAGACAAGTGTCAAATCGGCATGGAAAGTAATTGATGCATAAAGGAAATAGCGCGGTCAGCCGAGCGACTCACCGGCACTGCCAAAATCCTTTCTAATATACCATCCTGGTATGGGTGCCTCGGTGTCCTCATAGTGACTGGGCACCCACAAGAAGTCGTCGTCGTTGGTCTCCTTGTCCGGGTTGCCCTCTATTAGCTTTGCTCGGCCCTTCTTCACTTTGAGGTACCAGCAAAACCCGCTCTTATTTCTACGAAGACTATACTGATGGAAAATTTCAGCCAAACCGAGATTGAGACCGAGCCTCCGGTTCAGTTCGGCGACTCCGTTTATTATTTTGTAAGTGTTATTTGAAACTTGGGTCGGGCAAAGCCTTGTCTGCCTCAAAAACTCGCAGATCAAGGGTTGAACCGAGAAGCGGAGCCCTCCCTCTACTATTGATACGACGGTAAAGGGGCACCGGTCTAGGTCCCCCCAAGGGGTGTCTCCCTTTTTGGCGAGCTCTAAGACGACGTCATCTGGGATGTTGTACTCCCTTCGAAACTCCACCATTGCGCCGGGCGAGCTGACCATAAATCGGTACTTCCCCATTTATCTCGGTTTTATTTGGTTTATTGACTATCTCGGTTAAAAAGGATGGTGTATTTGCTCAGACCTTGAGCTCCACCAATGATGGTTTTGGGCTGGCCTGGATGGTCCTAGTGTGTTCTGCATTATTAAAAATAATTTCCAAGGATTTGCACGGCAAAAATTGCGCGGTTCTTATTGCAACTAGCTCAATGAAAGGGTCACTAGTGTTTGGCCGGTTCGACCCTTACCTCGGCTAGACCACTTTGTCGATTTCCTAGCTCGGTTCATTCCTATTTGCAGATCTAATGGAGCATTCAGCTCGGCTAGGGTATTCATCTCGGTGCGTTCCTATTTACCAGTCTAATTAAAGTATTCAGCTTGGTTGCGACCTCGGTAAGATGCCACAAACCAGCTTTTGCTCGGCTATAGCTCTACCTATGGATCTAAATGAGCGTTTAGCTCGGTTCTACCCAGATTTCAACTGTTCATCCCAGAAGTGGGGCGAACTTGTTTGAACCAGGGAGGAATGGGGGGTTCAGAGGCCCCCTTCCATTCTTAAGGTTCCTATTTGCCCTAGGATGTGTAGGTTCTAAGCAAAGAAAGGGGGCACTGGTGGTTACAAAACAAAAATAAATAAAAATATGAAGCAGAGTGGCACGGAGATGAAGAACATGTATGAAAAATCTTGAGAAGTAGAAGGAAAAGATGCAATGGGGGGGGTAGTGTGACTTACCAGGGGGACAGATACGAGGGTGACCGCAACCTCGAGAGCTCGATTGTGGCCTTCGAAAGGATCTGAGATGGAGGATGTAGCACAGAAACAGCAATGGCAGTGGCCATGGGGGTTCGAAGGTTTGGGAGGTTTAGGGTTTGTGTGGAAGAGAAGGTGAAAAGTGAAGGGTTTTAGGCCCTTCGTTGGAATACAAAAGAGGGGGGAAGGAACCCTAAACGGCTGTGCCGTTTGAATTTTGCGCGTGCAGAACAGCTGGCTGTACGACCCAGTGCCGTGGAGCCACGTGGCACTGGAAACGCGGCTGTCAGTACGGTGATACGACGCTTGACAAGACTGCAGTAGAAATGACCGACCAAATGATATAGCTCGGCGACAAATATCGCCCCAACCATGCTCGGCCAGGAAAGGATGCGATTCACTAACCGTTGGCTCGATCACGGAGATAATCCCAATCACGATGACTCGGATGGGATTAAGGGGCAATTAAGAGGGGAGATTTGCGCCATTAGTACGGCCGAGCTAAGATAGGGCGGGTCGTGACAGACCTCATGGCGCCGTGCTATTTCCTCTATCGAGAGGGCCTGTGGGTCTGTTTTGCTCGGTCGAAAAGATCGGCTGACAGGGCGTGAACTAAGCCTGGCTGAGCTACGACTAGCAAACCTTCGGCAGGGCACACAGCCAAGTGGCGAGACCGGGCTACGGGTAGCTCGGGCTAAACTATGGGCTACTGAGGGATGGCACGTCTCTGACCGGTTAGCCGAGATGGGCAGATTCCAGATAACCTCGGATGAGGGTAGAACGGACGGAGGCTGGCATGCCTCGCGACCGATGTGCCACGATAGACCGGTCAATACCAGCCCGGCCCATGAGCATCACCCCTCTGCCTCTTTGCCAAGGGGCAGTCCAGTGGGGCATAGCGCGGTTGAGTGCCTCTAGTGATAGTTCTTCGTGGGAGATAGGTCGGTCGTGGTACTGCGATCAGGTGTGCCACCTGGGCCAATGGCACGAGGGAGAGGACATCTGCTCCACGCATGCCTCAATACCGTTAGACAGTTCTGCGTATACTGATGGGAGGACTAAGCCTGTACACGCGTAAGGTGGTGAGAGGTGAGCACTGCCACCTGTCTTGGGAAGGACAGCAGAGGTAGTGCGCGCACAATCTTGAGGTTGCATGGCCAGCCTTGAAATAGGGAGGAGGACGAACGTTAGAGGTATGCAACTTCTCCCCCAAAAAGAAAATACTCTTTCTCTATCTGTCTTCTCATTCCTCAAGGGGACTGACTTGATCGTCGGAGGGTCTATCCGGCACACCACCGCCGGGCAGCTCACCTTTTTTGTGTTACCAGGTAGACGTTGTCAAGAGAAGCTTGGAGTACAAGGAGTACGGAAAGCAGAGGATATTTCGCCCCCGTACAAGACTTTTTAACTTTTTTTACTTTTGTGAGAGAAAAAATGAAATGATTATGGTTTAAATGTGATATTTTATCTTATTAAGCTAAAAAACCTATTTTATCTTTTTGTGACTATTTTATCTAAAACGTTACATTTTAACTTATGCCAAATGAAGGCTTTATGGACCTGAACCGTTTAGAATTTAGTGCATCATCAATAGAGAATTAGGTTAATCCAATATAGATAGCCACATATTAGATCACATTTTAAAAATAGACTATTTATTTATTTTTATTTTTTAAATATGACCTAATTATGTGGGTACGGATATTCGGTCAACGTAATTTTTTTATATGGATGATCTACTTGAAAGATACTAAAAATTGAACAATTTGAATTTTTGGAAAGAACATTTGGACTAAAATAGTCATATAAGACAAAATAGCCTATTTTAGTCAAATAGGACAAAATGTCGCATCCAATCCATAATCATTTCATTTTTTTCGCTCACAAAAGTAAAAAAACCAAAAAGTCTATCCCAAATAAAACTTTTTAACCCCAAATTAAAATAATTAAAATATTAAAAGATTAACTCACATCCCAAACAAGCTCAAAATGAGCTTGAGGTGAACCTTGTGGGCTAAACTAGATCCTTCAATCCAAATAGTGGATGGGAGGAAAACTAAATCCATATTTGTGAGTCTTTTTAACTATTGCATTAAGAGTTTTAATTAATAAAATTTAAAAGAATTGTACATCCTTTACAAAAACATATGTTTATAAAAATATATATATACACAATTATTTTACTTAAATAAGTGTACTTTTTGTCTTTTTGAAATGACAAAAAGACAAAAAAGTGTGCAAAAAATAGGGGTGAGCATGGTCCGGATTGGATCGACGCTACATTTTAACTTATGCCAAATGAAGGCTTTATGGACCCGAACCGTTTAGAATTTAGTGCATCATCAATAGAGAATTAGGTTAATCCAATATAGATAGCCACATATTAGATCACATTTTAAAAATAGACTATTTATTTATTTTTATTTTTTAAATGTGACCCAATTATGTGGGTACGGATATTCGGTCAACTTAATTTTTCTATATGGATGATCTACTTGAAAGATACTAAAAATTGAACGATTTGAATTTTTGGAAAGAACATTTGGACTAAAATAGTCATATAAGACAAAATAGGCTATTTTAGTCAAATATGACAAAATGTCGCATCCAATCCATAATCATTTCATTTTTTTCGCTCACAAAAGTAAAAAAAACCAAAAAGTCTATCCCAAATAAAACTTTTTAACCCCAGATTAAAATAATTAAAATATTAAAAAATTAACTCACATCCCAAACAAGCTCAAAATGAGCTTGAGGTGAACCTTGTGGGCTAAACTAGATCCTTCAATCCAAATAGTGGATAGGAGGAAAACTAAATCCATATTTGTGAGTCTTTTTAACAATTGCATTAAGAGTTTTAATTAATAAAATTTAAAAGAACTGTACATCCTTTACAAAAACATATGTTTATAAAAATATATATATATACACAATTATTTTACTTAAACAAGTGTACTTTTTGTCTTTTTGAAATGACAAAAAGACAAAAAAGTGTGCAAAAAGATGTGCAAAAAAAAAAGACAAAAAGACAATTATTTAAGTACACTTATAAGTATACTTAAATAAGTGTATTTTACTTAAATAAGTGTACTTTTTTAATAACAAATGCTGTTATTGTCAAGGCTCCCTAAAAATTGGCTGAACAAAAAACAGTTACATGGAAATAACAATTTCTCTAATTTGATAAAAAAATAATTAAATGTACATGGGCTCATTTATATTTTTTTAAATTGATTCATTAAATGTATTCTTGAGAATCCAAATTTTCAAGAAGACAATTAAATGTACACACTTAAGTTGTTTAGTATCATTAAAAAAATCCTATTGACTATATTAATTTATATTTACTATATTAATTTAATTAAAGTTCCTTTAAGATAAATATTAAATTTATTCATACTTAAATCGGTGGTACTACATGCACCAATTGATATACTAACTAATATACCAACATATTTTATGTCATTTTTACTGACCCCACCTATTATACAAATTACAAACGGTGGTGCTATATGCACCAATTAGTGTACTAATTTTAGTACACTAATTGGTGCATGCGGCATTATTCAATTATAAATATTCAAAACCTCTAAAATTATGTCACATCATCTGTTAGTACACCAATTAGTATATCAATTGGTGCATATAGCATTATTCCACTCAAATAGAGTTGATTAATCATTGTAATGTATGATTATGTTCTTGCTCAATAATTTAATTCGAGTTATTCTAGGGACCCCAAATGAATTACCAAATATTCTACCAAACCTCTCACATGGGAGTGGGACCCACACAAATCACATGTGTGTGGGTCCCACACCCATATAAGAGGTTTGATAAGATATTTAATAATTCATTTGGGGTCTATAGCATTTTCCATTTAATTCTATCAAGAAATATTATCATTATTATTGAGCATTGTTTCATTTATCATTAAAGATTATTTACACTCAACCATTAATGGTAAATTGTGACAATACATAGTGGGAAAGATAACAATTAATATACATAAGACAATATACTTTAAAAAAATGTTGGAGACATAAATAAATTATCAAATATTTTACACAATAATCAAATGGGTGTGAGTCTTATGTAGTGTGAATCTCATGCCTATGTGAGTATTGTATAAAATATTTAATAATTTATTTAGAATTCTTAACATTGCTCATATACTTTTCTAAAAAAAAATTTTAAAAAAATAGAGATAATACTAGTAATAATAATAAAACTTGGCAATATAACAGAATAACGGATGCCATGTCTTAACAAAGTATTAAATGGTTGTAAATTCGCCCCCTTATCATAATTTTATTAGAAATCTACAACCATGGTAAGAATACTTGCAAATAATGGTAAAATACTCATTTAATTGAATGTGAATGCATTTAATGTTCGTTTGAAAAAAGTAATACTATATACATCAATTAGTATATTAACTAGTTTATTAATTAATGATGTGGCACAATTTAAAATATTTTTAGTATTTATAATTTATATAATGAGTGGCGTCAACAATAAATTCATAACTAATATTAATATATTAATCAGTACATTAATTAATATATATAGTATCACTCTATTAAAATTTTTGTAAAATACTCATTTAATTGAATGTGAACGCATTTAATGTTCGTCGCATTGAAAATTTGAATTGTCCAAGGGGAGAAAAAAACATAAAGTCAGAAAGAATATGTTCACAAAGACAATGTCACAAAATGGTTTGTGAATTAACCTTTTTACTTGGTTTGTTACTGATGTTGTAGGATTTTTGCCCTATGTATAAAAAGGTGTACAACTGAGATAACATTACAACTAAGCTCTTATTGTGAGTTGCCAATCAATGAATTGAAAAAGCTTTGCAGACAAAAAAAAATGGTGGTGACACCAGCATCAATTAGTGTATTAATGAGTGTACCAATACTAGTTATAATATTATTATTGACTACACTCATTAATCACATCATAAATATCAAAAACTTCTTAAATTATGACACATCATTAATTGATATATTAATTATTATACTAATTAATACATGTAACATTATTCGACAAAAAATTATCAAGACAATTAATGTCATGTTTCCTCCCAAGAGAATGGAATAAAATAATATTTTCTCAAAAATAATGAATGTTTTAGACAAATAATAGATATATTAAAAAAAAAATTGACAATCAAGACACACGTACACATAAATAACTCACTTTCCAAATAAAAGACAATGTTTGGTTCCATTTTTTTAAAAATAATTTTTAGAAAATTTTACTTTTTTATTTTTCATTTTTTTTTTATTTTTACTGAATTTTTTTAATATTTTATACAAATTTTTTACTTTTTAGACACATCTAACATAAATACACCTAAAAAGTAAAAAAATTGTAAAAAAAATCTTTTAAAAATTCACTAAATACCATAAATACAAAAAAAATACAAGAATTCAATATATTTTTTGTATTTTTATGTATTTCTTAATTTTTTAAAATATTTTTTCACATTTTTTTATTTTTTAAATACATCTAAGTAAGATACATTTAAAAAAATAAAATAAAATGTTTAAAATTTTAAAAACATTCACTAAAAATAAAAAAACACGAAAACCAAAAAACTCAATTTTCAAAAAACTTAATCCAGAAAACTCAAACCAAACACACTACACACAGAGCTAATCTCTAGTTGGATAAGTCTTGAAGTCAAAGAAAAATATGTCCCTAACAATTCGTTTGAGATGGCTTACTCGCTTAGAGTTCATCTTCATGACAAAAATGGTATAACTTACCTTCGGAATGGAACTAAACTCTAATTGTCCAGTAAGTTACCAAACAAAACAAAGGCAAAAGTATCTCTCAAACTTTTGTTTGATGACTCGTTGAACAATCAGAGTTCAATTTTAGTTTGGCCACTTTCATGTAGAGAAAATTTAATTTCATCAGTGATTCAGTATAGAAATCAAAGGAAAAAGAGTTAATCTCAAAAGTACAGAATTCACCTCTGTTTTGCCTCGATAAGTTTATACTGGATTGCTTGGGTATTTATAGCTTTTCAAACTGAATCTTAACCATTGAATTGAAGTATGAATTCCTTATCATATCCATACAAATAACAACATTAGGCTAATTGATACTATTTAATGCAATAATCTTATTCAGCAAATATCATCTACAAGAATCTTAAATTGCTTACTATATTTATTTAATCTAATAAATCTATGTTTACTTTATTAATAAATCTATATGTACAGAGACAAAATACGTAATGAGAGATAGATATCTTATAAGGAATTGGGTTCACATGATGTGGGACTCATGCCTAGAGGTAGATACCAGCCCGTTGGCCGGCCAAGCCCATCTGCCCCGCCCTATTTTTCTAGGGCTTGGAAAAATTGTTTTAGCCCATAAGATTAAGCTGGCCCAATATTTTTAACCTAAAATATTAATGGATTGGTTTGAGATTCATATTTTTAACCCAATCCGGGCCGGCATGGACTGCTAATTATTTATTTATTTATTTATAATACATTAATATATATACATTTTTGGGATCTAGACTTTATCTTTATTGATTTTATTGAAACTTATATTCGTAGTGATATGCGATAAAATTTATATAAGAAATCCTTCAATTTATGCACAAAATCTTTCAATTTATAATGATGTCAATATATTTATTTAAGAAATATAATGTATGATTGAACTTAATTATGAAATGTTTTAATTTTTTTTTTTAATATATAGCATGATGGGTGAATTTGGGATTTATAATTATTTTTTGAACCAGATTTGGGCTGATATAGAGGCCTGATATTAAAACCAAACCGGATTTAGACAGATACAAAATCTCTCATTATATAGTGTCGATCCAACCTGACCCGACATTTGTCCGCCGTTACTCATGCCATTTACACTTTAAAAAAAATCTTTTCTCCAATCAATTTTTAAAGAAACTTTAATTAAATTAATAAAATAACAACAATACTAAGAATACTGAAATTATTCTTTAACATGCTTTCTAATTTTTAAAACTTTTAAAGCATCATACTAATGACATTGATGACGACGTGCTTCAAATTAAGACACAGCAATCTTTAGAGTACACCCTTATCCCAAATTTTTGTCCTCTGAAATTTTCAGTCAGAGTTGCTAGATGCATAGAACTGATACACATAATTATTTTAAGAAAAATTATTCAGTAATTCAAATTTATTGAATCATTTTAAATGTAAACATTACAAAACATGAGTTAAATTTAAATTATACAATTTTTTTTTGAGTATTTTTTTTTGCACCGGTTCTATACACACACATATATATATATATATATATATATATATTTATTGATTTTCAATAAGACAAATATTAAATGCATTCACATTCAATTAAATTAAAAGAGTATTTACTATTAATAATAATTTTCATTACCAAAAGTGAGATAGGTAGAGATATACAATCATTCACTAGCAAAATTTTGACAAGTTCTATTAATGTTACTGAATATTGTTGTGTTTATCATTATTGTATTACTATAATTGTTATCCAATATTACTAATGGTGGTGCTACATGCACCAATTAATATACACACTAGTGTACTAACTAGTGTTGTGTCATTATTACTGACTCTACCTATTATATAAATTATAAATACCTAAAACTTCTAAAATTATGCCACATTATCTATTAGTATACTAGTTAATATATTAATTGCTACATATAACATTACTCTTATTGTAATTGTTATCCTCAGTACCTGTTGTCCCATTTTATCATTAATGCTTGAATGTATATTCATTAATGATAAAGAAACAATATCAATAATAGCGAAAATAGTTATAATAGATTTAGAATAATGTTATATGTACTAATTAGTGTACTAATTAGCGTACTACCAGATGATGTGATATAATTTTAGAGGTTTTAAATATTTGTAATATGTATAATAGGTGGGGTCAATAATAATAACATAATATCAATTGATATATTAGTTGATACATTAATAAATGCATGTAGCACTGATAGATTTAAGCTATTGAGTAAGAAAGTAATCTTGCATTAGATAATGATAAACAACTTGAGTGTGAACACATTTAATTTTTTTTCCTTCTTGAAAATTTGGATTCTCAAGAATACATTTAATGAGTATGTATAAATTTAAATTGTGTTTAAAGCATGAATTTGGGTAAGAATTTAAAAAAAAAAAAAATAAATAAATAAATAGAATGTGGTTGAAATATAATTATATTTTACTTACATTGTACTCACTTTCTTTCTTTTCTCTTCAAATTCCTCACAAAATTCGTGCTCCAGCATTGATGATTTTTTCTCAAATTAGGAAAATTGTTATTTCCATGTAATAAAAAAAATTTGTCCAGCCAATTTTTTAATCAATTGGAGTTGCTGAGCACAGTACCATGGCCCCGTTTGATGTAGCTGTTAAAATAGATTATACTTTAGCAGATTATAAATTATGACTTTAATAAAAAACTATTAATATGTTTAGTGTAACTGTTGGATTATATATTTAAATTGCTAAAAAATGTTTGTTAAATACGCTATAAAATAGTTTTTTACTTTGTAATGTCCTTTTTGTCCTTATAAGATATTAAAAAAAAAAATTATTTTTTTATTTTCTTCAATTTAAATTTTTTTAAAAAAAATTATTTCATTAATACAAGTTAATATAATTAGTATCAATTAATATAAAAATTGATACATTTCATTACAACAATTGCTATTTCATTTTTTTTTATTTCGTTTAATAAAAGTTATTTCATTTTTTTTCATTAATATCAATAATTGTGAAATAAAAATTGTGATTTTTTTCATTAAAATACAAATTAATAATATAAAAATTGCTAAGTTTTTTTAATTTATTAATTCATTACAATAATACCAAACCCTATCCACCGCCGGAGCCCTAGCCACCACCGACCGCCCTCTGCAAAACTGGAAAGAACACAGAGAGAGCTAGGGTTGATCGTGAAGAGAGAGAGAGAGAGGCATGTCGTTGAGAGAGAAAGAGAAACAAAGAAAAAGAGGCCTGTCGTTGAGAAAGAGAGAAAAAGAGAGGCCCGATGGTCGCTTGAGAGGACACGGAAGATTGATTGCATCGCGATGGTTAGGGTTTCGCATTGCGATGGCTTCAGATCGCTAGGGTTTCGGATCGCATCGTGATGGTTCACAACGTCAGAGGAACGGAGAGAGAGAGAGAGAGAGAGAGAGATCTGGTTCACAACGTCGGAAATCGCCGATCGTCATGCCGGAAATCGCCGATCGTCATGCCGGAAATCGCCACTCTCTCTTTCTCTCTCTTAGAGTGAACAGTGACCTTTTGTGGTTTATATAATGGCAATTTGGTAATACTTCAAATTGGCGAAAGGCATTTAAGTAATTTTGCCCCTCAAAACTGGCCCTCCTCTTAATCTGAGAACCAGAAGCACCCCCGGGGCTACTTATTAGATTCTGATTATTTGCCTTCAAAAAAAAGCTGTTAGAAGTTGAAGTTGGTATGATAAAGTTGAAACAAACAGCTAATTTTAGCTTTTTTTAAGCTAAAAGTTATAAGTTTGGTGAAAAAAACTGGACCAAACGGCTCCCATGCTGTGAGACTCCATGAGGGCGTGTTTTTAGTCTTTTTTAATGATTTAAATCGTATATATTATAAGGTTTATCAAGTATATTATTCATAACAAAATTCAGTACTAAATATTTTTAAGAAAATTATCAAAATTATACCAACTATGATTTTGTTTTTAAAACAAATGTTGTTTTGTTATATGGTCACGAATGTCCAATTGATTAGATTTTTTTAATGTATGATCTAATGAATTTTATAATATAAATAATTCAGATTATGAACTAAACTTGAAACACGCCTCACAACAAGGGTGTTGGCACAACACCTACTCCAAGTTCATTTTTTAAGAAGCGTTCACAATAAGAGCATTTGTTAATAAATAAAATAATTGTATATTTTTTTTATGAAAATGTGTAACATAAGGAATGTACGACTGTTTTAAATTTTATTAATCAAAACTCTTTAAAGCACTGTTAATGAGACCCATAAATATGGATTTAGTTTTCCTCTAATTCATTATTTGGATTGAAGTATCTAGTTTAGCCCATTATGGGCCACCACAAGTTCACTTTATTGATTCGAACTGTGGGGATATATTTTCTGAGTACCAACACGTGGCAAGGTGACGCCGACGTGTCAGCCGTGGTGCCACGTATCCTGGTCATGACGCCGAGGTGATCTCGGCTAGGCCGAGGTTGCCTCCGAAGATATCGGAATCCGAGATAAGCGGATAAGGAACAAGAGTCCTAGAATAAAGAAGGAACTCAACTTGGATATGGACAAGAGTCCTAGATTGGGAGAAGACTTCAGTTTGGGTAAAGATAAGACTCTTAGAGAGTTTATCCTAATCCCACTGGGAGTCCCAGATTAGCAGTAATCCTAAGTCCATTAGGGCCAGGTTCCTATTGGGACTAGGATTGGATTGGCTATAAAAGAGAGGCACCCCCATGGGTCTAAGGTATGCTTTTTGATACTCAAGCTTGTGAGTTTAGTACTTGATTTATCTTTGAGAGATGTACTGACTTGATCATCGGAGTGCCCCCGGGTGGTCGCAACCACCACGGGATTCTTATATTTCTGTTGCAGGTCAGTCAGGTACCATCTATTCTGCCAGTGCTCTCCAGCTGATTACTAAGCGGGCAGCGTGGTCGGAAAATCACCCACACAATTTGGCGCCGTCTGTGGGAAAGAAAGAAGAATAGATGGCCAATGACGGACAGAAAGATCAGATTAGAGACAATGCTCCTACTGGGAGTGAGAGACCTATCGATCTCGACATTGAAGGGGACGATCGCAACACAGAAACTCGTGACCAGAGTCACGGAGTTAAAGACGCCGGCCAGGAAGGTGACGCACCAAAGACAACAGATCGAAGCGGATACTACAACGAGGATGACCTCTAGGTATGGAATGATAGATACCTGCGGAGGAACGAAGACCCTTCCAGAAGAGATGCAAAGACAGGGGGCATGAGCGCTCTGTCACGACCCAAACCCGGCCCTATGGGTTTAGCACCGTAACCGGCCAGTAATCCGAGATTACCAAAGGCCTGCTTACCAGTAGCACAGTAAAACAGAGTACAGGGCCTGGCGGAAGCCAAAACAGTAAAGAAACAATGTCCAATGAGCTGTGACAGTCTGTATGCAAAAAGACTTTCATACATATATACATAATCAGTACAGAACAGTATACACAATATATACAATTATTCAAACTAGGGACTCCATCCCTTACATAGCAGTACAGTAAACGTTCAGTCTATACAATCCATTCGATTATTACAAAACAGCAAGACAGTGCAGAAGGGGGAATTATAAAACACCCCTAAGCCTTAACACGATAGGCTCGGAACCTCGCAGTGAGGCACATAAGCTGGCTTGACAAAACTGGAGTAACTCTGACGCTCCTAGCCGCGGTTTGGTGCCTGAACACCTACATATATATATAAGCAGTGAGCTAAAGCCCAGTGAATAACATAATGCGTAAAGGGGTTAAGAATGAATGTCCTTACAGTATGAAAACAGTCCATTTAAACAGTATTTCAGTCATTCAGTCAGTACAGTCATATGTGGTACATCCATTAGCATATCAGTACAGTAAACAGTAGGTCTTAAAAGACCGAACAGTAATGATGGCCATCAGTCAGTAAACAGTGGTGGTTCCAACAAGGGAACCGACAGAGATCTCTGTAACAGTAACAGTAAACAGTAAACAGTAGGTGCTAAGGATGCCACAATACAGTTCAGAATATAGGACATACATACATTCAATTAACGGTATTCAATTCAGAAACAGTACAGTTCAGTTGTTCAGAAAATAATCATTTTTGAACATATCTTTACACAATCGTTACTCACAGAGTTTGGGCTACGGTATGCTAGAGCGTGCCTCCCCAGTCGCCAACCCTACACAGTTAACAGATTGAACACACTAAGCTACACAGCTGGGAAAGATAGTAACTTAACCCCTAATGCCTCGGTGTGTTCTACATCTATATCCTCAGTAAGATGCCTTAAACTAGGCCTAATAATGCCTAGAATGGGATGAGGATACAAAGATGTACTCAAAAAGCAGTTTCGAAAGTTTCAGAAAAACAGAGTCCCGCTCGAGCGCAGGTTTTCCCGCTCGAGCGGTCATGCAACAAAGGTACACGCTCGAGCGTTAACTTTCCCGCTCGAGCGTACTGTAAAAGTACTGGATGGGTGAAATCTCCGCTCGACGGACGCTCGACGCCCGCTCGAGCACCCAATCCTCCGCTCGAGCGGACTGTAAAACAGTGCAGAGAAAAATACTGGATGCTCGGATTCCACGCTCGAGCGTCACTAGTCCCCGCTCGAGCGGAAGTGCAAAATCTGGAAAACCCAGATTGCATCTCCAAGCCAAAAACCAAGTTTTAACAACTCAAAACTCGACCTCTTAGGCTAAATTTCCTGAAAACATTTGTAAACACATAGAATAACATGGTTCAAAGCTCAATTTGAGAAATCAAAGCCCAAGGGTGTTTAATTCAAACTCAATTTCAAACCATTTTCAAGAACAGAATGAACATGCAAACATGCATGAATTTTAAACAACTCAAAGCTCAATTTGATGCTCTAAGGAGCCAATTGATCCAAAAACAAGATGAAAACATGGACTACACTCAAAACATGGACATGCATGTGACAATTGCCATGAACTCAACTCAAAATCCAACAATACCAACATGCATGCATGAATTCAACATATATGGACCAATTCAAGGCTCAAATCACTAGAGGCTCAAAAACTAAGCATGAACAAGCTCAAATACATTACTAGAAGGTTAAATCTCCTACCTAAGTCTAGTATTCAAGGCAAGGAAGCTCAATTCACAGTCAACCTTCAATTTCTTCAATTACCAAGCAATATTGAGATGAAATCAACTCCTCAAGTCTCTCTCTCTCTATGGCGGTTGAACAAGAGATATGGCTGAGGAAAATGTTTTGATTCAAGTATGCAAGGCTCTAATAGTGACTAGGTAGTGGGCCACTAACAATGGCTCTAAGGTAAATAGAGCAGCCATTGCAATTAAGCTCATTTTTAATCTAATTTAATCATACCTAATCAATTTTCAGATAAATATACCATAAATTCACATTAATTATGAGGATCATAAAACATTAATCAATCCCCGGTTCGGCCGCCGATAAGGCCTTCAATTAACAGTTTAAAAATAAAACGTGAACAGATCAAATAAACAATCAAACAGATAGAATACAAATTAACGTACATACTCAGTCAATTCAGTTCCAGTTTTCAGTCAGTCAGTTCAGTACTTTAATCAGGTCAGTCAGTCAGTTTAGTACTTTAATCAGTTTAATTATCAATCGTGATCAGTTCAGTTCAATGGTAATAAATGTTTATCGGCAAGCAGTGTTGAGGGTTATTACACGTTCCCAAGGAGATAGCATTCAAGTATAGAAGAACTCAACTTGAGTGAGCAGATCTAAGATTCCAGAAGACAAGAGCTCGGCACTTAAATCCAAGAAGAGAAGAGCTCAGTGAGCAGATCTCAGATCCTAGAAGATAAAAAGGAAACACACAAGATCAGACTAAAGTTGGCCAGAATTGAGAAGTATGCTAGGGCCGAGGAGGACATGCCGGGAACAAAGGCGTCGGAACAAGAAAAGAGAAACGGCTCGCCGATGCGAGGCCGAAAATCAAACTCAGGTTGGAGCCAAGTAAGATCAATAGAGAAACCAAGGCCGACAACCTCGGCTTGAATTAAACCTCGGCGACAAGGTCGAAGCTACATGTATGATGAGAACCCAAGTGGATTTTAAGTTCACACTGGGGGGGGCAGAGAGAAGGTTTACCACTTGTTGAAATTTGTAGCAATTTACAAGTTTGTTAAACCAAATATGATGCTTAACCGAAGTTAAGCCGATATAATGCTTAACCGAAGTTAAGCCCAGATGATGTTTAAACGAAGTTAAACAGAGACAATGCTTAACCGAAGTTAAGCCGAGATAATGCTTAACCCAAGTTAAGCCCAGATGATGTTTAACCGAAGTTAAACCGAGATGATGCTTAACCGAAGTTAAGCCGAGATGATTCCTTATCTTCACTTGTTGAAATTTGTTGCAATTTACAAGTTGGAGTTAAGCTGATTCCTTATCTTCACTTGTTGAAATTTGTAGCAATTTACAAGTTGAAGTTATGCCGAGATTACTGTTTCTCTTCGCTTGTTGAAATTTGTAGCAATTTACAAGCTGAAGTAAAGCCGAGGTTATTGGTTAAACACTTGTAGAAATTTACAAGTTGGTTAACCCGAAGAAGATGCTTAACACTTGTTGAAATTTGTAGCAATTTACAAGATGACGTTAAGCCGACATATGATCATCCGTTGAAATTTGCAGCAATTTACAGGTTGAAGTAAAAGCTAAGTATATTGTTTAAACACTTGTTGAAATTTGTAGCAATTTACAAGTAAATCATTATTTAACACTTGTTATAACTTAAAGAAAGTTTATAGGTTGAAATTAAAACACTATGTGTTTTATATCTGTTGGAATTTATGCAAAGTTTACAGGACAAGTTATTGCCGAGGTAAATCATCAGTTTGTATACTCGAGGTATGTCACCCCGAGAAGGTTGCACAAAGAAGGAAGAGCATACTAAAGACACGCAAAATATTTTAAGTATAGAATCATGCAAAGGCAGTCAAGAAAAGACAAAGGCACAAGCATTCAGAGAAGGAAAGTTGCATTAGACATTCAAGAACAAGGAGGCGCATCGGCCATATGCAGAGCTTACATTGTCTAAAAAAAAAAACAAAAAGGTACAAGAGTACAAGCGACAAAAAAGGAAAAACTTCAAAAACTGAGGTGATGCTTAACCGAAGTTAAGCCGAGATGATGTTTAACCGAAGTTAAACTGAGATGATGTTTAACGAAGTTAAACTGAAGTGATGCTTAACCGAAGTTAAGCCGAGATGATGTTTAACCGAAGTTAAACTGAGATGATGTTTAACCGAAGTTAAGCCGAGATTATGTTTAACCAAAAGTTAAACGGAGATGATGCTTAAACCGAAGTTAAAACGAAATGATATTTAACACTTGTTGAAATTCTAAGAGTGCACAAAGTTAAATGTCGGAAAAAGATTCGCCGGAGTCAGACGTCGTTTTGATTAGAACAGAACCACTAAGTGCACGCCAGAAGTGGTGACCAAAATTGTGAAAGGAATAAATGTTTCAAGAAACAGCGATGATAGTTTGCAAAGGCCAAGAGAAAGAGGGTCTAAAGGGGGTGCATTAAATACCAGAAGTTTTAATACATTGGTGAAAACAGAACACATCAGGTCTGTGACTACGGCACGAAGCCAACTTCCCTAATGTGATCCTAAGTACAACTTATGTTCACATTAGGGGGCAGGGAGAAGGTGTAGGGGGAAGGAATGATAATTAAGGAGCAAGGAATGCTTACACTTGTTGAAATTTTTTGAGCAAATTACAAGATGAGTTATCCAAAGATTATGAAGTCTACCACTTGTTGAAATTTGTAGCAATTTACAAGTTTGGTATAGCCGAGATAACACTGAAAGACGTTTCCGAGATATGATCATCCGAGATGACCAACTAGCTTGTTAAGAGCTGAGAAGGTTGGCAAGTATAAAAATGAAGACCTTAAAGAACTAGGGACTGAAAGCAATAACGCCGGACTGATCTGCTTCGACGGACGACGATGGTTCAACCTCGGCAATCAGTTGGAGGAGCTTTTCTATCGTTACCTCGGCATCAATTTCAAGAAAGAAGCAAACTACTCGGCATCAGCGGCAGGTTGTGTCTCACCCCCAGAAGACAGTTGGAAAGAACTTCTCAGCAGCCTTCTCAGCCACGAAGCTCAGTATCAATCTCCTGAAGAGTTTGATCAAGGCTCTTTTCGGCGATTGGCATCTCGGAGTTTGAAGGCAAAGATTGAAAGTAAGAATCTGGAAAAAGACACAGAAAACAGAAACAAGAATGTAATTCGTAATCAAGAATGGTGATGAAGCTATCAAGAAATCAAGACAAAAAGATTACACAAGTGTGTCAAGCCAAGAACAGTGGTAGAAATCAACAGATGTGTGAACAGTCTGTATTCAAGAAGATAATTTGAAAATAACGGGTAAAACAAGCAATGGTGATTAACAATGAAGTAGAGCTTCTTGGAAAGCAACAAGAAATAAAACCAGGAGGAATAGTGGCTTACCAGAAAGAGGGAAGCCGGAATGAGAATTGCCAAAGTCTAACGACAATGACAGAATGACGTAAAGCTTCACCGGAGGAGAGAAACGAAGACAGTTGCAGAAGCTTGAAAGCTTGGAACAAATGACGGATTTAAGCAAAAGAGTTAGAAAGCGAAGAAGCCAGAGGATTAAATGAAAAAAGAGAAAAACAAAGTTCAAAAAATAAAGCCAAGTACACAGGCACTAAGTAAGTATGTGAAGAACAAGAAAGTAATGAACCAGACATGATGCTAGCAACAGAAAGCGAATATGACAAAGAACAGTTCCAGGCATTTTAGCAATAAGAAATCAAAAACTTGAAGACAGACGAGAACAGAAGGCCACAGATGGCAAATAAACAGATTCAAAGTAAATCAGAAGAGTTATGAAAGATTGAGCTTAATAAAAAAGTAAGAGTTTATGAACCTACAAAGTGAAATGAACGCCGATATGAAAATCGCCGGAGTCAAATAAGTATCGGGAACTCACCAGAGAGTGTGAGTGGAGCAGTTGCAAAGCTCTTGGAGTTTACGAATTAATGGAACCGAAACCTCGGTTAGGAGGTGTGATCTTGAGCAGCTTGGAAAGCATGAAGCTTGATACTTAACAGAAGTGGACAGTAAAGTCCAAGGAACTTTGAGGTCGGCGAGTTTGATCTCGGACAGAGGGGCACAGATGAACGAACAGTGTAGGTTCCATCACCTCAGAATACCGAGGTAATAGAACCTAGGGGGCAGTTGTGGGGATATATTTTCTGAGTACCAACACGTGGCAAGGTGGCGCCGACGTGTCAGCCGTGGTGCCACGTATCCTGGTCATGACGCCGAGGTGATCTCGGCTAGGCCAAGGTTGCCTCCGAAGATATCGGAATCCGAGATAAGCGGATAAGAGACAAGAGTCCTAGAATAAAGAGGGAACTCAACTTGGATAAGGACAAGAGTCCTAGATTGGGAGAAGACTTCAGTTTGGGTAAAGATAAGACTCTTAGAGAGTTTATCCTAATCCCATTGGGAGTCCCAGATTAGCAGTAATCCTAAGTCCATTAGGGCCAGGTTCCTATTGGGACTAGGATTGAATTGGCTATAAAAGAGAGGCACCCCCATGGGTCTAAGGTATGCTTTTTGATACTCAAGCTTGTGAGTTTAGTACTTGATTTATCTTTGAGAGATATACTGACTTGATCGTCGGAGTACCCCCGGGTGGTCGAAACCACCGCGGGATTCTTATATTTCTGTTGCAGGTCAGTCAGGTGCCATCTATTCTGCCAGTGCTCTCCAGCTGGTTACTAAGCGGGCAGTGTGGTCGGAAAATCACCCACACACGAACATTTCAATTATTAATGCATTTTGAGTAGATTATCACATAAAAATTAGATCGATTGGATATCAGTAGTCATATGTTTAGGCCACATTTGTCTTCAGAAAAAAGAAAAAAAAAAAAAGAAGAGAAAGTCTATTTTTGAAATGTAATCCAAACATGTGACTATCTATATTTGTTCAAATTGATTTTGTTTCATTAATAATCTATTCCGGAGGCACTAAATAAAATTAAAAAAGAAAAAAAAATCACGTCTATTGTACCCAAAGAAGAAAAAGAAAAAAGGGAGAGACCTTAAACGATTTAAATCAACAAATGTAATGAGTTAAATTAAACCGGCCAGTCTAAAGAGTGGATTAGACATAAACTATATCTCATAAATATGGATGAGTATATGACTCCCACATTTAGATTACAAGAATCTAGACAACTTAAAACTTATACACACAGATGTGTTGTTAAATTAACATTATTGCTTTAAATAGTATTAAATATATTGCTGTTATTATCTAAATGGACATGGTTACATGTTTATAATACAATCCAAAGGTTGAGATTCAACATGAAATGCCATAAATACCTATACATTCATTGTAGTGTTTAAGAAAGAGATAAAATTAGAAGCTAATTCAAAATTGTTTAGTGATTTACCAAACAATGATATGTGAAATAACTTTTTTACTTGGTTTAGTTGGTTTTGTAGGAGCAATTTGTCCTTTAAAAATGTGTATAATTGTGATAAAATTAGCATTAAACTCTTATGTGATATTAATGAACATAATGCAGCATTATATATATAATAGTAAAAAAATAATTACCAGAATCAGTAGTGGCACAAGGGGTTAGTAGTTTAGGTGCTCGCCTAGGGTCTCGAGTTGATGAGTCCCATATATTATATCTTCACTATATATTGTATATATACAGATAAATGTAACTATTTATCAAAATAGTTATTGGAAAATAAAAAAAGTAATAAAAAAAAATCTCTTCAGGTGAATACAAAATGGTTAAATCTCAAATTATCAAAACGAATAATGATAATAATAATAATACCTTGTCAATTATTTTTTACTGAATATAAATAAGATTTCATCATTACATTTACATTTCTTTCATTTTCTCGGTAAAAAAAAATAAAATAAAATAAATCTCTTTATCAAAATTGTAGTACCCATCAAAATAATCAAAATTGTATGGGGAAATTACAAATCAGGGGCAGTTTGAAAAAATAATTACCAAGTCATAAAAAAATTTATAATTTTAATTATTAATATTTATATGATTTATCACTGATTGGTATTAATTTTTTGCAAATATCACTGATGTGATATTTTGACAAACTGTATTATACTTTTTTTTCCCAGTGTTTATACGGGTTTTTCTCATGTTGCTTCGAGTTAACTAGAAGTCTAATGGAGAATCAAATTGAGTTGGTCGGTTTTGGAAATCTTGGACCCAAAACTGAATTGAGCCCATGCAAAACCCAAACCAAATCAGCCCAACCCATAAGGGTTGGATTTTGTTTTAATATGCAAGTGTATCAATTCTTTTGTGCAAACCTTAGTTTGTTTGTTTGTTTGTTTTTTTTTTTTTTTTTTTTTTTTTTTTTTTTTTTTTTTA